>CM067351.1:38132405-38359905 GCA_034190875.2 Urechis unicinctus | reverse complement strand
ATCACATCTGCACCTCGTAAACTTATTTGTCCTGATTGGATTCTTTGCATTCAGTGAAACATACAAGGCTCGTGCCGTTTTGTGCCAATAAATCCATTAGTGGAGACTAGAGTCGTATTACATTTCTGCAATTATTAATAAAACTTATTTGAGATGAATCGATGCAATTTTTGTCAGACTATCGGTTGACAGTCAGGCAGAAAATTGATAAACTTCCTTTTACCTCTTTGGATCCCGACATCAACTTTTGACGATATCAGACGATCGCCGTAATACAAGATATAAGGTCGTTGTCAGCCCAGACAGTATGTCATATAGGACATGTCTATGTCCACAATGTAATGACGACCTGTGGTATGATTGAGCGAGATACACCTTATATTGCTGTTACTGTGGACATGATGCAGCCACCTCGAGCAAATAAGATTTGGTTTTTGCTATTGAGTCTCATTTATTGATTAGTGCATGCGATTAGTTCCAACTGCTTTTGACTGGTGCCGTTTGTATAATCACTGTGATGTTCTAACTATATGCGTGTGTAACAAATCATTAAGTACAGCCGTCGCATAATGCAGGCAGTCCGTTTTATTTATAATGGATCCGATAAATCTGTCACATTATTGCCATGTATGATATTTTCCTAATCACTCAAAGCAAATCGCCAATAACAACCCCTCAGAACGGTTTACGTCATAACAAACTCATGAATGACCTCGTGGAGATACATTGTATTAATGAAAACCTGCCCTTTTTGAGGGATGCAACGTCATTTTTGTGTGCAGATAATAAAGTTTTTTTGCGCCACCAAATTGACGATGTGAATAAGCAGCGAGCTGCAATATGATTTCATGAAAGCAAATATAACTGCCATAAATTCCAATAATGGAGTCCGCTCGTTGAATGGGGCATATGTAAACCCTTACTGAATGTAATAGACAAAAACCAATAAATGCAGCTTCTCCCTTTCATTTGGACCGATGTCATTTCATGGAGTATTCAAGGGTCCTGGTCAATAACCTGAATCCTTCCATCAAACGGTGCAAATAAGTCAAATCGAAAGGTTTTAGAGATGGAAAATACTGGAGAATATGTCGTATGTGAGCTGCCGGAAGGTCTAAGCTATGGCGTCCGCATATATCAAAAGCTAGGTTGAACCAGACTTGTTGTAATGTTACCCTATATAATACATACATTACTACAAAAGGGGTTTTTCAGAATATATGTTATGTAACTATTAAAAAAAATTGTTGTTAACCGCGGTAAATTATCCGATGGGTTTCACATATTTTATGTTATCATACGTAAGTGTCATGAACATGTTAATACTTCACCTTATCAATTATTGCCGACAATATGCAGGTTGACAAGATTAGATAACACAAATGTGCTTGATAGATTTGTAGAATTGATAACTTTACATAATACCTAACAGGATTATAGAGGCAGATATGTATTTGATACATGAATGAGAGCCTGACCTCGGGTTCAACTTCTATCATAAGACGCAACAATTGGTGGGACCGTCCATTAGTCATATATGAATAAGGCAACGTAATCCAAATACTCATTCCAATATGATGTTAATCATGGTACACATATACGCTGGTCTTTTCAACATTTCATTGCTTGTTTTGGCAGCTCTAATGTCAAATAGCTTTCAAGATTCAGTGAAAATCAGTTAACAAGAATACCGGCGGCATCATTTTACAAAACTAATATATATTTGCGCCACATGTATAATCTTTGCAGTTGCCTTCGTCTTGTATAAGTTCATTCATTTGTAAGATTTATCTCAAAGCGGTCCATTGTGGGATTGTTGGAAGTACAATATGTCCGATGCAAAACGAAAATTGCGTACAATGGACACAGTTAATCAAGTCATACTTCTGGATTCAGTCACATAGGTATATAATGAAGATAAACATATCGAGTAGCAAAACTAAAAATAATGAACACAAATAATTGTATGTTCAGTGGGTTACTTTTGCTCGGTGAGTCGAATGCACCATGGATTGAACTGCTTGGGTCGATGTCATGATGGGTCGAAATCTCCAGATACCGTAGAAGGAAGGTACTGAGAGTGGATAATTCTTAGCAGAGCAACCCCGTGGAACGGTTGGCGCTTGAGGCATAATACTTCTAAGATATGTCGATTATAACGATGGTCGTTATGTGACAATGCAGTCACATCATTTAACTTCATCTGAAATACAGACGTTTTAAGACTGTGACATGAATGACTGGGGTCATTAACGTTGCATGAAACAGAATAAGACCCTTCTAATTTAGCCCACAAGATCAACGACAGATCAATGGACATTAGCAACATAATTGCTACAAGGTGCAGCTTGCAAGCGGTTGGTCATCTTCGCCTTGCCGAATTCCATTAGAACTTTATCCGACCTCATTTAGTATAAAGTCATGTATGTACAAAAATGGTTCGGTTTCATCCATCGCATCTATAACATGGACTGCGCCGTAATTCCACAGGTGTTAGAGCAAATCTCAAATGGCGCCATATTGGACGAGCAATGATTAATGCACTGGCTCTTTATTTGAATTCCACTGAAATTCCAGCGACGTTTAACAAACCTGCACTCGTGCTGGTGACTCAGTACACAGGGAGGTAATAATGTGTGCGTATGTCAAAAGTATCCGATACGGTATGGTGCACGACCAAGGAGCAAGTAATAGATACAGAAGTTAGGCCAATACTGGCGAACTATGACCAAAGACAATGATACACAATATCGAATTCAAGGTTCTTCTTCGGGGTGCATACTTGTTTTGCATTTACAATGCTTGTATATTGCTACAATATGTGAACCCATAGTTTTGCAAAGCAGCAGTAAAGTTTAGCCATTATTTGATTAACAATTATTCAATAATTGCACTGATAATCTGTGTCTTTCACTTCATGGGTGATTTGTATCACGCATTTAATAAAAGACTTATTTCATACTTATCTGACATGTTATTGTCATCATGCTATGCAACACCATATTTGGGTTTGCGTGCGAAGGAAATGAACAATTTTTAAATGTCCCTGATCAGTCTACGCTTCTATCACGTAAAACGCATTCGCACACACACACACACACACACACACACACACACACACACACACACACACACACACACACACACACACACACACACACACACACACACAACCTGATAATGATATTAACCCACACGCTCCTCTCCGCCTTTCTTACTACATAGTTTCCCACATACCAGTGTAGCGACTGGATTAAGATTATTAGCGTGTGCACTTCCGTGAGCACTACTAGATGCAATATCAATGACTGCCTCATGAAGATATAGTCTGGCCTAGTGTGCCGGTGACGGCTTTGAGGGGCTTGGCACGAGACAATCTGTGTGTCGTACAGGCAAGAGTAATGTAGCAATCAATAACCTATTTCTTCCGTCTTCAGACCAACCAAGTGCCATCTTTCAGTACAACCGCAAGGGGTATGTCCATTCACTTTCATCAAATCACGCAATTGCTGGTAAAGATTCGTATTAAAACATGCATTGTGTGCCTTGCGACATTCAGATAGATGGTAATACCACCCGAGAGCAAGAGAGAACAAGAGAGCAAGAGACAACAGATTATTCTCATCTGCACCTCGTAAAATTATTGTCCTGGTAGGGTATTTTGCACTCAGTGAAACATACAAGGCTCGTGCCGTTTCATGCCAATCAATCCATTAGTGGAAGCTGGAGTCGAATTACAGTTCTACAATGACTAATTAACAAACATTGAATATGAATCGATGCAATTTTTGTAAGTGTGGCAGGAAATAATCCACTTTGCACTTCCTTTTATTGCACTGGGGCCCCACATTAATGTCTTGACGATTGGATATCGCCTAGACCCAAGATTATTTTCTTGACGATATCAGAACTTTCTGATCTACACCAGGATGCATGCTGGTCTTGCGAAAAATGTAGCGATAAAAGTTGAATGCTGGCAGGTGGAAGTCTGGGGCATAAGAGCACCGACTGCGATATACCAGACACCATGGAACATATCGCCCACCACGGTAGTATTGATATATTGCGAGACTTTGTCACAGTTGCTCTTATCCTAGGGGTTGTGCTAATTATCAAATCAAGATAGATCAGCATGTACTGCATGCCGGTTTGTGATTGATTGGTGCAATATGTTGCTGTCCACTTCGAAAAACAGGGATCCAACTGCATTGTAGATCTAACCCTCGAAACAGGGATCCAACCAGGGTAGTTTAGATCACATTGTGGAAGTGTTCATTGTTTTTCAATAAGGTTCGTTCTGAAAATTAATGCTTCGTGGTATTGTTGTCCGGGGCAAAGGGCATGTTGGGTAGCATTGAATACACACTCTATATATATATCTCTCTTATGATATATCTATATATATATAGAGATATATATATATTTATATATGATATATATATATATCTATATATATATATATCTATCTTATATCTCTCTATATATATATATATATATATATATATATATATCTATATCTCTCTATATATATATCTCTCTATCTCTAATATCTCTCTCTTCTATATCTATATATATATATATGGTGCTGTTGTTAATCTTCTTGTAACTCATGCACCGCCCCTGCGTATTTGTATCTTTGACAATCACCTTGATATTTGCCACAAAGAGTTAGTCGTGTGCTATCAAGCCCTAATACTGCCACAAAACTGCACCATACCGACACAAGGCATATAATGGTACCCGATGTAGTCTGCAATACTTTGACATTAAACACTTATACCCGGATCATACCGAAGGGGTAGTTCTGCATTGGTAATTATGTAATATGTGAACTTTCTGATCTACACCAGGATGCATGCTGGTCTTGCGAAAAATGTAGCGATAAAAGTTGAATGCTGGCAGGTGGAAGTCTGGGGCATAAGAGCACCGACTGCGATATACCAGACACCATGGAACATATCGCCCACCACGGTAGTATTGATATATTGCGAGACTTTGTCACAGTTGCTCTTATCCTAGGGGTTGTGCTAATTATCAAATCAAGATAGATCAGCATGTACTGCATGCCGGTTTGTGATTGATTGGTGCAATATGTTGCTGTCCACTTCTGCATTGTAGATCTAACCCTCGAAACAGGGATCCAACCAGGGTAGTTTAGATCACATTGTGGAAGTGTTCATTGTTTTTCAATAAGGGTTCTGAAAATTAATGCTTCGTGGTATTGTTGTCCGGGGCAAAGGGCATGTTGGGTAGCATTGAATACACACGTATATATATATATGAATATGTATATATATATAAATATATATATATATATATATTTTATATATAAGTATATATATAGTATATATATATATTTATATATATTTATTCTATATATATATATATATATATATATATATATATATATATATATATATATATATATATATATATATATATATATATATATATATATATATATATATATATATATATATATATATATGGTGCTGTTGTTAATATTCTTGTAACTCATGCACCGCCCCTGCGTATTTGTATCTTTGACAATCACCTTGATATTTGCCACAAAGAGTTAGTCGTGTGCTATCAAGCCCTAATACTGCCACAAAACTGCACCATACCGACACAAGGCATATAATGGTACCCGATGTAGTCTGCAATACTTTGACATTAAACACTTATACCCGGATCATACCGAAGGGGTAGTTCTGCATTGGTAATTATGTAATATGTGAACTTTCTGATCTACACCAGGATGCATGCTGGTCTTGCGAAAAATGTAGCGATAAAAGTTGAATGCTGGCAGGTGGAAGTCTGGGGCATAAGAGCACCGACTGCGATATACCAGACACCATGGAACATATCGCCCACCACGGTAGTAGTGATATATTGCGAGACTTTGTCACAGTTGCTCTTATCCTAGGGGTCGTGCTAATTATCAAATCAAGATAGATCAGCATGTACTGCATGCCGGTTTGTGATTGATTGGTGCAATATGTTGCTGTCCACTTATGCATTGTAGATCTAACCCTCGAAACAGGGATCCAACCAGGGTAGTTTAGATCACATTGTGGAAGTGTTCATTGTTTTTCGATTAGGGTTCTGAAAATAAATGCTTCGTGGTATTGTTGTCCGGGGCAAAGGGCATGTTGGGTAGCATTGAATACACACGTTAATTGGCGCAAGGCTCACATGTAACCGAATGGACTGGGCTCATGTTAAACACACTCGTGCATGCACATCTTTTTTATAAATGTGATGTGGATAATAAATGTTGACGCAACAATGCTAATATGGTAATAAATTAATGTATGCATGCATGCAAACACATTTCGATGTTCACCTATTCCCTGTAGTTTGCCATGGCTTTATGCTAAATAAAATTGTTGAAAGTTGATCTTTGAGTTACTTGCAGATGTATTCATGCGCACAATAATTTTATGCAGCGTGTCTTAGTCAAATTTGACCAGATGTATAAACGTTACAAAATAGAATTGCCCTATCGGCGATTGTGGGGGCATTAATACAATGATTTAGGATAATGACGACCACTTTGGTATTGACCATGATAGGAGAGATTTTGCTAACTGTAGCAAGGGGTTGGTATATTTAGCTAAAGAGGGTAACAATGTTGTTTCCTACGGTACGTGTAATGTGGTGGACGTTAACCTCACATTCAGTAACTATTATATTTTATTCTACAGACACAGTGAGGATGGTTAATGTTGCCCTTTCAAATCAGTAATTTGATTATAATGATACATAGTCGTGTCTTGACTGCAATATATAAGGCCAGTTTCTATTGCAGACCACCTTGATTGAGTAATTACACGGACTCATATTTACATATTCCACGAACAGCTTAGGAAATAGATTCTGAACCAATCTGTCATCATTATGCAGCATATGTAACGTACTGGGGCTACCCACGTTGACCCATTTACGACAGCTATTTTATTCACATGACGAGCACCTTGATAAGCAAAGTTGCGACAATTTTGTGTTGAGTGGATATGGCCACATACCCCTTCTGACCTATAATATATGACCGTATTCGCAATGTTAGGTGCATGGAGATTTTGCTCGTTCTGTAACACGAACTTGATTACAGCAAAGGACAACTTTAACAGAGCTTCCCTTATACCTACAATATTCTGTTGGTGGATTAGCTAACCATTGAAGCATAACTATGACTAGAAAAGCTCTATTCGCCTTGAGCGCCGATAAACATCAATGCTGGGCAGAGTAGTTAAAAACGCTGTAATATTTTGCAGATTGTTAGTGTGAGCCGCCTTTAATATGGTTTCTCTGTTCAATTGGTGCACTTTTTATACCACTGCTTATAATATCAACACTTTCATTCTTATCGTCGAAGATAGTCGCAGACCTCTATTTTCACGCCAGTCAGTTGTTCTTGTGTTATGTGACCTGGATGTCACGTTATATTGGTTTCTGTGATATCGTTAAACATAAAATGCGTCGTATAACCAGAAGGTAACTATTCGGTTCACGAATTATTTTTCTCAGTTATTGCAGGGAATAATAATTAGCTATAGTATATATATTTGTTTAAAACTGGTTATGATTATATATGCAGTACTATCCGCAGCAGAAGAGAATATGCATATCGCTGTGACAATATGGAACTTTTTGTACACCCTTGTATCCCATTTCGAAGAATCGTGACTATGATTATAGCACATTCCACGTTATGCAGACTTCCCTCGGGTCATGCAAATGTACGTGAATGACAAAGTTTAAGATATGTGGTGTGCTGTTTCCACTAATCCTTGTAGTGGGCTGGGGATATGAGAGCATTCTGGGCGCATGCGCTGATGTCCTTCAGGAGAGAATAATACAGTCAGATATTTGTTGAATGTTGGCTAAGTGGTTCCTATGGATGGCGGAACTCATCGCTCATTGAGGTTGTGTACTTGTCTCCAACTCAGGAGGAAGACTATGGCCTAATGCAAGACGTCTTAATTTTAGGTGGGTTTTCTTTTTGCTTTAACTAAAGATCGTCAGGAAGGTATGTTACTTACAAAAATCTAGTACCCTAATCGAGTGAACGGGGTATAACCGCACAAAATTGATTTTGTATGGGTTATTCGAAAGTAAAGTAGAAATTAGATAACAATGTAATATTTATGTATAATGTGGTATGTTCTGTAAACATGGTGTACACCGGTGCACAGAGTGAGCTAAGTGCACCTTCTGTGATGCCTCTCATAGCTTTTATGCCTGCAACACTAGTTACATGTAGGGTTGGGTTGTTTTATGACACATCAGCAAAAACATGTACAACACCAGCAGGCAACAATGCAATTGTCTCAGAGGATTTTTTTTTCGCACACGTTTTGTTCTGCTCACATACAATACCCTCACTCAAGAATAAAAAAAACATTAGGCTATAGATGAATACCAAGCCAACCTCAAAGAAACCAATTGTGTCACTTTCAATGCATTTACAGCGGTACGGTGGTGTGGGTTCCTCATTCATTGTTACATGCATAGTGGCAATAAGGTACCCTGAAAGGACAACACGGAAAGCTGTTTCACTCCCACAGCATCGAGTTAGGTGCAATCACACAGACAGTGGATGTACCGAACTTATTTCTCAGATGAATAAACTGAATCGACACAGTCACATTGATATACTAACCATAGAACATTGAGTATTTGTGATGGTGACGTGTTTAGCCTCCACGGGTTCCGTAGTTATTAGTTTATAATCTCGGCGAAAATGTTCCAAGCACTGCTTGAATGATATATATGCGAAACGCAGGTTTCAACACACACACCAATATTTTAGAGTCGGCTCGGTTGATTGACATCCTTACGTTGGTATTTCCCTGAAGGTTTCTATTGACGTATTTCACATTATGTCCATCAGGGTCATGGTCTCGCAGTAGTTTTTCTGTTCGCTTTGAATCATGCTCAAGTATGGTTCAAATGTACGGTCACAATGCAATACGGAAGTGTTGGTTTTGTCGAATGCATCCTTAGTGAAAGCGACTATGCTAAATCAAAAGTTTTCATACCAATTATATACTAATTCACTGTTTTGTCCATTGTGGGACACTTTTTGCTTTTAATGGCACCAATTGACTCTTTAAATTAACGTTACGTGAGTGCGCGATTTCATCGCTTTATTATTGCTGACTAATTGTTTTTCACCGAAATTTCCCATCATATGGAATGAATGTATATGACTACGTACGGCGTATCTGTGAATGAAATTCTTTCATTCTCCGAGTGTCATACATTTGATATAGCTTGGGTGCTCTCTACAATACACACGAATCTACCATGCATACATTGCCATATGCATCGGCTACACTCAACAAACGCAATTTGTGCTTGGTAGAAGAATACACCCCGACTTCCCCGCACACACACACACACGCACACACACACACACACACACGCACACGTACTTTATATATATATATATATATAAGAGTATATATATATATATATTTTTACTTTCATATGCTTATCACTCGTATCACTATTTGTTTTACCAAAAACATGTGAATCAAAACAACGATAAAGCAACATGTATCCACCCTTTTCAAATACAGTTAATGCACCATCGACGACAGACTGATTCAGTGCATTAGTCTTTCATCACATTGGTAAATACTAAGCTTATGCAACGACAATGTGACACTTGTTTCCCATCTGGTAAACAGTAATAATTAGTTCTTTGATGAAGAATCAAAGGCAAGATTGTTATAACTAATTTAGCATATCATTCCGGCTAACAATAACTAACAGTTAAATTACGCATATGTTTAGCTGTAGCTGTATCCATAAGAAGGCATCTACATTGTGGTATCCGCTCCATAGCGAGTTGCAGCAGAACTCAGTATGACAATATATGGGATGTCATTGATACCAAAAAGATAGTTGGACATTTACCTGAGTGTTATCTCTTTGGCTGATAGATTGGGATCTTTTTTATTATCTGTGTATCTATTGGATAGGTCAGCATAATACCCATAGACACCTTACCCGTTACAATAGGAAATTCGCTTGATGTATAGAGCTCCAAATCATGTGGAAAATAGATATCTAGTGACAAGGTGACAACAGGGTGGCCGCTACATAAATGTATATTTCACATATCCTGCTCTAAAATAGAAATAACGGGCAGTGGGATTGTTTGAATATGATAAATTTGATGCGAACCGTGTTCGTTCATAGCAGATCAAGTGGATCGAATCATTTAGACCATTATACGAGCACGTGGTATCATTTTAACTAGCAGGCAGACGTAGAAACAACTTGTATATGTGTTCAATAGTACTAGCAAAATATTCTGTTCGTAACGCTTGAATATAAACTGCGCCTCATTAACGTTGTTTTTTTGTTCATTGCGTTGTTTTAATTCATCACGAATACAGTGGCGATAATATAAAGCCGCAAACCAACCTCCTCTTAGACGGTCTAATTAGCTACACGGACGCCTGCATCGTAAATGGGCTATTAATCAACTTAACGTTCTAGATACTAAGTATATCAACAGATATATTTATATACTCGCCTAACTTTACATCCTGCCAACCCACCATTGTGTCAGCCCAGCTGCCAACCAACTCACCTTCATTTCTGCTAGCCCTCTTTATATGACCTATACTCCATCCCCATCAACCTAGTTCCATACTAACCTTGCTGCGAACCCTCAAAGCCTCATTGCATTATGTTGACAAAATCAGAACATGACATGCCACGGATCTACGTAGATTCATTCAAATGACGCATTCAGCAAAGTGGCATACGCATTTCCTTGGAAACCAGTAATCCACTGCCAATGACTTCCTCACCATAGAGTGTGGCCTCGGGTGATACTGATATGCGTGCTAGAAAATCGCCCCAACCAGTTTGTTTGGTGAGCTGGACGAGATACGGGTCATCAGGTCAAATATATTGGCATGATAGAGCAATAGATGTGTTGTAGCTAAATGCAATGTATGGGTATTTCTTCGAGCAGTTCAAATAATCGCCTTCTATAATTCACACATATGAGCTGTTAGTAGTAGACACAATAATTATTTGAAAAACATCGTGTGAATTATCTATGACAAGCACTTAGCTGGGGTTAATGATGAGGAAAGATAAAAACGATGTAATGTAAAATGGCAGGGTTGACTTTGTTGGAACATTGATACAATTGTTGTGGGTGAGTGACATTCACTCTGCTGATTACACTGAGGAGGAGTTGTTTTGCTGCCATAGACAAATGTTTGGTACATTAAGCTCAATCGCGTTGTATTGTTGGTGAGTGAGGTAAGTGTTACACGGTTAATGCTCCCTCATATTCACACCCTATAACGTTTCAGCCCACACACACAATGCGTCACCATATCACAGTTGTTATGATATGATATATGGTTGCGTTTTAACTGCATCATATAAAGCTTCGAAGCCTTATGGAAATCCATCGGAATTTACTGATTACACGAAGGGAAGTGTAATACCGTTCATGCGTCACGCAATGTCTCATCATTTTATTGTGGTGTAGCTTTTTCTTCGGTGCGATGTTTTTGTAAGCGGGAGTGTTGGGTGCATTTGCTCATGAGGCTCAACTGACAGCGCAATATTTAATAGCATTTGCATTGTAAGGCTCATAACGATTGGTCGTGGTTTTGTTGCTGCTGCTGATGTAATATGTGCATCCCACTTTACACAACAGTGTGCCAACCATGCTTGCTAACTTACACCAATGTAAATTCTATTGAAGTATTTATTAACTATTAATATTTATTTTGATTGGTACTGCTCCATAAGCTATGGGCGTCAATTAGCATTAGAATATTCAGTCAAATTATAGAACATTGTGATTGCGTGATTGAAAATGTTGGTATTCTTTCTATTTGCCGCACCTGTATATATTTTCATTTTTTTCCAAACCTCCGATCTCATCGTCTCAGATTATCACAGTATTATTTTATTGTACCTACCATTCAGCATTTTTTATGGGCTCCCAAGTCCCTTTAGTTTTCATGACACCGCGTAGCATCACAACAACGAGAATTTAAAAATGTAGGGCATCATTAAATTGAATAGATAATAACTACTTGGCAATTCTTGCCGACAATATGTTTCTGTGGGGTGAATTGTGAGGCTGAAGCAAAGTATGCTGTTTATCTGGGGAAAACATGCCGAATACTGCATACGTGTTGTGTTGCAATGCAGTCGCACAAACCCGCGAGTGAGGACATTACTGTCACGGTGGTAGATATGGTTATGATTGTTCAACCTCGTTTTCATTAAGTCTTTCATTGCACGGTATGGCATTGTTCAGGCGCTTATTCCTGCCATTTACCTTTATACCTTTCTTTCTTATTTACTGCCTATTGCGATATCTACCCGCGATGAGTTTCAGCATTTGATGCACAGCAATCATTGTGAACTACGTCCAAAACATTTATGGTCCGTCCACAAGCTACATGGACGATGTCTTTAAGCCATGTATGTAGTCCGCATACATCTGTATAATACCTGGCCTCTGACACGACAAGCAAACGTTATATAGAAAGATTGTGTGGCAGCCCGGAATCATGGTGCTTGACGGGCATGCTTTATTACTTTTCGCGTTATCCAATGTGGGTTTATTAAATCAGATACGGACAATTCCAAGATGTAAGGTCATATCAGAAGTATGCAGTACGAATGTATATATGTGTGAGAACTTAGTGCCTGATATCGTGCACACCAAGTAAACTTATGGACAAGGATATCATTAAGAAAACACAAGAGCTTCAAAAATATTAACAATTCAGCAGGGCGGTGTTAATTATACCCCACCATGCATGCGTCTGCCCTCGGATAACACAGCCAAAAGCGTATGGAAAATTGACCGAATGAGCTTCTTATCGACCCGTGATATGCAGGTATCAGGTCATCTTGTTCAGTTTTACAGAAGACGTTTAAGAAAGCATGTTGTTTCAATACAACCCAGTTCCTCAATCGAACGATTGTTTCTGCTTACTTTCTTAACCTTACGTCGTGTGGGCGTCCATCAGTTACACTGCCCCATTATGCGTGTATCTAACGTGAGCGGTGTAGTATCGTCAACAAATAGTGATACCTAAATGAAAAGTACATATATGTATGCCTTTTGAAACATTACCATGCTGATATCATAGTTATCAAACATCAAATATTCCAACCGTGTCACAACTGCGTCAGAGGCTTTGATCGCTCTGTTGTCAACTACCAAGTTTAATCATTTATTAACGACAAGGTTGAATATATTCATTTACAGCCCTTTATTAGGTTTGCCCATATCCTGTTGCGGACGAATATAGAAAAGAAATGTCAATTCAAATTTGGCGAGTCATCTAAGAGTGCAATATTTGCTCATCTCATGTTCATGCTCTCCCAAGTGGTCAACGGGGCTGTACGCTGCCAATGTTAATTTTGTAAAAGGGAATCGGTCATTAGTGTCGGGTTTTTTCTATAGGAAGCTTTTCTTGTAATGCTCATTGTTTGAAAAATCAACAATGGTAATTGTTACCGGATAATGGTGCATGGTACCGCATTATTGTCACGGAAATGTAATAATTGTGGAGTAAATTTTATTCGTGCAGAATATCAAAATTGATTTACACTTTTCAACATAGACATTGATATTCCCTGAAAATATTGTATGCATATTGCTTAATATTTACTGTTCGCCAGATATCCGCGTTTGGAAGAAATCAATTGCTTGGCTCTAAGGCTTCAGCATTGACACAAGGTGTGTTGGACAATGCACTATTTCATGTAAAAAAACCTATGAACATTCATACGAAGATTGCTGTGATTAAGACGATTGCCAAATATTGTTATAAAGAATCAAACCAAGTTGCTGTTTGTGCTATTCCCTACGTGCTAGTAACCGATTAAATTGCTGATGGTAACTTGAGGGACCAGTTCTTAAGCAGTTTACTAACCTTCAGTTGCATAACTTATATGCATCATTATGTTATACTTTCAACATAAAATCTAAGTTATGTACCAGAAGACGGCTATAATTGCATTCGATTTGATAGCAATATTAATAATAGTTCTGTGGACCAACTATTATGGTAATTAAGCGAATGGAAGGTTTAATTGACAATTTCATATTGATCGGCAATTTGCGGTCTTACGTGATAGTTAAAAAAGGCACCGCATTTGCAAAATTCGTCTACATTGATTAGAACGGAATATACAATTTTGCAGCGGTTGCAAATATAAGCCATGTTCCTTAGAAAACATCATTAAATAATCAATGATTATGTACGTGCATGACTCTACACATATATATATATATAGGTCCACCGCCGTTAATGGTGATGCCGTTAATGGACATCTTCCATTTGAGGTAGAATTGCGCTATTGTGTAACGGTGTTTTTTCACTAAGATTTCAGATCTTTTATTAATCCGTAGCAAAGGTAATACACAAAGCATGCTGGCAACAATGTAATTGTCTCGGGCAAACAAATGGCCGTAAACGCACTGCTTCCCTTATTGCTCAGTTCTCACACAATACCCCTATTGAGACAGAAACATGAGGATATGAATGAATTCATGGCCACCACATTGGTGGACATTTCTGTCGCTTTTAAAGCCATTAATGGTTGCATACATAGTAGCTATATGGTACCCTACAAGAACCAAAAAGCCATTCCGATATACTTATTCACTAATTGTTGTGTTATGAATACAAATTTTTGACAGATGATATATATATATATATAGATATATATATATATATATATATATATAGATATATATATATAGATATATATAAATATAGAGTATATAGATATAGATAGAGATATATAGATATAGATAGAGATATAATAGAGATATAGATATATATAGATATATTTTTATATAGATAGGGAGAGATATATATATATATATATATATATATCTATACATATATATATATATATTATATATATATATATATATATATATATATAGTGTATATATATATATATATATATATATATATATAATATCTAATATACATATATATATATCGATTTATATATGTATATATTTATATGAGTATATATATACGAGTATATATATATATATATATATATATATATATATATATATATATATATATATATATATATATATATATATATATATATATATATATAGATATGCGTGTACGTGTGTTTGTGTGTGTGTGTGTGTGTGTGTGTGTGTGTGTGCACCCTGCAGCCACCAGAATTAATGAATAAAAAAAATCATATGAATGACATCCTTCCCCATATGTAATTGCCCAGCACTGTTATCACGGCATAAACGTAAAATAATCGAGCAACTGTATTCTATAAGCACACTTGGTAACCATTTAATGATTAGTTCTTCTTTGGTTCAATAAATGCGGTAAACATTGGTGAGTACACGAAGTACATTGGAACGTAATCATTAAACAAGAGATAAGAGGTATCAGGATTGATCTGCCCGAGTATTGCCATTCAGCACTGCAAGCATAGTGATTGCGCTCATTATAAATGGATCGTCCGCAACAGTGTTTGGATTCTTTAAGTGAATTTCAGATTGTTTATAACACCGCTGTAAATACAAATGGAAAAAAATGTAAGGATATGTTTTTCTTTACTTTATATCTAGATAGCCAATTGTCATATCATACGCTCATCATATCAACAGTGTCATGGGACTATTTGCATCTTCACAACGTCTCCGTTCTACGAATCTGATCAGTAAATCTAAAAACTACCATCTTATCTGTCTTCTATTGAGCAGCATCATTTCCGGCGGACACAATGTTCCTGAACTCGCATATTATTTAGTGAATGTTATGAATCGACACGACATTGGTCTCCTAGTGACTTGATAGTAAAATTCACTTGAAGGTATACTTATGTTTAACTTGTTTATTGATCACCTCAAATGTAAGACTGTGTTGTTCCTATCGCATAGAATAAAACATTTAGAATCGATGAACAGTGACGTGAGATCGTTATGATAGTTCCTCTCTAACAATGCAGAATGTAAATATACGATGCGTCAACTTACTGAATGGATAGCAGGAGCGTGATATATCAGTATTCCATTCACCAAACACGTCATGTTCTGCTGTATCATTTTATGTATGTAACCTAGCCCTGGTGTGCGTAAATTTGTTGTTGTTTCCCGATGCCAACACCATTATTCCAGTGTTCATTTTAGACAACATGTTATACAATAAGTAACCAGCCTACCCGCTTGACATTTGTAATTAAAATGTTGGATACCCTTTGCGACAAGTCATTGAATAAGAAGTAACGTGATTTCTTTCCGAATGAGATTATCTGAATTTCTCATGTCTCAGAAGCTGATTCACGCCTACAAAGAAATAAATTCACCATACAAATGATTGAACCCGTTGCAATGGATGGTTCACTGTAGGATTGTCTGGTATGCACCGCGTTAGATACCGTCCTTTTTATGCACTGAGAATCTGCTACAGATGCAGGATGCTTTTCCTATCAAGTTCCTAGTTGCAATGTTAATGCAATTGGTGATGGTTTATGCAATGTAACTCCACCAAGCTAATCTACTAATGACCAAAACAGCAAACCGCCATTGTGTACTTATTCTCCGATTGAATTAATCACAATTGTGGACATGCCTGCGTGGTGCAAAGATTTTTTTAAAAATTCTGCAATATTTTACAAGTGAAATAATTGCACGTATGTACATAACCGTCTTTGCATCAACAATTGCACAATGTGGTCCATTGCAATGCTTGCCACTCAACGACCGACATTCATGTGTGTTAATGGAGTTAACTCGAAGTCTCATAATCATGTACTACATCCCATTTATACCAGCCTGTTGATAATCAGGACGGGATTGATTGATCTGTGAACCTTATTTGTCAACCTTAGCTTTATATTAGTAAAGCATATCATCGTAACTTCAGGAAGAAGCCCGTTAAGGCAAGTGATAACCCGCAAGTGAGACTTTTGAAACGTTTCCCTCTCGTCTATTAAAGTGTTATGCAACACTACTGGTGACGTCACTTCACGCAAGTTCCCAATTTCAAAGGTTTGCCAAACGCAGTCACTTTATTTGTGGTCGAGTCGATTATTCCTATTCCCGCACTTGATCTTTCATGCATGAATGTCTTTTTACACGTCAACATTATCAACACTCGCATGGGACATAATATCGTTTTAGCATCTGTCCACTGGCTCCTCAGATGGTTTTGATCACTATATTGTGAAACATTAATGTAAATATTCTAACAGCTACAGACTTATTCAATGTCACTGTATCAACCTAGTTCAGTGTTAAACGATTGTATATCTGTTATAAACGATTCATAGGAATGGAAGTGCTAACTTACCATTTATACATTTTGTCTGTGCTATTTGCCTATTTCGAAATCTTTCAGCATTGTTCATATGAAGAAACTTGACAGCAATATTTCACAAAACAACTAAACAACAATATACCATATCGATAATGTCAACAACATGAAGCATTGTAATTATATTTTGGATGACAGTTTACAAAAAAATTAAAATCACTCAGAGAACCCAAACAGCGTAAGGTCCAAGTATACGTGCATCAATTAGTATTGGGTTTTTTTTAAGTAAAGTATTTTTAGGGACATATGATAATATTATAGCTTCCTGTGCTACCACAATATATGTATACCGTTGTGTTTATCATAATGGCCACTTGACTATATTAACATGAAATAAAGCTGCCCCATGTATCACGTGTAGTGTTTCATTGACTTATATGCAAGCGATACTTCTCTACATGGATGAATTCTTATATTGTTATTTTGCTGCACGCGCGGTTTTATGAGTAAACAATGTTCGAATAATTAAGGGATGTGGGTCGTTTTGTACCTACTAGCATGAGCGCATTCAGTGTAAGTGATTTGACCTTAGTTAGTAGGTATTATGCCATACATCATTACATCGGGTTGTTCTATTCTCTGTTGGCTCTCTTTGTGATACCTAATAGTTCCTGCGTAGAGTCCTGGCCTAGATTACAAGCAGAAGTTGTTGTTTTTTATTCATCAACTGCCACCGACTAAATCTCCAATTTACCAGACAAATGCACAATTAGCCACAACCTTAACGCAATGCCTTGATACAATTGTGTTAGTCTGCTTCTACACTAACTAATTTGATGTCGAATAATTGCATCCAGAAGGTGTATAGAAACGAATTGATAAAATGACACCACATCATTCGTTATGCTGTTCTCTAGAACGGAGAAAAGTTTTTCAAAGCACTTCGTCAAGGCTTCCACCTGTTAAAAAGTTAACACAAAGCCATGCGTACAGAATTAGAATTGATGAATCAACTGCATAATACGCCGCATTTATTTACACAGTTTCACTTCCCAGGAATTACCTGCTTAGGGGAAGCGCAATTATTAACACCAGCAAATGGGTGTACCCATTGATTTGTTCTCATAGCAATTCAGGCTTTTCATATGCCCCATCAGACATGCGGATTCTATTCGTGCAACAGATGGTTGTGATTTATGTATTCAATTCGATCATGTGTAAAACATGTTGTTTCCTGCAGCACCCGCGGTTTTGTATTTTCATATAATGTATTAACATTTTATCATCAACCAAATGAAGCGACTCAAAGCACCAATATCAATAAAAATGAACCAACTATCATGTTGTTTCAACTTTCACTTAAACCGTAGTAGCCTACTTGCGATTAACTCCATGTATGGGCTTACCTAGTTAGGGTAATAACAAGTAACATTTCATGTTCCATAGCTCCGTCGATTAAAATCAGAAACTTAGATCGAACCGAATTTATACTAATGCAGCGGTGATATGTATTAGCTCTCTTGCACAGAATTTGAGCCGTCAACCGACAAATGCACAGCATTATATTCAGTCAATCACGATTGTTTGGTCTCAATTCCTCGTTGACGACAATGATATACATAGATATATTGTACCAGGAGATGCATCGCGCTTGTGCGTTAAAAATAATGTATTGTTCAGGTCTTATATAATACCTGCCTACTTCGTGACTGAAACATAACAACATGAATGAAATCTAATTCTACCACTAACAATAGACTTTTATGTCGCTGACAATGCATTTAATATGCCTTTTTTAAACAAAGTTCCACAATCATGGCTGTACGCAAGGTACCTTTCAATAACAAGAATTTCACCATGCAGCATCCAATAGACGATTGAAAAGACTGGTTTACCCACAAAGCCGAGCATTCAATTGGACCATACATAAAGTAGGTGTATTGATGCCTGATGGCGATCTGAGGCGACACTAATGGCTGATACAGAAGCACAGAGCGAAAAGTGCATTGAAAACTCTTTTTAATCTTGTTCTGTGATGAGATATCGGGGGGTCAATCCCTTTGATATATGAGGCATAAAATGTGAAGGAGACGTGGTGTCACATTTAATTACACCAGAATGCTTGTTAAATTGTTTATTATACTAGTGCAGGTTTGTATATCAGAATAATGTGTGGGCTTTTTCATTTTGTTTACAAAAGCGCCCTCTGTGTACAAAGAAAAGTTATGTATGCTGCTTGCATTATACGTTACGTGGGCAATATCAATATCTGATAAGACTCAAAAAGGTCAAACGATAGCAGATTAATTAATTGCCTCCACCATGCCATGCCATTTGTAAATGTTTGATTCTTTGAAAACAACAAGAGATCAACAAAATTACTAACATAATAAATACATTCAGTCAATGAAAGCAATCATCAGCTCATAACTGATAGTAGTTGAATCACAATGCATCATAGCTCATACACTCCCGGCAGTCAACAACTGGTACGGCATCGAGTGCAGCGTGAGCTACATTGGGTAACTTCAACTTAATGTTAACATTGAACATTGAAATATCTTCTATGCATGATTACTCATATATTCCTGGTAGTCGGCAATTGGTACGGTACCATTACTGCCACCATAGAGCAAAGCCTGTTCATTCCCCCTCTGCACGTTGGTATCCGGAAGTCAAATCTCTTCTGTTCCCTGCTGTGTTTTCCTGTCGGTGACCGTAATATTTCGCCATACGTGACCTTGGTTTTCCCATTTTAAAGGTTAACTAAAACAATCGTCCTTTGTGAACCTGTCTATTCTCTAATACATGAATGTAACTCTCTCAAAATGACATCGTTATCAACACACTATGGTCGCGTGACTTTTCTTTTAAGTAGGGTGTTGGTGATTCGTTATAAAGAAACAGTGATTTTCTTCTAAAACAGATACTCGATACATTCATTCATTTGACCTGCCATATCTCAACAATTACTATTTATCTCATCCATTGGCCTGTTAAAAGCAAGGATAAATGACAAAACAACTCATTTTCGAATATTTACATTGCCACATTACTACTATCATCCCCAATATACATTGCCTTAATAGTAAACTCACTCTTGCTCACCAAACATCAACCTGCTGTATCTCAGATTAACACATATTACCAATCTGCAGAACATACGGCTCGATAAATGTTAGGAAATATGATGTATCAAGGGATGAATGATGGTGTCTATATCAAAAATGCATACCTTCACTATTGCCTACGGCCATTTTTTAGGTGGCTCGTCACTTCGTGCGTCAAACGCAAATAAAGTAATGGCAACAATAAACCTTATCGTTATGCATGCAAATAATTGGTTTACATCTAATACACCACTCAGTAAACGTGCTCGCGATAAAAGTGGCACATCGTGATCACATCACAATAATCCTTAATGAGCTTAAACAACTGAATTTTTTTCAGAATTGTATGCATGGAGCCATTAAAAGTACAAAGTAAATATACTTTGTGGAATGTAAGTTTGTGACTGTTTAGCCGTTATAAGAGGGTACATACATGTAAGAATCATGCTTAGCAAGCAATGTAAACATACTACGGACCCACAGCTGCTTCACCTACATAGCTCAGTGACAATTAAGCATGACGTCATTTTCCAGATCCTACACAAGTATGAATGTTTGTTTTGCGAAACAGATCTAATTTAAAAGACAAAACATGTAGGCGACTTGTAATATGGGGAGTGAGTATGCCAAATGTAGGGTATGTGTCGCCCATCACGGAACGGTGTAATTGTGACACATTGCAACAATTTGCCACAGCATTTGAAATCCTTCGGGGCTGCTAATTATTAAATACAGATAGATTGGCTAGTACCACGTGTCCGTGCATGAATGATTAAACCCATATCCTGCTGCTCATTCGTGTATTATTCAACAACGCTAACAGCAGGAACCCGACCATGGTAGTTAGGAGAACACTGTCGAACTGCCTGTGAACGGTAGGTATGAATAATTCGCCTACACAGTTAGTACAATATATGAGTACGTAAACATTCATTATGCCCCAATGTGACAGCAATCGTATTTACAATGCCAAAGTTGAGTGTTTTAGAAACTGTAGGGTTACTTACGA
Organism: Urechis unicinctus; assembly: GCA_034190875.2. NCBI lineage: Eukaryota > Metazoa > Annelida > Polychaeta > Xenopneusta > Urechidae > Urechis > Urechis unicinctus. Next base: position 38,338,465 of record CM067351.1, on the reverse strand, counting down.
TAGATTTGTATAGTTTTATCATGAGCAATTTCACAAAAACATAGATTCTTTCAAATATTTCCATGTGTTATGCTATCGGTGTTGCATTTGAATCATGAATGTAAGTTACTGGAAGGTTGTGTACACAACAATGATATAACGCTCCTGAGCTTAATGAATCAAACAATTGCCTGATCAAACAAACATATATAATGCAAGGACAATTCACACCGGTTGCCTGTTACCTGTTTGTACGAGTAAGTATTGAAAGCAACATTAAGCCTGTACAAATGTTTCAGCAGATGAATACGGACCATGACATTGACTATCAATGACTATTATGTCCAAAAGTGTCAAGCCTTGGGTGACTAAGTAGAATGCAAGAACACAAGATGGTGCATGGGCATTGCTTCTACCATTGACTTAGTGAGCTCGACAAGATAAGGGTTATTTGGTCAAATAAACTGACAGGGTGCAGCAACCAGTGATAGATTGGTGGCAGCTAAGTGCCATGATTGGATTTGTCTGCAAAGAAATTCAAGGAATCATCTTCTATGATTCACACACTTGAGCTTTCACTAGCTGGTACAGTTGAGTATTAATCATTATGTGGCTTGCTCAATACCGGCAGCGTGCCTGGTTGAATGTTGAGGAGAGAAAAACGCAGTAATATCAAATGGCAGTGTTGGCTTTTGTTGATACATCGATAGAATAGAAATGGGTAAGTGGCTTGCATCAACGCGTGGGGGTTGAATGAGAAGGAAGAGAAAAACGCAGTAATATCAAATGGCAGTGTTGGCTTTTGTTGAGACATCGATAGAATAGAAATGGGTAAGTTACATCAACTCTTCAATCACTTTATCATTTTATCCAATAAACATAATAACGATAACTTGTTTTCTTCACCACATCAGTGATGTGATAATGATGATATACGGCCGTGTTGAAACGGCAATGTATATAGCCAGCTCTGAAAATCCATCTTGATATAGCAATTTAACGAATCCTAATGGAAATCTATCGATGTACAAATTACATATAAGCATATGAATTACAGGAACCGAGTTTTGCAATATGTCATCATTATGTTGTAATGTATAGTTGTTTGTGCCTTGCACCGTAGCTACACCTTGTTGACCCATTTATGTCAGCATGACAAATGTATGTCACACCAAGAGTTCGGAGATTCGGTCATAAGGCCTAACCGACAACACAACATAGGACCGCATTCGCATTGTATGGTACACGAAACTATGACACGGATTATTGGTGGCGCAGCCAATGTGAACACGCAACTGACACTATTATTTGCCAGCCATGCTCGCTCAATGATTACCCTTACATCAGTGTCGTTTCTATTCATGTATTTATTAGGCTGTGGGGTTGTTTAGCATCAATACTGAGGCGGAGTAATTGAATATGCAGTGAAATCATAGGAATGTTAGATTACGTGGTTACTATATACGTTTGCTGCAATGCTATTAAGTTTCAAATTTCCACACCTTCAACATCATTGACCCAAATATTAACATTTTTCTTAAATGAAAATCCACGCCAGCAAACGTGATCTAGGTGTTTGGGTATGCTCAAATTCAATTGGTTTCTGTAACAGCGTTTAACTTGTTTTATTGCACCGGACAAAATCTTGATGTACAACACATCATGTTTGTCAATGATTAACAGGCCTAATACTGTAAGCGTGTTGTGTTCCAATGGAGTCGATGCATGCAGTATGTTACTACTGGAGTTTGCCACTCTGGTAAATATGCATCGGATTATTCAACCACATCATATTTTATTGCTCAATAACTGTCTGTTCATGTGGATTGCATCAGTCAAATATTTGTGTCATTAACAGGTCTCGTTTTAGAAAATCGAGGACAAATTGCAATATCTACCAAAACCACAACATTCATCCAGGATCGTATTGATGCATCACACGTATTTACAGTGTATGGCCTCTGACATGACACGCCGACGTTAGTAGCGCAGATTGTGTGACATCCCTGAAGCATGATGCTGAAGGAGCATGGTATATAGCCCTTCACATACTCGTGCAGTCGATTGGCCATGACATCAAATTTAGGATGTACCACGATTAAATGATGTAGGTAGAGTGTGCAGTACATATGCAAATATGCGTGGCAACATTGAATTACAGCAAGGTTTACCTATGGACACAGATATAATTTAAACAACTGACGAGCGTAGATTGTTATAACACATACAGCAGGAGTCGTGTAATATATACCGCAACGAACACGGCTAGCCAAGGACGCGTCTACCCCGGGGCAATACAATCATACGTGCATGGCAAATTGACAGAATGGGTTTCCAGTAGACGTGAAATGAGAGGTTATCTGGACGCTTATGCCGTTGTCATTGATTAATAATAACAGGGTTAGACTGCTGACTGATTTGTTCACCTGTATAGAGGCACCAGTGAAGAATATCCTCATTGACTCGTTTTCGTGCGTGCAGCTGTTGTTTTCAACCGATGCTTAAGAACGCACATGTCTTTTGAAAATCCACTGCATTAAGTGTATAAACGTTCCTGCATATGCTATGTACGTCGTGTAGACATCCTCCCATACATGCATCAGGCACTAGTGGCTAAGGACAGCATAGTACTTTCGAAATTCACCTGCTTTAACTGTATGAACGCTCCGGGTTATATTTTGTAACCTGCATCCTTTCCATTTGCCTCTGATATTCACGTATCAAGATTGAGAGGTAAAAAGCAATTAATATGGAAGTGACACCTACACAGTGCAACCATGTAATAAGCTGCCCTTAAAGTTAACATATTAAACAAGATAGCTTTATTGAATAAAATAACTTACATGCACATAAAATGTAAGTTCATACATAATGTAAAAACCTTAATCTACGTAAACGAAACAAGAAATGCCAATATTTACATGGCGCCCAGCGATATCAGTTAGATATAATACTGTATAGGTTGCAGTGTGACATTTATTGATTTACTTCAACTTGATGCGAGTATTTAATATCAAAATGGCGTCAGTACCATACCTGACACCATACAGCAAAGCCTGTTCAATCCCCCTCTCATGTTATTATTTGTAACGTGAGATTAATCTGTTTTAGCCTCTGCCACGTTTCCCTCCAGTCGACTATAATATTTCCCCATACCAGACGTCAGTTTCCCATTGGAAAGCTTCGCTTAGGTGCGTTCTTTGTGAGCCTGTCGTGTATATTCAATTCACGCACCCATTCACAAAGTATGTTACTCCCTCAAAATATTATTGCTATTAAAAATCTCGTGTGACTTATGATCGCGAAAACTTTTGTCAGCTTGTCTCTCGGGTGGGTTCGTGATGTTATGTTATATAAACTAAGTCTGGTATTTTGCTTATTTCGAATCTATGCCATGTTGTGGTGTGTTAAACGATAACGAAATGTCAACAAAACACGACGCGTTGCATGCAAAACATCACTTAATGCACATTGTCTTGATATTAATGTCGCATCTTGCTCATTTCAATGACCGTCACAAATATCCTTAGCAAGCTTAGACACCTGGACATAATGTAAGTAGTCGATACCGCCATCAACAATACAGCCATATACGACGTTGCAAAATGATTATACATTGTGGTATGCAAGGTTTCGACTGCACATCCTCTATAAGGCACATAAACTGTACATAGCATGCTTAACAAGCAATGTAAACATGCGATTGACAACAGTATACCAATTTGTAGAAAAGGGCTATCAGATAGGGACGGATGCAATCCCTGCAAATTTGCCCCACAACACTAATACCAACATAGTTTAGGGACAATTACATACGTCGCCATCTTCCAGATTCTACACCAGTTTGCAAGTTTGTTTTGCGAAACACAGCTAAAAGACACTTGTAATGTGGTGAGTACGCCAAATGAGATTAACTCGGAAAACCATTAAATGATGACACATTGCGACAATTTGTCACAGCAGTTGAAAATCTTTGGGGCTTTGAATTATTGAGTCAAGATGAATCGGCTTGTACCGAATGTCAGTGTATGAATGATAAGTGCCATATTTTGCTGTTCATTCATGCATTGTTTAATAACCCTAAAAACAGAAACCCGACCATTTGAGATGAGTTAACATTATCAAACAGCCTATGAGTTGAAGGTATGAATTATGCTCCATAACAATGAGTACATTTAAAGAACAATGTTAACATTAATCATACATTATTGGCGGCAGCATTAGGTTTTACAATTTCAAAGCTGTGTTGGATTGCGACAATAGAATAACTCACACCAAATTCGTATTGTCGCGAATAATCAGTTCGGCAAAGTATGTATTCAATGTAGTTTTATGAAAAGAAATTTCACAGAAACGATATATCCGCGTATTGTTTTATGGGTGATGCATTTGAATCATGAAAGTAGGTCACAGGTAGGCTGTATACACAGCAGCGATATAACACTCCTAAGTCTGGTGAATCAAACAATTGCCTGATCAAATAGACATGCAAGATGCCGCAATCAATAAGAAATTTGTGGCAGCCAAGTGCTACGCATGGCTATATATTTAAGGAATGCAAGGAATCATCGTCTACGATTCACACTGTAGGTCGGTCACTAGTTGGTACGACTAAGTATTGACAAAACATTATACCAAGCAAGTGTGTCTGTGCAAATGATTCTGGGGAGGAATGAACACCAATAAATTTACTGTAAAGCCTTCTGCATCAAATGAGTGATTTAGTTGTTTGTAAGAAAACAAGGAGGTGGACGTGCATTGCTACTGCCTGTAGTCTTTTCTGAGCTGGACGAGATATGGGTCATCCGGTCAAATAAACTGGCATGATGCAGCGATCAATGTGAGATTAGTGGCAGCTGAGTGACACGCAGGGGTATACTTCCAAGGAATTGAAGGCATCCCCTTCTATGAGTTATCGCTTGTTGGTACGAATAAGTATTAATTCTTCCTGTGTCTTACTTATGACAAGTAAATGTTAAGGCGGGGAACGAACGCGATAATGTAAAATGACTCTGTTAGCTTTTGGGGAACTGCTATGCAATTGACTCGGGTAATTGACATAAACTTTGGTTTTTATGGTGAAAAAAGAACATTCGTTACCATGAGCTTTTGCTTTGTTTATTAGCTCAAGCGTGTTACATCGTTGTAACCTGTGGAAGGAGTAATGTGGTTGATGTCCCCTCAGATTCAGTTTATACAACATTACAATCTACAAACACAATGAAAATAACTTTATGTTACCATATGGGTGTGATACATGGCAGTGGTATGAAGCAAATAAAAAGCGAGCCGTTATTGAAGTGTATCGTGATAAAGTAATTACATAAAATCTTATTGAAATATTTCTCAAATTACAAATTACAAGAACATCTAAGATAATAAATTAGCGTCCCCGAGTTACGCAATATGTCCACAAATTGCTGTCACACGAAGAGCCTCATGACGGGCGGTATGCGCCTTCAGTGCAACGGTTTAGTACAAGGTTGTGTTGAGGTGATTTGATCATAAGGCCTACCTAACATGCAACTCAATATACTTACGTTATAGCATACTACGACTGGAGTTTGTCACTGTGGTAGATATGCTTCTGCTTATTCAACACCTGCATTCTGTATCATTATATAAATAAACGTACATTGTACGGTGTCGAATCCAAATTATACCTATGAACAAAGATATCATTGAAACAACACAGGAGCGTATTTGTTTGTAACAAATACAGCCGAAGCTGTGTAATATACACCGACAAGGAACACTAGTCAAGGACGCGTCTGCCCCCGAGTCATACGTACTTGGCATATTGACGGAAGGTGTTTCCAGTAGACGCGTGATATGACAGCTATCTGGCCACTTGCGCTGTTGCCATTCACTAGATAATGACTAAGTTCCATGCATTTGCTAGCTGTATGGTGCTTGGTTCATATGTATGGCGGCATCGGCGAAGAATATGGTTATCATTTTCGTTTGAGTTCTTTTCCCTCACTGGTGAAGATGACAATGCAAAAACTTTAATCAAATGACTGTTCCAGCTTATTTCTGTACCCTGTGTTATGTGGATATCAGCGTGATTTCCATTTGTCTCATATATACACGTATCTCATGTGAGCTGCGAAGAGCCATTAAGGAATAAACTTTGTTTGCAAAAGGCCAATTGTTCCCGGACAATGATATATGATAGCACATTATTGTACGGGAGTTTAACCACTGATTTGTACGGAAAAGGACGTTTACTTTTACTAGTAGGAAAAAGCATTAAGGTCTAAATGCAAAATTAAATTGGGATTTGCACTGAATATAACTGGTATTATAATGCAAGGAACGATTTTGTTTTGGCGTGATATCAATCAATTGTATAACTTTCTTTTGTTTACTCTTTCCAGCAAAGACATCATGACTAAAACCATTGAAATATCGCATGCATATTTCGTTACATTTACCATTTTTTTGGAATCTTACTAGCACAATGAGCATGCGACAATTTGACCTTGATAAATACGTACTGATGAATACATGTGAGTGTAAAATTAAAATAATCATTATTTTCATCGTCTGTTCATTTTAGGTTTGTATGGAGCTAGATGGTGTATCAAACCTCTGGTACACCCCCTGATAACGTGGTTGTCATGAATGAAGGTTTATTGTTAATGCAATATATAAAGTTCTGCAATTGTTTGGCTGCATCCACGTATAGAGTGTGACCATGCTGAACCCCTATTTTGGTTTCCACACCGCATATTTTGAATGGCATCAAAGCGCTCTTTTTATGCATTCATATGCACTCAAACGCGGGCTGTTTCATATATTTTAGTTCACTGAAAATGCCCATTATGCGCAATGAATGGAGACAACTACTTACTGTGTCAAATGGGAATTCTCTCTCCCAAGTGTCTGATCGATATAGGCTACCACCGAAGGAAAACGAGCCTTGTTTTGGTACAGCATCCGCAACAATTTTAAATACATGGCACACATGAAATATGATAGAGTAGATTACCGCTTAATGTTATAATTTATTGTCCTTGATGCAAACTGCATAGGCTGTTAGTATTTTAGAGCAAAATTCATGCTTGCAGCATTAGAAGGGGTTGAGTTGGTCAGTCTCGACATGAACATTATTTGCAGAAGCTACTTTGGTGTTACTACAATTGTCAGCTAACTGTCCATGTGTTCCGGCATTAGGTTTCTAGCTGCCTGATGATCTGACTGACAATGAATAGGCGAACGTGCGTTCTAGATTAACCAATGAACGCATGATCTGCTTACACGTCACGTAATCTAACCTGTAATTAACGATTTTCATACATATGTAATCTAATTTCCATTGAAACAATTTCTATTGCTAGGCCTGATTCGTATGTATGCATCCATATTACTAGTAAGAAGCCCTTGTAACCACGATACCTTGATGATTCACAACTTTCCATAACAAATATGCAAGTTCAGGGAGATTGTCTCCGCCGGAAATTATGCTGCTCAATAGAAGACAGATAAGCTCGTAGTTTTTAGATTTGCTGCTCAGATTTTAGAACGGAAGCGTTGTGAAGATGCACATGTCAACATACTACGACTGCAATAGCCGGCGGTATTGGAGCGCATTAAATGTCCCGGAAGATGATTGAACAAGTATTGATTGTCTGCTGAGTGAATATATATGTCATAGTAGCATATCATTCATCATGTTTGCGCAAAATCACATCCTTCAAACGGAGTTACCCTTTATCGCCATGACGCTGAGGTGATGCGGATCTGCTCTACATAGAGTAGATAGCCAGTCAAAGCATCATTTTTGGATGACGGTAGTTCATTTGATAACTTGCATGGACTTGCATATTCTGTTATTAATGACGAATAGACAAGGCTGCGTGGCAATATCCTTACTAATGGAAGTCTAACTATCTGATTGCCTCAGACAGTTAAATAGCACCGTTTAACAGCACATAGAGCTTCGTACATTTTAGGCAGATTCATATTGAGTGGTGTAATTCAGATGCATCATCAATAAGTGATTGGTTAATTTGTAATTGTCCCTTCCCCATAGAAAGCACAAAGCCTTTTCAGCAGGATCGTTCGATGCATTGAGTGGCATTCCAATGAGTTTCAATTTATCTGCAACATATTACTTCATTAGGTTGTTGCACCATACATACAGCGTTTGGATGCATAAAGAAAGTTATTTGGCTTTATATAGTCTGTAAAAGAAGAGGGACAATAAAACTCATATGTCCATAATTAGGCTGTGCACTTTGGGACGAATGCAATCAGCACGACTTAGACACTAGCCACTTCTACCACTATGGCGCCACTTATGGCGGCTCTTCTTAGTACATTGGATATCACGCCCGACGGTGATTATGTACAATGGCATCTTCCAAATCCCACGCTTATTGGGCTTTTTTCGGAGCACGACTTGTACCTGGGATAGAATTAATCGGCAAGCAATAATATATTCTGCACTATGTAATATGCTGTAAAACACATTGCGACAATGTGTCACAGTTATTTACAGCATAAGGGTCTTATTAGTAGTTTTGTTGTCTCCCCGTGAATAACAGAACAACCTATCAGAACAGAAATACTACCTGGTTGATATATGATCACTGTCTACGAAAGACATGTGGGAGTCCAAAACAATGCGTCCACATATTTACAATCGATTAACATTCATTATGTACAATGGTAGCTGTAGCAGACTTTCCATGCATTTGATGGGAGCCGTCAATAAACACAGTGTCAATCTGTATTTACACGAACAATTAGTATGTCTAAACAGCATAAGCGTTAAGGATGGTCACGAGATAATTTCATTGACAGTTCTATTATTGTTAACAATTATTTGTGATGCATTTGTATAAATCACACGACGTCATCAACAGCTGAGGCATTTCATTCATAATCTATTTAAACTGAGCTTTCATTTATTGCTTAATTGCAATATGTTTCCTTGGAACCATGGATGATAATTGCCAGATGGTCTTGATCAGGTTTAACAACGAAGGGTATCAATGACAACATTGCAAGAGCATGTTAAAGGGCAAGACCCCAAAATGTCATGAACGCTTCATTCATATCAAACACAAAGAAGCGCGCGTGCCCAGGTGCACGTTCATCGCAAGTTAGTGACGTGGCTGATAAATGTTGTTGCAGCAGCATTTACAAGAGAGCACATGACAGCATTTTGACTGTGCAAATGTTAATATCAATACCACACAAAGAACACTGAGCTGTGCAATTATTAGCAATGAAAACTGATGATTCATTGTCATCGTAACGCACCTCATTGCTTAGTTCAATTTTGAATGACATATTTGTTACGTTCGAGATGCATATTTTAGCTTATTGATCCTTGTATGAGTTATTATTAAATGTTTGGTGAGCTGGACAAGATGGGTCATCCAGTCAAGTAAAGTGACACGATGAAGCTATCAGGAAAAGAGTTGTGGCATCTACGTGGCATGTATGGGTATATTGGCAAGGTATTCACGGGATGACCTTCTATAATACACAAAGTTGAGTACCTTTTGCTGTATTAAAAACATTGTATGACTTACATAGTAGTGCGACTGAGTAAATGTTGAAAAGATACATGAATTATTTAACATAGCAATGCTGTCTTTGTTTGGGACAATCATCTTGTGAATTTTTCAACATCTCTGTTGTATGCGCATAGGAGGAGTGCTCTTGCTACAGTGGGAAATTACTATGCTCATTTTGGAGGTGTTATATGGTTGCTGGCATCCTCATACAATGTTCAATGAATATGAATAAATGTTAATCCCATTTGAATTAACATTTATTCGTATCCCCATTCTTAATTGCTTGAGCAATCTATGCCTCATAACTTCCCATGCGTTAAAAGATAATGTGTTTGGTAATTTCACATTCGTGTTTGTCATGTTGCACCAAATTTCAAAACCCTGCTATTTAACAGCTCATCCACTGATAAGATAGGAAATAATTGTCATTTTATCACTATTCACATGGCCACTGATCGTTACAATTCATTTGCATATCAGTGTTATTTGTCTGTTTTGAAATGCATATGGTAAATCATTTGCCTACCAGTGTTATTGGTTTGTTTGGAAATGCGTGTGGTAAATGAACAAGGTTATAACCGAGCTGATTGCTATTATTGGCAGTATGATGCTGCGTGATATCCAATATTTTATCATGAGACCGGCCTGTATATCAAATGCATCGCGAAGACCAAGTCAGGCAACACCAATAACTCATTTAGGATCCCAGTAGGTGCTTTGACTAGGATTAATGTGCTGCTAAGTAACCATATATGGCATAAGATTCATTATGTTAGCTTCTTAAATGAGGTGCAGCACGCTTTCATCACATGTAAGTGCTTTCTAAAAGTGCTTCGAAAAGTTTTTCGCGCATGCAGCTGCCTTTTTCAGCGGAAGTGTGCCTTGTTGATTTATTAAATTATTTCATATATTATATGTGTATGACCGAACGTCTTTTCTCTGCGCTAACATTTATGGCTAGCACGGCACGTTGTCAATTGTTAACTTAAATATAGTGTTTTATTTGTAACTTCACTCTATATGTTAAGTAACAATATAAACTATGCTTATCTGCTCAGTATAGTGCGAGTACCGATTAAAATGCTGCTCTGGGCATAACGGTCATTCATTTGATGATGAAAATGTCAACATGTCATATATGCACTGCTATCAATGACAAACATTAATTTATCCACAAAGCAAACGGTATTATTCCCGCCATATAGAATACACATAGCCTACACCTACAGTTATAATTGATGAGCGATAACGATTCATATGTCATCGCCTTTACAACATACCTCTTGGCGTGGCGAATTCGTGATCTGCAGCTAGTTATAGTTGCTTTGTCGTCCATGTTGTTTGCTCCGAAAATGCTCAGTAGTTGATGCAAATATATAAGTATTGATGGCATAATGCTATTACTACATGGCTATGAAGTACCAGATGTAGCTGCTTATCCACATAGCCCAGTGCGTGACACACCACTCACCTGGTATTGGCCATCGATAAATCGTTCTCTCTATATTGACTTCAGGGATGTTGTTCGAGATGAACAGAGCCACGGAAAATATTTGTGTAGAATACATACTATTCCTATCAGTAAAAGGAGATGTTTCTTTACAAACATAGCCCACCTATATTAATTTTAGCCCACTTGCTGACCCTCTACTTACTATCATACGAAATGGTGCCAGCAATGATCAATAGTCTACTTCTTGAAGTAGGGCATATATGCATGTGTCATGTGGGTGAATATTCAGACATTATGCACCTTTCAATAACAGATATAAGCCTTTTGCCGACCAGTTACTTGCTTTCATGAATGTACGTGCAAGGGATATGACCATTCTGCAACTGACGAAGATTAATTCGATATTATTCTTGATAGCATTACGTCTCATGCCTGGTACACCTGCCTGATTGGAAACATGATCCTCCTTATACTCCTTTGTGTGCCCATAATCTGCCAACTTATCATAAAACTACCAAATACCATCCGCTTAGCTTGGAGAACGCTTTTTGTGCAATGGGTGAACACCGCCAATAATGGGTGAACACCGTCATTTCAATATAACGCCATGATTAGTCATATTCATTTAGCCACTTTCGCTTCCAGTCAGGAGACGACCTTCGACAAAGGTCTATATAATCGAAATAATACCCAATGATAAATTATGCCAATTGCATAGCAAAATGGAAATAGAAATTGATGTATGAACATAGTAGATCGACGCTATACGGATGATGACATTCCATGATTTATTTATGCAATTAATTCAGTTGTACTGTATTTCATATTCAATTAATACATGGACAAAATCATCTCCATAGCTCATTTCATTAGCTCAATGAACACATCGTATCTTTGCCCCATATATACATAACAAACGGGCAGATTTGTCGAGCTATAAAAACAGGAGATGAAGCCGACTCATGTAAAGCGTATGGCGTGTTTTATGGAACACTGTCAAAAACGATGTGCAGAATGAGAAGTCAATCTTTTGATCCTGTCAATTTATATCATCACGACTATTCAATGATACACAACTCGTATGTCAGACAAGGCAGCTACATATGCGAGGCTACACTAGAAGAAAAAACATTTTCACATTGTACTTCAGCCGTGAAAAATAGGAATAAGATTGTTGGTCTTCTATATGTGGCCGGTCTCGTGAACCTATTCAATAAGTTAGTGTTGAAATATTGTCGGCAATAGAAGTGTCCTTACTTACACTGTTTGATGTCTTTTGCAGTGAGACGAATCAGCACTGATATAAATTGAGGTTCATGTTGTATAATCTATAAAGCCAAACTTGTAGGAATGTAGCAATACGGATTGGAGGCATTTTAAACATACCAGAGGGGTTCATACGGAACATTATTCAGTTAGCAAACAAAGCCCTCTAATTCTACTCATTTGGATCACATAACAGATGAAATAGTGGATTATACTCCAGATTCATCCTTGAACTGCGATTAGTAAATGATTTATATCGGTGGCTTCCAGAGCCTTCAGAATGATTAACACTATTCCAGTTCTTGTCACATTGGCCATGGCAAATTCTTCAGACTACCCCGTGGGGGCCCGATAGGTGCAACATTATAATTCCTCGACATTCTATGGTGTAGTGTGTTTATATACATGCTGCATTTATCTCAATTAAGAAGGTTAATTAATGCAGTGAACGATTGGCTTTTCAACCCGACCGACGCACCGTTTTGCAATGCCTTAGTGTCCGTATGCTTAGAAATTTGTTTCTTTAATGTCCATTAAATGCTCCAAAAAGTACGTTTAGAAGATGCGTATCATTTGATCACTTCACTTGATCACAACGGAAATCGTCATTTAGTCTACCTTGAAAGCAATCACCAACATTATCATAACGTTAGTTATTGAGTCATCAATTGCAATCCTCGGAGTATAATTTCCGAATAAGTATGTTGTTCTTCACATATTAAAATCTATCATTCGTTCATGTTCTTAACTGGGCCCAGGCTGTAATATTTACGCGTTTGCTGAACAAGCTTTGCTTTTTAACTAAGTCAGTCATATCAGCGTATTTTACCAATATGATCAGAATTTTCAGGATATTTAAAGAGCAGGTCAGTGTAATTCGTTCGAATTTGCTAGGCACGTCACGTCATGGGCTTCAGGTGCGAATTGCACAGCCTCCGCGCTATGGCTTATTCTGCTGTACAATTTAACTTATGCACTGCGCCCATTCGCCATACACGACTATATATAGATATAGATCCGGCAAACAGTTCTACTCAGTAAACGTAAGTCTAGGATACAAACCTTGTCGCACAATTCAGGGTTCTTTATTTGATATCAGCCCCCAACTCAAACGCGACAGATATGAAATATATGATAACGAAATTGTCTAACAATGCACAGCGTGATCCCATCATTTTCCGACTGATTGCGCTCTATGTTACACTGACAATGTAATATCTGATATGATTTGTGCTTGTCGATTGATCCACTGATGCACTCAAAGGGGTCACACAATAGTGGAAAACTTCGTCCCTGAGGCACCATTTGCATGGTTATTTGTAATTGTATAATCATATACATACAACTAAGATATCTAAGAACACATTGAATATAATCAGTAAATGAAAGCCTTTCTCAGCTCGGTGTCGAATCACTATGCACAAGATTCCATATTATTACCAGGTAGTCGACAATCGCTAAGGGACCGACTGCTCAATGAATTAGGTTGGTCATCATCAAATACATGCAAGTATCACATATTAGAATAGCGTCATTACAATAGCTGACATATTAGAGAGAGGTCCGTTATAATCCGCATACGGTGGACATGAGTCATGGTTTTTCTAGTCTATGCTTCGTTTCCCTCCCGTCGATCAGCATATCATGTTACGACGCGTGTGGCGTCCCTTCCTTATAGAACATTTCACCAAACGCAGCCGCGTCTCTAGTGAGCCTGTCGACTATTCCCATTTGCACACCCGATCAGTCATACATGATTGTGACGCTCTCAACTTGTCATCATTATTATCACTTGCATGTGACTAATGATTGTGGGTGCTTTTTTAAAATAGTCTCCCAATTCGTGTAATGTTATAAAACAAAAAGCCAGTAATTTAGCAAACAGTGTTTTCATGATTTATTTATCTTCTTTAGACCTTAATCACTCACAAACTATTGTTCATCACTTACCATCTACGGATTTCGTCAATGCGATTTTGCATATTTCTATCTTTGTGCCAAAGTGTTATCCGTAGGAACGTTGGATGAACGGCTAGCATTCTACTTATAATGCAAGTTTAATTAGATGAACTGTTACATCACACACGACCAACAAATTATTTTCTGTCATCGGCAATATAGTCAACCATGCAAAGCATATCGTCATCATCGATCAAATGATAGTTTACAATAAAAATAGAATGAACTGCTCTTACAGAACCCAAATACTGCTGTTTTTATCCTTTTATAGGCTGTTGCACGTGGTGAATGGACATATTTGGGCTGAATAATCCTTGTGTCTCTCATTTGATAAATAATCATCAGTGTAAATAGGCCGTAATATGATTTAATACGTTACAAAGAACCTTATGTGGTACTTTTATTAGTTTGGTAAATGCTGATATTATATATCAGATCATATAACAGCGCCACGGTTAAACTAGAGGCTTTGATCTCAATCGTTTGTAAAATGCCAACTTTCTATTGTTAATTCATTGCAAGGTCGAATGTCTGGTTTAAGATCAGAAAGGAAATGTCAATACAGATTCATTGGGACATAACGTAGATTTTCAGAAGACCTAAGTCATTAATTGACACCCCATCCCCGGCCACTGCGCATGGGTCCTACAGTGATGCCAATTTTGTAATAAGTAGGTAATAAGTGTCGAGCTGTTTAACAAGAACCACTGTGTACAGACACTATGTAACACTCGTAACAATTTAAGAACCATAGTGTTTTTCCACACGCAAATGCACCTTTGTCGTTTAGTCCTCATAACAGCGCAGTACTGAGTTCCAGGCGACGCATGATGCTGTATGATCACCCATATTTAATCATCCTCGGAGTTGTTGAGGAGAAGGCCTGTATATCACATGTTTTGCGAAGGCTAGGTCAGACGACACATAATGCATTTAGGATCCTATTATATGGTTTGACGACGATTAATGGCCTGCTTAGTAAACACATATGTCATTGCAGCATATCATCTATTATTCAAGCCTCTTAAATGAAGTGCAACAAGCTTTCATCATGAAAGTGTTTTCTAAAAGCATTTCGAAAAGTTTTTCTTACTTGCACTAAGGACTAGGGCGCTATCTTTTGCAGTAGAAACGTGCCTTGATTATCGGTTAAACCAATAAATATATGGTTTGAGTTTTACCGAACGCCTATTCTCTGCGCTAACAATTACTTTGTCCATGTGTGTACGACAGTGAACATCAATATTGTTTTGTATTTGTACAACCACTGTTTATGTTAGATAATAAGTGTAGTACGAGAGCTTTGGGGATAACAGCCATTCATTTGATGATGAACATTTCCAATAAGTCAACAAGACATATATGCAATAATATAGAGGGCAAACATAGCCG
Source organism: Urechis unicinctus (assembly GCA_034190875.2). Lineage (NCBI taxonomy): Eukaryota > Metazoa > Annelida > Polychaeta > Xenopneusta > Urechidae > Urechis > Urechis unicinctus. The sequence goes on along the minus strand of CM067351.1, from coordinate 38,322,883 downwards.
GTCACATAGTATATCCACAATCGTGGTCGCCATACTTTCACCGTTTTACCTCAGAAAAAAATATCCCATTACACGATTCTGAAAATCGAACAGCTTTTCACAGCTTAGGCTAAAAAACAAGCACCAAGAAGTACGTATCTTGGCTGCCTCCAGTCCTCCTGGTAACCTGCTGTTGTCAATTGTGACATGTGTGGCGCTTAGAATATTCTGATCATTTGGTCGCATTGGCAATCATAATTTAGTCTATCTTTAAAGTAATCACCAAAATTGAAACATATAGCATTCATTATTGATAGTCATTAATCACAGTCCTCGGATATGAAAACAGAATGAACTGCTCTTACTGAACCCAACTACTGTACGATCCTTTTACAGACTGTTGTACGCAGTGAATGGACATATTTGGGTTGACCGATCCTACTTTCATTTTGCCAATCCACCCAAATGTAATGTAAAATAGCAAAAATGATCAATGGCAAAATTTATGTAAATACTGAATGCAAAGGAAGGATTATGCATCGTTTATAGATCAGAGCTAAATGTTAGACATTTGTTATGCATCAGGATGCCATGTTCAATCATTTGTACGGGCATCTATTCACATCATTCTTTCTGGTGGCTGCATGGGAAATTTGCGGTGATATCTAGTCAATACATCACGGCATAAGCGTTGTCGCCAGATCACTGAAACAGGAAATGCAGACTAATTTTAACAGGATAGCGCTTACCCGCGATATAACATATTCAATGAAACGTAAAGTATAGCTTCAATTCATTGCACACGACAGAGAAGTTGTATTTGAATGGCAGATCTCCTTTCCATATTGTAATACATCTTCACCACCATGATGTGCTACACACAGACGCTACAGAATGATATAAGCTAAACTGGTGCTAACATATCGAAGCATATACATTGATATGCAATGCTCTAGTGCATTTACCTTGATTTGTTCCGTTGGGCTTATGCCAGTAATCTGTATCAAGCAAAAAGCCGCCTCATTTGTAGTTTATAGTGTATTCAGTAGAACACTGCGAAAAACCAGCATTATGAGAGAACAATTGTTTGATTATGTAAATACCTTTTTGTTCAACGCTCGGATGACAGATCATGGCGACTGTATGCATACAATACTACACCACAAGACGGGATATCGATATTGCTTTTCTTCTCTACCTGTTGAGCATATGAATATAACGTTTGGTTCTTGTCTAAACAGTGGTTGATATGATGTAAGTGTGGATGTTCATTTTATAGACATGTAAGTGTTTATTTACTGTCTGCAATGGCAGTGACCTTAGTTCATGGCATGTTGTCTGTTGCTGTCAGAATAATCATCAAAGATATGAGTGATGCCCACGATGTCTGGTAAGTAAGGCATAACCTGTAGACTCACATGTAATTTCAAACCAAGTGATGTAGCAATATGCAAGATAAATTATACAGTAATGCCCATCTTAATATTGCATTTACTCTAAATATTATTCAGTTAACAAAATTAGGAACATCGTAACTTACACATTGAATCAAATAACAGGGTAGATCATACACTTTCCCTAATAGGCCGATCATGCACCGTCATTATCCACCATTGAATAGTGACTCTTATTTGATGCAATAATAATGCGACTTGTGTACTTAAAAATACTTGGTGTTTATGCTTAAAACATTATTAAACGCAAACCCTACATAGTTCATTAGTTTGATTTATGTCAACCCTGTCCATAAAGATAACTGTAAACTAAGAGCCTAATAAAGTTTGTATCAGAAATATATGCACTTCATTACCTAACTCAATGCATAATCCTGACCATAATTTACCTTCGTTAATTACATGCTTAGTTGGTAGTGTATATAATTATTGAAGATAGAATGACTTGTCGTTGTGAATTAAAGTAGTTTTTTTAACAATTTACAGAATAAAAGCTCTTCATATTACAGCCAGGGCAATGTGTAAACATATCAATCTCCTGTTGACAAACAAATGCTGAATATTCAAGCCAAGCACAATGGCCGATCATTATATCTTCCCTTGATTACCTGTATTTTAGAGGAAGCACACATTTCGAGTCGTTCTGTCGCACCAAGTAAAATGCTTACCATGCGATCAGTTTATACAATTAAGAACGCTATTACCGCTTCGTTTATCATTCAAGCAATCACCCACAATGATGCATCGACAATAGGGAGAAATAACACTTCAAATGATGTGAAACTAAATCAAACATGTGCATATTTTGAAACCGGAAATGCATAACCCTCTTGGCGCTGGGCGCTAAGCGGCGTGAACCACAAGAGTCATAATGTCCTCATACAGGTAGTCGCGCATTTTTATATAATGCCTCATCAATGAACATTTATTCAATCCTCAATTGTTTTATTTTAATATTTTAAAGTGAATTCTATATATTGAACTGCACCATCATAAACCTTGCTTCTACAACAACAAATCCGCTTGTCCATTACATGTGGTTGATCATTCATGTTATTTCATAACATAACTGATCGTAGGTTTTTATATAAATGAATAAGTAATATGCTGAAAAAGCTATATACCAATAGATTGATTCAATATTTATTGTTTATGTTTCATAACATTCAACTATTTGTTTTAATTGCGAACCGTTTCGTGTTTGTTAAACAGCGCCACTTTCAAATTCCTGCCAATCCGCCGTCAAATCCTGCCAATTAGATGATACGTGACAAGTGGGGATATAATTGTCAGGGCTGCTCATTCACTAATAAATCCCACTGCCATTGATCTTGACAATATATTTACCCATCAATTATTGTTAGACTACTGAGTTATGAATGTGGTCAACACACACTGATAACACCGGGACGTTTTAGCAAGAAACGTGTTGCTTCGTGATAACCCACATTAATTCATCATCTATGTTGTTAGAGATAGGGCCTGTGTGTCCGTACAACATTTTTAATCCTTAGCGCGCCAAATATGCAGATAGATCTCCGAATAAACTTCAATTTCGTGTGGGAGTAAATAAAATTGGTTTAATTGACAGCGTCTCATTAATTACAATGCGTGAAACATAAACATTTCTTGTTGTGGAGCTTCGATAAATTAAAACCGAATGATACTTCGTGCAGCGGCGATATGAATTAGTTCTTATGCACAGATAATGGTATGAATAACCAACATATATGAATATGCATGTCATTACAATATGCCCAACACTAGGGAATTATCTTAATTCACTACTCACCACAATGCTGTTCATAAACATATTGTATTTCAATATGCCTCGCGCTTCTGCGGCAAAAAATAAAAACAAATTGAACAATGCCATTGTATGGACATATTTATTGTTCATTTATCATACAATACCTTCATTGGAACTCCAAGCCAACTACTCAGAATAGACATTTGTGTCACTGACAATGCATTTAACAAGCCATTTTGCAGCGAGGTTCCATATTCATGGGACGTACGCAAAGCAGCAAGAAGGTCAATTCAAAAGACAACTGGAAAGACTTTCGCAGAGACTATATGGCCGCGTTTGTGCATGTTTTTATACGATACTTATTTAAGTGCTGTCTCATTTAGATACAGCTTACAAAAGTTCCATTTATGTAGAATGAATATATAAACGACTACTTGTGAATGCGGGTTATATAACCCCAAGAGTCCAATTAAAACAGGCATCTTAGGACTTCTTTAAAGGGAAGATATACGCATCAACCATGCAGTTATTGCAATATGCATCCGTACATCTGTTGCTACCTTCGACACGCGCACTTTGTGGAAATGCCAGTGGCCCAGGATGTTTGTTTGATGTGCGCTTCCTATATCTACATAATACCTGCAGTTACCATAGAGCTGCTCTGATGTATTTTACAGGGAATGCAACTACCTCATCAATGAGCATGATACTTTGAAAACAGCAGATCGTTCAGAATGCAAATCTTTCTACTCCTGGTTTATCAGGCAATATATGGAACTGGTGTCAGTAACAAGAATACCGGATGTGTTAAACACCAAGCATTCATTGACAGACACGTTACAAAGCACAATAATAATATAGCCATCAACCCCTTATTAATCAGTAAAGAATAACCAAAGTCAGACTCACTGACGACTTCTCTGTAACCGAGTAAGAAAGGTTGGGTTGCTATATGTTTACATATTACAGTGTATGACCAGTTGTAGACACATCACCATCTGTTACAACAATTGACGAGTACCATAATAAAACACGCGCCTTACGTGTGTTCAATTAGTCATATCGTGGAATATCTACTGTTCCAGATACTATAGGAAATCGATAGCGTATCATTTGATCAGCGAACAAAATCCGTGCTGGTTTGAGGAGCGCCTCTAATTGGAGGTCCCATCGTGGTTCAGAAGGGCGGATATTGTCATTCTGTGTCAGCATGGCATCCTTTGAGATTTTGCGAAACTGTCAGAAATAACCTTACCTCATATTACCTCCATCGAGATGATGACTATTTTACTGCAGCGCCCGCGGTATTGTAATTGGCGTTGGATGATTCCATATAATGTATATCATATAACATGTTATCATCAACCAAATGAAGTGACCAATATCAATAATAATGAACCAACTATCATGACAATGAGGTGGTTTTATTGACAACTTTAAATTTCGTACGCAATAGCCAACTTGCGATTAAGTCCATGTATGACATTAACCTAGTTAGGGAAATAACAAGTAACATTTCGTCGATTAAAATCAGAAACTTAGATCGAAACCGAATTTATACTAATGCAGCGGTGATATGTATTAGCTCTTTTGCACAGAATTTGAGCCGTCAAACGACAAATGCGTGGCATAACATTCGGTCCATCACCATTGTTTTGTCTCAATTCCTCGTTCATGACAATGATTTACATAGATATATTGTACTTGGGGATGCACAAAACCGCGTATTCTATTGGACCATACATCAAGTATATGTATAGATGCCAGATGGCGATCTGAGGCGACATTAATGGCTGATATAGAAGCACAGAGCAAACAGTGCGTTGAAAACTCTTTTAATCTTGTTCTGTGATTAGATATCGGGGGGTTAATGCCTTTGATATATGAGGCATAAAATGTGAAGGAGACGTGGTGTCACGTGTAATTACGCCAGAATGTTCCTGGTAGTCGGCAATTGGTACGGTACCGTTACTGCCACCATAGAGCAAAGCCTGTTACTTCCCCCCTGCACGTTGGTATCTGCAAGTCAAATCTCTTCCGTTACATGCTGTGTTTTCCTGCCGGCGACCGTAATATTTCGCCATACGTAAAGTTTGTCTTCCCATTTGAAAGGTTTACTAAAGCAATCGTCCTTTATGAGCCTGTCTATTCTCTAATACATGAATGTTACTCTCTCCAAATGACATCGTTATCAACACTCTAGTGTGACTTATGGTCTCGTGACTTATATCTTATGTTTGTTATTGGTGTTTCGTTATAAAGAAATACTTAGTTATTTTCTTCAGCTTCTCGATACATTCATTTGTTTTGACCTGCCATATCTTACACAATTACTTTTTATCCATCCATAAGCAAAGATTAATGACAAGACAACTCATTTTCGAATATTTACATTGCCACAGTACTACTATTATACCAAATATACATTGCCTTAATAGTAAACCCACTCTTGCTCACCAAACATCAACCTGCTGTATCTCAGATTATCACATATTATCACACCTGCCGAACATAGGGCTCGATGAATATTAGGAAACATGATGTATCAAGGGATGAATGATGGTGTCTATATCAAAAATGCATACCTTCACTATTGCCAGCTGCCATTTTGAGGGGGCTCGTCACTTCGTGTGTTAAACGCAAAAATGACAACAAAAAACCATATCGTGCTGAATGGAAATAATTGATTTACATCTAATACATCACTCAGTAAACGTGCTCCATATTTCAGTGGCACATTGGGATCACATCACAACAATCCTTAGTGAGCTTAAACAACTGAAAATGTATCAGAATTGTAAGCATGGAGCCATTAGAAGTACAAAGTGAATATACTTTGTGGAATGTACGTTTGCGCCTGTAAAGCCGTTATAACAGGCTACATACATTTAAGTACCATGCCTAACAAGCAATGTAAACACTACTACGGACAATTGTATATCAATAAGACTTGAGCTGTGTCACATTGGAACGGATGTGATCCGCAATACTTTGACCCACAGCTGCTTTACGTTCATAGCTCATGGACAAGTAAGCACGACGGCATCTTCCAGTTCCTACAACAGCATGAATTTTTGTTTTGCGGAACAAATCTAATTTAAAAGATAGGCGACTTGTAATATGGGGAGTGAGTACGCCAAATGGGGCTAACTCGACAGCAGGGTATGTGTCGCCCACCACGGAACGGTGTAATTGTGACACATTGCAACAATTTGTCACAGCAGTTGAAATCATTTGGGGCTGCTAATTATTAAATACAGATAGATTGGTTAGTACCGCGTGTCCGTGTATGAATGATTAGAATCATATTCTGTTGCACATTCATGTATTATTAAACAACCCTAACAGCAGGAACCCGACCATGGTGGTTAAGAGAACATTGCCTGTGAACGGTAGGTATGAATAATGCGCCAAAACTGTTAGTACAATATATTAGTACGTAAACATTTATCATACATCAATGTGACAGCAATCGTATTTATAATGACAAAGTTGAGTTTGTTTGAAACCGAAAGGGTTACTCACGATAGATTTGTATTGGTTTTATCATAAGCAATTTCACAAAAACATAGATTCTTTGAAATATTTCCATGTGTTATGCTATCGGTGTTGCATTTGAATGTAAGATACTGGAATGCAAGAAATTACCTTCTACAATTCACACCGGTTGCCTGTTACCTGTTTGTACGAGTAAGTATTGAAAGCAACATTATGCCTGCACAAATGTTTCAGGAGAAGTATAAGCACCATTACATTGACTATCAATGACTATTATGTCAAAAAGCGTCTAGCCTTGGGTGACTAAGTGGAATGCAAGAACACAAGATGGTGCATTTGGCATTGCTTCTACCATTGACCTAGTGAGCTCGACAAGATATGGGTCATTTGGTCAAATAAACTGACAGGGTGCAGCAACCAGTGATAGATTGGTGGCAGGTAAGTGCCACGATTGAATTTGTCTGCAAAGAATTCAAGGAATCGTCTTCTATGATTCACACACTTGAGCTTTCACTAACTGGTACAGTTGAGTATTAATCATTATGGGGCTTGCTTGATACCGGAAGTGTGCCTGGTGGAATGTTGAGGAGAGAAAAAGGCAGTAATATCAAATGGCAGTGTTGGCTTTTGTTGAGGAGATGTCCATAGATTTGGGAAAGTTACATCAACTCTGGTGTTTATTCTGAGGAAAAGTGCTTTTGTTGCTTTTAGATTGATAAAGGTCAGGCGCGTAACATAGGTTTTGCGAATCGTAGTTGTAATATGGCTGATGTTCCCTCAGATTCAATCACTTTATTTTATCCAATAAACATAATAACGACAACTTGTTTTCTTCACCACATCAGTGATGTGATAATGATGATATACGGCCGTGTTGAAACGGCAATGTATATAGCCAGCTCTGAAAATCCATCTTGATATAGCAATTTAACGAATCCTAATGGAAATCTATCGATGTACAAATTACATATGAGCAAATGAATTACAGGCACCGAGTTATGCAATATGTCATCATTATGTTGTAGTGTATAGTTGTTTGTGCCTTGCACCATAGCTACACCTTGTTGACCCATTTATGTTAGCATGACAAATGTATGTAACACCAAGAGTTCAGAGATTCGGTCATAAGGCCCAACTGACAACACAACATAGGCTATGAAACAGATTATTGGTGGCGCAGCAAATGTGAACAGGCAACTGACTTTATAATTTGCCAGCCATGCTCGCTCGATAGATCTCCCCTTACACCAGCCTCGTTTCTATTCATGTATTTAGTAAGTATGAACTCCATAAATATAGCTGTTCCATTAGGCTGTGGGGTTGTTTAGCATCAATACTGAGGCAGAGTAATTGAATATGCAGTGAAATCATAGGAATGTTAGATTACGTGGTTACTATATACGTTTGCTGCGCTGCTATTAAGTTTCATATTTTCACACCTTCAACAACATTGACCCAGATACTCACATTTTTCCTAAAAGCTACACTCACGCCAACAAACGTGATCTAGGTGTTTTGGTATGCTCAATTTTAATTGGTTTCTTTAACAGCGTTTTACTTTTTTAATGCACCGGACAAAATGTTGATGTACAGCACATCGTGTTTGTCAATGATTAACAGGCCTAATGCTGTAAACGTGTTGTATTGCGATGGAGTCGATGCATGCAGTATGACTTGGATGTTACTACTTATGTTTGCCACTCCGGTAAATATATATAGGATTATTCAACCACTTGATATTTTATTGCTCAATAACTGTCTTTTCATGTGGATTGCATCAGTCAAATATTTGTGCCATTAACAGGTATCGTTTTGGAAAATCGAGGACAAATTGCAATATCTCCAAGCACCAGTGCTAAGCTCCAGCATTTAGAGCGCAGCATTCATCCAGGATCGTATTGATGCATCACACGTATTTACAGTGTATGGCATCTGACATGACACGCCGACGTTATGTAGTGCAGATTGTGTGACATCCATGAAGCATGATGCCGAAGGAGCATGGTATATAGCCCTTCACATTCTCTTCCAGTCGATTGATCATGACATCAAATATAGGATGTACCACGATAAAATGCTGTAGGTAGAGTGTGCAGTACATATGCAAATATGCGTAGCAACATTGAATCACAGCAAGGTTTACCTATGGACACAGATATCATTTTAACAACCTACGAGCGTACATCGTTATAACACATACAACAGGCGTCGCGTAATATATACCGACAAGGAACATGGCTAGCCAAGGACGCGTCTACCTCGGGGTAATACAATCATACGTGCATGGCAAATTGACAGAATGGGTTTCCAGTAGACGTGAAATGAGGGTTATCTGGACGCTTATGCCGTTGTCATTGATTAATAATAACAGGGTTAGACTGCTGGCTGATTGGTTCACATGTGTAGAGGCACCAGTGAAGAATATCCTCATTGGATGTGTTCTTGTTTCTAACTGGAGAAGAATATTTTGTTATTTGTGCGTGCAGCCGTTGAAGTTTTACAAACGATGCTTTAGAACGCACATGTCTTTTGATAATCCACTGCATTAATTTTATAAACGTCCCTGCATATTTTCTGTACGTCGTGTAGACATCCTCCCATACATGCATCAAGCGTTAGTGACTACGGACAGCATAGTACTTTCGAAATTATCCTACACTAACTGAACGATTATATTTTGTAACCTGCATACTTTCCATTTGCGTCTGATATTCACGTATCAAGATTGCGAGGTAAAAAGCAATTAATATAAAATGACACCTAACCAATGCAGTCATGTTATAAGCTGCCCTGAAAGTAATGCATATTAAACAAGATAGCTTTATTGAATGAAATATCTTACATGCACATAAAATGTTGGTTAATATAAAATGTAAATCCTTAATCTACTTAAATGAAACGAGAAATACCAATATTTACATGGCGCCCAACGATATCAGTTAAATAAAAGCAGATATCATACAACAAATCATCCCACCACACCAAAGCTGCGCCAGAGGCTTTAATCACATGCTATCTACATGAGCACTCTACGGGGCATAACGATAGCAGATTTAACACCATTGACAATGACTTTGTTAATTCCATGATGCTTTGAGTGCAAGGAGTCATCAACCAAATAACATATGAAGAAAATTCTGTCATTGAAAGCTCATAACACTGAGTTGCATCACTATGCCTGCTAACTCATACTGCCAGCAGTAGACAATGTGCACTGTATGGTCCGTACTCTTTATACAAAATGGCGTCAGTACCATACCTGACACTATACACCAAAGCCTGTTCAATCCCCATCACATGTTATTATCTGCAACGTGAGATTAATCTGTTTTAGCCTCTGCTACGTTTTCCTCCAGTCGACCATTATATTTCCCCATTGGAAAGTTCCCCATTCGAAAGGTTCGCTAAACGTGCGTCCGTTGTGAGCCTGTCGTAAATATTCATTCACGCACCCATTCACAAAATATGTAACTCTCTCAAAATATCATCGCTATTTAAACTCTCGTGTGACTTATGATCGTGAAAGCTTTTGTCAGCTAGTCTTTCTGGTATCTTGCTTCAAAAACAAATGGATGATATTTACATTCATTGTATTTACCTTATACAGTCTTAAATTGTGCCATATTGTATAAATTTACTCCACTAGTCGGTTATAACAACAGATTAGTGACAAGGAAACTACTTTTGGATTATTTACAATGCCATATTATTGCTGACATATCGCGAACATAAGGCTGGTAGAAATCATATGGATAGACCATGGGAATCATCACGGTTTCTTTATTTTGAATCTATGCCATGGTGTGGTGTGTTAAACGCAAATAACAAAATGTCAACGAAAACACGTCGTGTTGAATGCAAAACATCACTTAATGCACATGGTCTTGATATTAATGTCGCATCTTGCTCATTTCATAGACCGTCACAAATATCCTTAGCAAGCTTAGTCACCTGAAAATAATGTATGTAGTCGATACCGCCATCAACAATACAGCCATATACGACGTTGCAAAATGATTATACATTGTGGTATGCAAGGTTGCGACTGCACATTCGTTATAAGAGGGCACATAAAATGTAAATAGCATGCTTAACAAGTAATGTAAACATGCGATTGACAATAATATATAAATTTGTAAAAAAAAGGGCCATCAGATAGGGACGGAAGCAATCCCCGCAAATTTGCCCTACAACACTTATACTAACAAAGTTCGGGGACAATTATCTACGACGCCATCTTCCACCAGATTGCATGTTTGTTTTGCGGAACACAGCTAATTTAAAAGATACTTGTAATGTGGTGAGTACGCCAAATGAGATTAACTCGGCAGCATGATATGTTTCGTCCACTCGGAAGACCATGAAATGATGACACATTGCGACAATTTGTCACAGAAGTTGTAATCCTTTGGGGCTTTTAATTATTGAGTCAAGATGAATCGGCTCGTACCGAATGTCAGTGTATGAATGATTAGTGCCATATTTTGCTGTTCATTCATGCATTGTTGAATTACCCTCAAAACAGAAACACGACCATTTTGGATGAGTTCACATTATCGAAATCCCTATAAGGGGAAGGTATGAATTATGCTCCAAAACAATTAGTACATTTATGGAAAAATGTTAACATTAATCATATGCTATTGGCGGCAGCATTAGGTTTTACAATTTTAAAGCTGTGTTGGATTGCGACGATAGAATAACTCACACAGATTTGTATTGTAGCGAATAATCAGTAAGTATGTATTTAATGTATTTTTAACAAAAGCAGTTTCACAGAAACGATATATCCGCGTATTGTTTTATAGATGATGCATTTGAATCATGAATGTAGGTCACAGGTAGGCTGTATACACAGTAGCGATATAACGCTCCTAAGTCTGGTGAATCAAACAATTGCCTGATGCAGCAATCAATAAGAGATGTGTAACAGCCAAGTCCTACGCATGGCTATATATTTAAGGAATACAAGGAATCATCGTCTACGATTCACACTGTAGGTCGGTCACTAGTTGGTACGACTAAGTATTGACAAAACATTATACCAAGCAAGTGTGTCTGTGCAAATGATTCTGGGGAGGAATGAACACCAATAAATTTACTATCAAAGCCTTCTGCATCAAATGAGTGATTAAGTAGTTTGTAAGAAAACAAGGAGGTGGACGGGCATTGCTACTGCCTGTAGCCTTGCTGAGCTGGACGAGATGTGGGTCATCCGGTCAAATAAACTGGCATGATGCAGCGATCAATATGAGATTAGTGGCAGCTGAGTGACACGCAGGGGTATACCTCCAAGGAAATGAAGGCAGCCCCTTCTATGAGTTATCGCTTGTTATTACGAATATGTATTAATTCTTCCTGTGTCTTACTTATGACAAGTAAATGTTAAGGCGAGGAACGAACGCGATAATGTGAAATGTCTCTGCTAGCTTTTGGGGAACAGGTATGCAATCGACTCGGGTAATTGACTTAAACTTTGGTTTTTATGGTGAAGAAAAGAGCATTTGCTACCATGAGCTTTTGCTTTGTTTATTAAGCTCAAGCGTGTTACATCGTTGTAACATGTGGAAGGAGTAATGTGGTTGATGTTCCCTCAGATTCAGTTAATACAACATTACAATCTACAAACACAATGAAAATAACTTGTTTATGTTACCATATCGGTGTGATACATGGCAGTGGTATGAAGCAAATTAAAAGCGAGCTCTTATTGAAGTGTATCGTGATAAAGTAATTACATAGAACCTTATTAAAATATTTATCAAATTGCAAATTACAAGAACATCTAAGATAATAAATTTAAGTCCCCGAGTTACGCAATATGTCCACAAATTGCTGTCACACGAAGAGCCCCATGGCGGGCGGTATGCGTCTTCAGTGCAACGGTTTAGTACAAGGTTGTGTTGAGGTGATTTGATCATAAGGCCTTACAGACAACTCAATATACCTGGACGTTATAGTATATTTCGACTGGAGTTTGTCACTGTGGTAGATATGCTTCTGCTTATTCAACAACTGCATTCTGTATCATTATATAAATAAACGTACATTGTACGGTGTCGAATGCAAATTATACCTATGAACATAGATATCATTGAAACAACACAGGAGCGTATTTCCTTGTAACAAATACAGCCGAAGCTGTGTTATATACACCGACAAGGAACACTAGTCAAGGACGCGTCTGCCCCCGAGTCATACGTACTTGGCATATTGACGGAAGGGGTTTCCAGCAGACGCATGATATGACGGCTATCTGGCCACTTGCGCTGTTGCCATTCACTAGTTCCGTGCATTTGCTAGCTGTAGGTTGCTTGGTTCATATGTATGGCGGCACCGGCGAAGAATATGGTTATTTGCATTTGAGTTCTATTCCCTCACTGATGAAGATGACAATGCAACAAGTTTAATCAAATGACTGTTCCAGCTTATTTCTGTACCCTGTATTCTGTACATATCAGCTTGATTTCCATTCGTCTCGTATATACATGTATCTCATGTGAGCTGCGAAGAGCCATTAACATAAATATGATACCAAAATAGATTCCCTAAGTAACTTGAATATCAAACTAGAAAACATTTTTGAATGAAGACCATTACATACGCGTATAATGTTATGTAATATATATGATGAAACTTGATTATCTAAGAAAAATGCGAACATTTACATGGACCCTCAAATCAGCATTTGATCCAGCCAAATATAGAAAAGAAAGATTACTTTAGTTTTATCGGGATATGGCCTAATATAATAATGATTCGAGGACACTGCAAATATTCATTCCGTGATAACTGGTGAAAGATGTGTTATTTGATAAGAAGTTTTCACTAACATGTGTCTTTTATTAAAGAATAAACTGTCAAAAGGCCAATTGTTCCCGGATAATGATATATGATAGCTAATTATTGCACAGGTGTTTAACCACCGATATATACAGAAGAGGCCTCTTGGACTTCATCATGTAGTAATAGAAAAAAGATAAAAAAATTAAATTGTGATTCGCACTGAAAATAACTTGTATAGTAATGCAAGGAACGATTTTGTTTTGGCGTGATATCAATCAATTTTGGTTGACATTTTCCAACAAAGACAACATGCCTAAAATCATTGCAATATCGCATGCATATTTCGTTAGATTTATTGTTTAGCATTTATTGCCGTTAGCTAGAAATCAAATGTTTAGAATTCTAATGGCACAATGAGCATGCGACAATTTTACCCTGATAAACACGCACTGATGAATACACGTGAGTATAAAATCATTATTTTAATGGTTTGTCCATTTTAGGTTTGTATGGAGCTAGATGGTGTCTCAAACCTCTGGTATACACCATGATTACGTACTTGTCATGAATGAAGGTTTATTTTTGATGCAATATTTAAAGTTCTGTAAGTGTTTGGCTCCATCCACGTATAGAGTGTGACCATGCTGAACTCCTATTTTGGCTCCCACACTGCATATTTTGAATGGCATCAAAGCGCTCTTTTTATGCTTAACTCAAACGCGAAAATGTCCATTATGCGCAATGAATGAAGACCAGTTACTGCGCATATATCAAATGAGAATTATCGCTTCCAAGTGTTTGATCGATATAGGCTACCACCGAAGGTAGATTACGGCTCAAGTTACAATTTATTGTCCTGGATGCATACTATATAGGCTGTTAGAGCGCTTAAAGGTGCATTTGTTCGAAAAAAATGGTATGCGTTTTTTTGTCTCCATATAATAGAACAACTCGTTTGGAACCAATAAAACCCATTTTGCGAATTGGTTCAACGCTATATCGTCGATTACACCGTTTCGAAATCTGTCGGTCACACCCGCGTTTACAAACATGAGCACATGTCGATGGGAAAATGATGCATGCGTATTGAAGGGTCATTTGTTTACAACACATAGTCGTGACGTCACGCGCAGCGAAGATTCGACAAAAGGTGGAAACGCAAGCAACCGAAATGGCGAGTCTTTTGATTCCTACATTTCTTGTATGACTCTTCTTTGATTGGAATTTTCGAATGTTATATAAAAAAAGAACCCTCCTCGATATAGTGAACACTATCGGTACAATAGATTACCGAAAATTTAACAATAGATAGCGTTACACCTGATGTCCTACTAGATGTCCTATTTATTTATATTACCGTTCGACCGGTGCTAACCCTGAGGCTGCGCATGTTCAAGCGTAATAAAAACGATATTCTTGACAAGTCTGTCACGTTTTGGAGTATAAAGCCATGACACTTGTTCGAAGTTGGATTATTTCATATGCAATTATCGGTGCTTTTTCATCGCAAACTATTGGAATATTCCTGAATTAAATTGTATTATAAATCAAGGGGCTGGGTCTCCCTCAGGACGTATACGTTATCTGGTTATAGTGAACTGAAACAGGGATTTGAATTGGCTGGCCGGTCGCTATATCCTATGCATACATAAACCCTACAGAGAAGATAGCGGCCGTCCAATGCAAATCCCTGTGTACTGAAACGTCCGCGCCAGGAGTTTGGGGGTGGTATGTATCATCGTATGGGTTTGGACAAGAGACAGTAGACAGGTGGGGAGGTTCTGGTGCTGATTTGGGTTATTTTAAGTTTGTTGCAAGACTTATACGCATGGTTTAGATTGTATGTCTATAATTGTCTACTTTAACACCATGCTGGTGTTGTAGAAGCCTTGGATAGCTGGAATAAAGTTGGTGAAATTTAGTGACAGATATGACCTTAAATCTGTATTATTTACAAATTGTTTTTGGTTGACTTTTGCAGGCTTTTGGCTCAAATACTGTAACATAATTGATTGAATTATTCTTGTCAAGTTCATTAATTAATTAAATTGAACCAACCCACTTTCAAATTTAAAGGAGATCAAAACGCCAAGGAGGGGATCACGTACAAAAAGAGGTAGTGAAAGAGGTCATGGTACAGATTCTGACAACCTATGTGGAACTGAGGTTGGTTCCTATATTATTTGAATTTGATTCTTATCAAGGATATTTTATTGAACTCAATACATTGCATAGTGCGCGTTCGCACTGTCCATTCTGGCTCGTTTATAGGACGGTACATAAGGATTATTTATGCAGAGATGGTGCCATTGCCATCAGTTGATCGATTGCATATAAAGAATATATCATTTCAATCGATCGCACAACAATATTTCCCCCAGATCCTCGGTCTATCCGCCTTTCATTCAACCTAGTTTCTAAAACATCACTGCACGAATAATTGTCCCAATTTGTCATGCTGTGACAGAACCACAAAATCATGATGTATACCCAAAATGTCTGTAGCTTGAAATGAAATAACACAGCATTATCTTGATACATTCAAATGATGCATCCAGCAAAGTAGCTAACGTATGTTCTAGCGTGTCGGCGACAGCAATATCAATGACAGCCCTTATTGAGTGTATTCCTTTTCAGCAGGATCGTTCGCATCCTCATTGAGTGGCATTCAAATTATCAATTTATCTGTAACATATTATTTCATTAGGTTGTTGCACAATACATTGCATACATCAGTCAGATTATTAGGACGATGATATTCAAGGGAACAAACTCAAGTTATTTGGCTTTATATAGTCTGTATAAGAAGAGGGACAATATAACTCATATGTCCACAATTAGGCTGTGCACTTTGGGACGAATGCAATCAGCACGACTCAGACACAGCCACTCTTACCATTATTGGGCCACTTATGGCGGCTCTACTTGGTACATTGGATATCACGCCCGAGGGTGATTACGTACAATGGCATCTTCCAAATCCCACGCATATTGGGCTTTTTTCGGAGCAATGCTTATACCTGAGTTAAAACCTTCATATAATGAGAGACCTCGAGTTTTAATCCGCTACGCGGCGCCACGGAGCAATGCGGTCCCTCGCCCGCTTCCGGTATTCGAATACACACAATTAACCATAGAAGGTTGAGCAACAACGTTATTTTTGATTGAAACCTTTCGAGTTATATCGTTGGTAACATTGGATCAAATCATTACTGATGGATAAGTACGGCGGTCTGACCTTCCAGCAATTGAAAATAGAGCTGAAGAAGCCAAATGCGATACTTAGCGGGCAAAAAATTGAACTCCCAGTTTGGCAGGATATGCAAAGCAACTATCAAAACAGACTTGGTCCGTATGGCGAAGTTTGCTGACCCGCGTCAACCAGATTCTGGCCAAAGCATTCGACCACGGTATCCGTAATGAGCCTCTTGCTCTGAGGAATATTCAGAGTTGACGGGGACCGAAGTCAAGCCATGTGGGATTGTAGTGTCCCATACACACCCCTACCTCGCATGCTCACCAGATGGGGCTGTGTCTGATTACATGATTGTTGAGATAAAGCGTCCCTTCAGTACCAGGGACAAACCTGTCACTCCTGTCTCAATGCCATACCTGGTCAATGAGAACAAACAGCTCACCCTTAAAGCCAACATGACTACTATTACCAAATTCAGGGCCAGTTGTTTTGCACGAACAGTCAACTTTGTCATCTTGTGGTGTTAACGTCTCAGAGTACGGAGATTGTTCCAGTTACCCGTGACGATGAGTTTATTACTACTATGATTTCAAAGTTAGAGGTGTTTTTCAGGGACTATTTCAAAGATGCTATACTTGATTCAATGTTTTTTCACAATTTCTCTTACTGAGTAATCTTGTGCACTGATTTCTTTTTTCTTTAAGGAATCATTTACCTGCATATTGCATGTAGTGGTATGTATAATTAACTCTTAAAACTTGAAAAGTACAATGTGTTTTAATTGAATTATAAACAATTAACCCATTGGGGGTTCCACAGGACGTGGTTGTGGTTTTGTATTCAATTAAAGGGACAAACATGAATAGGGTGAATTTTTTTCAACAGTATTCACGTGTAGGGTTATTATAGATTACATTATAAGGCACATGGTAAAAAAACGATTACTGCATATCACCTTTCATTGAGATTCATATAATATCACACCCTGAGTGGGATAGACTTAAAAACATACACAGTCACTTTTCACAAAACTAAACTTCACCTTAGGCAGTTGTGGGGACGATGCACTGCCGAAAGTTACATAACATATAACAAACAAAGATTATGTCAGAGGAAATTTGGACCTCACAGTGGATCATATGTTCCACCAAGATTTTGAAGGTTTTTCCCAATCCTATTATCCGCTCAATGTGCACCCTCTTGCTGGAGATCTTCCGGTCTCTCTGCACAACTTTCCCTGTCAGCTGATTCTTCTTACTGAAAAAGGTTGGTTTATTTACGGTGACATCATAAGGAGCAAATAAGTCCTGCATGACAAAGCCATTACCTAGTCACCCTGGTCTAACATTTCTGGTAGTTTGCTCCTTTCCATCACCTGCCTCCTGGTGTAGCACCCACCATCACCTTCATTGTGTTACGGTTCTTGTACGTAGAAAAAGTGGCCTAGAAGACTATATACCTGGGTCTCCTTGATCTTGACTTGGCCAGTTGTCCGTTGCAGGTCGGCTCGTTTCACAGCGTTTCGGAGATGATGCTCGTCCGCTACGCACAGCGCATTGACAGTGACAGATTTACCCTAAATTTCGTCACCATCAAATATCTCATGACCGCGTGACGTAGAGCGAGAAATTTTATTCGTCGAAGTGAAGCAAAATGGAAATGAATCTTTTGTATTTACGCGTAAACTGCGATGTAAGCGCATAACCTGATAACTTCCGGTCGAGCTTGGGACCGCATTGCTCTGTGCCGCCACCTCTCGGAGAAAACCGCAACGCGGTCTCCCATTAATTGGCAAGGAACGATATATCCTGCGCTATGTCATATTTTATGAAACACATTGCGACAATGTGTCACAGTTATTTACAGCATAAGGGTCTTGTTCGTAGTTTGTTGACTCCCCTTGCATAACAGAACAACCTATCACAACAGAAATACAACCTGGATGATAAATGATCACTGTCTATGGAAGACATGTGTGAATTATGCTTCAAAACAATGCGTCAACTTATTTTCAATCGATTAACATTCATTATGTACAATGGTTGCTGTATCAGACCTTCCATGCATTTGATGGGAGCCGTTCATAAACACATCGATCTGTATTTACACGAACAATTAGTATGTCTAAACAGCATAAGCATTAAGGATGGTCACGAGATAATTTCTTTGACAGTGCTCTTACTGTTTACAATTATTTGTATAAATCACACGACGGCATCAAGAGCCGAGACATTTCATTCATAATCTATTGAAACTAAGCTTTCAGTTATTGCTTAATTGCAATATGTTTCCTTGGTACCATGGATGATAATTGCTAGATGGTATTGATCAGGTTTAAGAACGAAGGGTAGCATTAACAACATTGTTAGAGCATGTTAAAGGTCAAGACCCATACATGTCATGAACGCTTCATTCATATTAAACACACAGAAGAGCGCGTGCCCAGGTGCACGTTCATCGCAAGTAAGTGACGTGGCTGATAAATGTTGTTGCAGCAGCATTTGCAAGAGAGCACATGACAGCATTTTAACTGTGTAAATGTTAATATCACTACCACACAGAGAACACTGACCTGTGTAATTATTATCAATGGAAACTGATGATTCATTGTCATCGTAACGCTCCTCATTGATTAGTTCAATTTTGAATGACATATTTGTAACGTTCGAGATGCATATTTTAGCTTATTTATCCATGTATGAGGTATTATTAAATGTTTGAAGAGCTGGACAAGATGGGTCATCCAGTCAAGTAAAGTGACACGATGAAGCTATCAGGAAGAGAGTTGTGGCACCTACGTGCCATGTATGGGTATATTGCAAGGTATTCAAGGTATAACCGTCTATAGTTCACACAGTTGAGTACCTTTGGCTATATCAAAAAAACACAGACTTACACAGAAGTGTGACTGAGCAAATATTGAAAAGATGCATGAATTATTTAACATTGCAATGCTGTCTTTGGTTGGAACAATCATCTTGTGAAATTTTCAACAACTCTGTTGCAGGTGCATAGGAGGAGTGCTCTTGCTACAGTGGGAAATTACTTTTTTGAGGTGTAATATGGTTGCTGGCATCCTCATACAATGTTCAATGAATATGAGTAAATGTTAATCCCATATGACTTAACTTTTATTCATATCCTCATTCTTAATTGCTTGAGCGATCTATGCCTCATAACTTCCCATGCGTTAAAAGCTAATGTGTTTGGTCAGTTATACCAATGGAATACTCATTTTACCAATGGAAAGCTTATATTTGGTTCACATTCGTGTTTGTCATGTTGCGCCAAATTTCAAAACCCTGCTATTTAACAGCTCATCCACTGATAAGATAGGAAATAAGTGTCAGGGCAGCTCATTTTATCACTATTCACATAGCCACTGATCGTGACAATTCAACACGGTTAAAACTGAGCTGAATGCTATTACTAGCAGTATCATGCTGCGTGACATCTAATATTTTATCATGAGTTGTCCTGTATATCAGATGTATCGCGAAGGCCAAGTCAGGCAACAGCAATAACTCATTTACGATCCCAGTAGGTGCTTTGACTAGGATTTATGTGCTGCTAAGTAACCATATATGTCATTTCAGCATAAGATTCATTATGTTAGCCTCTTAAATGAGGTGCAGCACGCTTTCATCACATGAGAGAGCTTTCTAAAAGTTTTTCGCGTTTGCAATAAGGACTAGGGAGCTACCTTTTTCAGCGGAAGTGTACCTTGTTAATTTATTAAATCAATTCATATATCATATGTGTATGACCGAACGTCTTTTCTTTGCGCTAACATTTATGGCTGACACAGTACGTTGTAAATTTTTATACGACTATTAACTTCAATATAGTGTTTTATTTGTAACTTCACTATATATGTTAAGAAACAATATATACTGTGCTTATCTGCTCAGTATACCGATTACAATGCTTCTCTGGGCATAACGGTCATTCATTTGATGATGAAAATGTCAACATGTCATATATGCACTGCTATAGATGACAAACATAGTCGGTCACATTGAATATCATCCTGATCGCTTTACTATAACAGTTTTACCTTGAATTATTTCACACTTCACCAATCTGCAAACCGAACAGCTTTCTACGGTTTAAGGTGATATGATTCCTAAGGACGATTCACTAAGCGAACATCTTGTTACCGTGTGTTGTCACACCACATTTGCACATTACATGTAAATGCCATGGCTTATAAATGTTGATGCAAATATAGCAAATATATGTGTGAATAACGTGTTTAATTAATCCACAAAGCAAGCGGTATTATTCCCGCCATACAGAATACACAAAGTCTGCACATACAGTTATAATTGATGAGCGATAGCGAATCATATGTCATTCCTATCAGTTAAAGGGGATATTTCTTTACAAACATAGCCTATCTATATTCATTTTAGCCCACTTGCTCACCTCCTACTTACTATCATACGAAATGGTGCCGGCAATGATCAATAGTCTAATTCTTGAAGTAGATCATATAGGCATGTGTCATGTGGGTGAATATTCAGACAATATGCACCATTCAATCACAGATATAAGACTTTTGCCGACCAGTTCATTGCTTGCATGTACATGCAAGGGATATGACCATTCTCTTTCTGCAATTGACCATATTTTATTTGGAAATATTCTTGATAGCATTGCGTCTCATGCCTGATACAACTGCCTGATTGGAAACATGATCCTCCTTTTACTCCTTTGCGCGCCCATGATTTGAAAACTCATCATAAAACCACCATATACCATCCGCATAGCTTCGAGAACGCTTTTTGTGTAATATGAGTCACCCCCAATAATGGGTGAACACCGTCATTTCAAGATAACGCCATCACTTTCGCTTCAAGTCAGGAGATGACCTACGACAAAGGTCTATATAATCGAAATAATATCCAATGATAAATTATGGCCATTGCATAGCAAATTAGACATTGATATATGAACATAGAAGATCCATGCTAAACGGATCCTATTCCATGATTTATTTATGCAATTAATTCAGCTGTATTGTATTTCATATTCAATTAATACATGGACAAAACCATCTGCATAACTCATTTCATTAGCACAATGAAGCATATCGTATCTTTGCCCTATATATACATAACAAACGGGCAGATTTGTCGAGCTATACAAACAGGAGATGAAGCCGACTCATGTACAGCGTATGGTGTTTTTTATGAAACACTGTCAAAAACGATGTGCAGAATGGGAAGTCAATCCTTTGATCCTGTCAATTTATATCATCACGGCTATTCAGTGATACACAACTCGTATGTCAGGCAAGACAGCTACACATGCGAGGCTACACTAGAAGAAAAACATTTTCACTTTGTACTGCAGCCGTGCAATATAGGAAGAATATGTGCGCTTTGTGTATAAACATTGGTTGATATTTTATGAGTGTTGGTCTTCAATATGTGGCCGGTCTCGTGGACCTATTCAATAAGTTAGTGTTGAAATATTGTGTTGAAATAGAAGTGTCCTTACTTACACTGTTTGTTGTCTGTTGCAGTGAGACGAATCAGCATGGATATAAATTGAGGTTCATGTTGTTTAATCTATAAAGCCAAACTTGTAAGGATGTAGCAATACGGGGTGGAGGCGTTTTAAACATACCAAATGGGTTCATTTGGAACATAAAACAGTTAGCAAACAAAGCCCTCTAATTCTACTCATTTGGATCACATAACAGATGAAATAGTGGATTATACTCCAGATTCATCCTTGAACTGCGATTTGTAAATGATTTATATCGGTGGCTTCCAGAGCATTCAGAATGATTTACACTATTCCAGTTCTTGTCACATTGGCCATGGCAAGTTCTTCAGACTACCCTGTGAGGGCCAGATGGGTGCAAAATTACAACTCCTCGACATTCTATTGTTGCTGCATTTATCTCAATTATGTAGGTTAATTACTGCGGTGAACGATTGGCTTTTCAACCCGAATGACACGCCGTTTTGCAATGCCTTAGTGTCCGTATGCTTAGAAACAATTTTCTTTAATGTCGATTAAATGCTCCAAAAAGAACGTATTTTGGCTGCCCCCAGCCCTTCTGTCACCTTTAAAGCCAGCACCAACATTATCATAACGTTTGTTATTGATAGTCATTAATCACTGTCCTCGGAGAAAAAGTAGATTGTTTTTCACATATTGGAAATCTATCATTCGTTTATGTTCTTAACTGGGCCCGGGCTGTAATATTTACGAATTTGCTGAACAACCTTTGTTTTTTTACTCCCATCCGCCAAAAAGCCGATGTACTAAGTCATTTATATTAGCGTATCTTACCAATATGATCAGAATGTTCTGGATATTTTAAAAAAGGGCAGGTCGATGTAATTCGTTCTAATTTACTAGACAGCTAGACACCTAGGCACGTCACGTCATGGGCTTCAGGTGCGAATTGCACAGCCTCCGCACTATGACATATTCTGCTGTTCATTTTAACTTCTACAATGCGCCCATTCGCCCTCAGGCACCCTTTGCATTGTCATTTGTAATTGTATGATTATATACATACAACTAGCTATCAAGACAATAGGAACACGTTGAATATAATCAGTAAATGAAATCCTTTCTCAGCTCGGTGTCGAATCACCCTGTACAAGATTCCATATTACTAACGGGTAGTCGACGATCGCTAAGGGACCGACTGCTCAATGAATTAGGTTGTTCAACATCGAATACATTTAAGTATCACATATTACAATAGCGTCAATACAATAGCTGACATATTAGAGAGAGGCACGTTATTATCCGCAAACGGCGGAAATGAGTCGTGGTCTTTCCAGCCTATGCTATGTTTCCCTCCCGTCGATCAGCATATTATATTACGACGCGTTACATGTGTTCTTCGGTGATGCTAATTTCGTAATAAGTAAGTAATAAGAGTCGAGTTGTTTGACAAGAACCTCTGTGTACAAACACTATGTTACACTCGTAACAATGTAAGAACCATAGTTTTTTTCCCACTCGTAATTGCATCGGAGTTGTTGAGGAGAAGGCCTGTATATCACATGTTTTGCGAAGGCTATGTCAGACGACACATAACGCATTTAGGATCCTATTATATGGTTTGACGACGATTAATGGCCTGCTAAGTAAACACATATGTCATTGCAGCATATCATCTATTATTTTAGCCTCGTAAATGAAGTGCAACAAGCTTTCATCATTAAAGTGTTTTCTAAAAGCATTTCGAAAAGTTTTTCTCACTTGCACTAAGTACTAAGGCGCTATCTTTTGCAGCAGAAATGTGCCATGATTATCGGTTAAACCAATAAATATATGGTTTGAGTTTTACCGAAAGCCTATTCTCTGCGCTAACATTTACTTTGTCCATGTGTGTACGACAGTGAACATAAATATTGTTTTGTATTTGTACAACCATTGTTTATGTTAGATGATAACATAAACTTTAGTTATATGCTAAGCGTAGTACGAGAGCTTTGGGGATAACAGCCATTCATTTGATGATGAACATTTCTCCATAAGTCAACAAGACATATATGCAATGCTATCGAGGGCAAACATAGCCGGTCACATAGTATATCGACAATCGTGGTCGCCATACTTTCACCGTTTTACCTCAGAATAATATCACATTACACGATTCTGAAAACCGAACAGCTTTTCACAGTTTAGGCTTATATGACTCTTAAAAACAATTTACTATGTGAATATCTTGATACCACATAATTTGCACATAACATTTAAATGACACGGTTAATAAATGTTGATGAAATAAAGCAAATATATTTGTGAATAACGTGTTTTATTAATCCATAAATCAAGCTGCATTTTTTCTACCACATAGAATACACAAAGCTTGCACATACAGTTATAATTGATGAACGGTAGATAATTATACGTCATCGCATGGGCCATAAATTCAGAGTGCCATCTGATCTTAGTAGCTGGCCCGTAATTTCAATGAGGATCAAACTCCTTGAATACCCGATGTTATTTATAGTACCCGAAGGATAAATCCTGTTCACTAGATTGACTTCTAGGATCAAGTGATGTTGTTCGAGATTAACAGAGCCACGGAAATATTCGTGTAGGAGAAATGTTATTTTCTATCAAATGAAGGATATGTATTCAGACAACATATATCGCAAATGCATTAAAACTATGACCCTTGCTCCTCTTACATTTCAAAAAAATAATTCAAACAGAAGTATTATGTTATTTAATCGTTAAGTGGTTAATCTAACAACGTCACTTATGCCATGGGTGCGTCCAAAATAACAGTAATAACAAACTAACGACCTTGCTGGAGTTCCACTGATGGCAGTCTTTAATATACGAATCGGTTTTGATTGCTTCTATATGAGAAGATTCATCAGATAATAAGGCTTATTCAGAGTGGTGGAGCAGAGGTACGCTAGTTATTCGACCGCTCTAGAATCCAACTAGCCATGGCAAATTCTCCAGACTACCCTGTTCGGGCTTGATTTATCACAATTAGGTCGGTCAATGACTGCAGTGTCATATGTTATAATGCATTGCATTGACACAATCACAAAGTGGTTAGTTTTCAAAACCGTTTGCTTCGAAACAAGATACTTTAATGACGATTAAATGCTCCAAGAAGTACGTATTTTGGCTGCCTCCAGTCCCCCAGGTAACATGGGTGTTGTCAATTGTGACCTGTGTGGCGCTTAGAATATTCTGATCATTTGGTCGCAATGGCAAACATAATTTAGTCTACCTTTAAAGTAATCACCAAGATTGAAACCTTATTATAGAATTCATTATTGATAGTCATTAATCACAGTCCTCGCATATAAAAAAAGAGAATGAACTGCTATTACATAACCCAACTACTGATGTATACGATCCTTTTATAGACTGTTGTACGCAGTGAATGGACATATTTGGGTTGAACGATCCTTGGTTTCATTCAATAAATTATCCAGAAATGGCAGTTAATAAATTGCATCACATTGTTTCACCGTTACTTTCATTTTGGCAATCCACCCAAATGTAATGCAAAATAGCATTAATGATCAATGACAACATTTATGAATTGTATGCAAAGGAAGGAGTATGCATCGTTTATAGATCAGAGCTAAATGTTAGACATTTGTTATGCATAAGGATGCCATGTTCAATCATTTGTACGAGTATCTATTCACATCATTCTTTCCGGTGGCTGCGTGGGAAATTTGCGGTAATATCTAGTCAATACAACACGGCATAAGCGTTCTCGCCAGATCACTGAAACAGGAAAAAAACAATGCAGATTAATTTTAATAGGGTAGCGCTTACCCGCGATATAACATATTCAATGAAACGTAAAGTGTAGCTTCGATTCATTGCATAAAACAGAGCAGTTGCATTTGAATGGCAGATCTCCTTTCCATATTGTAATACATCTTCACCACCATGATGTGCTACACACAGACGCTACAGAATGATATAAGCTAAACTGGTGCTAACATATCGAAGCATATACTTTGATATCCAATACTCAAGTGCATTTACCTCTTCTGAGAAGCTAGATTAGTTCCATTGGGCTTATTCCAGTGATCTGTACACTATGAATCAAGCAAAAAGCCGCCTCATTTGTAGTTTATAGTGTTTTCAGTAGAACACTGCGACAAACCATCAGCATTATGAGAAAACAATTGTTTGATCTTGAAAATTTATAAATCTTTTTGTTTAACGCTCGGATGACAGATCAGGGCGACTGTATGCGCACAATACTACACAACAAGGCGGGATATCTATATTGCTTTTCTTCTCTACCTGTTGAGCATATGAATATAACGTTTGGTTCTTGTCTAAACAGTGGTTGATATGTTGTAAGTGTGGGTGTTCATTTTATAGACATGTAAGTGTTTATTTACTGTCTGCAATGGCGGTGACCTTAGTTCATGGCATGTTGTCTGTTGCTGTCAGAATAATCACCAAAGATATGAGTGATGCCCACGATGTCTGGTAAGTAAGGCATAACCTGTAGACTCACATGTAATTTCAAACCAAGTGATGTAGCAATATGTAAGATAAATTATACAGTAATGCCCATCTTAATATTGCATTTACTCTGAATATTATTCAGTAAACAAAATTAGGAACATCGTAACTTACACATTGAATCAAATAACAGAGTAGATCATACACGTTCCCTAAGGCCGATCATGCACCGTCATTATCCACCATTGAATAGTGACTCATATTTGATGCAATAATAATGCGACTTGTGTACTTAAAATACTTAGTGTTTATGCTTAAAACATTATTAAACGCAAACCCCACTTAGTTCATTAGTTTGATTTATGTCAACCCTGTCCATAAAGATAACTGTAAACTAAGAGCCTAATAAAGTTAGTATCAGAAATATATGCACTCAATGCATAATCCTGACCATAATTTACCTTCGTTAATTACATGCTTAGTTGGTATTGTATATAATTATTGAAGATAGAATGACTTGTCGTTGTGAATTAAAGTAGTTTTTTAACAATTTACAGAATAAAAGCTCTTCTTATTACAGCCAGGGCAATGTGTAAACATATCAATCTCCTATTGACAAACAAATGCTGAATATTCAAGCCAAGCACAATGGCCGATCATTATATCTTCCCTTGAGTTCCTGTATTTTAGAGGAAGCACACATTTCGAGTCGTTCTGTAACACCAAGTAAAATGCTTACCATGCGATCAGTTTATACAATTAAGAACGCTATTGCCGCTTCGTTTATCGTTCAAGCAATCACCCACAATGATGCATCGACAATAGGGAGAAATAACACTCCAAATGATGTGAAACTAAATCAAACATGTGCATATTTTGAAACCGGAAATGCATAACAACCCTCTTGGCGCTGGGCGCTAAGCGGCGTGAACCACAAGAGTCATAATGTCCTAATACAAGTAGTCGCGCATTTTTATATAATGCCTCATCAATGAACATTTATTCAATCCTCAATTGTTTGATTTTAATATTTTAAAGTGAATTCTATATATTGAACTGCACCATCATAAGCCTTGCTTCTACAACAACAAATCCGCTTGTCCATTACATGTGGTTGATCATTCATGTTATTTCATAACATAACTGATCGTAGGTTTTTATATAAATGAATAAGTAATATGCTGAAAAAGCTATATACCAATAGATTGATTCAATATTTATTGTTTATGTTTCATAACATTCAACTATTTGTTTTAATTGCGAACCGTTTCGTGTTTGTTAAACAGCGCCACTTTCAAATTCCTGCCAATCCGCCGTCAAATCCTGCCAATTAGATGATACGTGACAAGTTGGGATATAATTGTCAGGGCTGCTCATTCCCTAATTAATCCCACTGCCATTGATCTTGACAATATATTTACCCGTCAATTATTGTTAGACTACTGAGTTATGAATGTGGTCAACACACACTGATAACACCGGGACGTTTTAGCAAGAAACGTGTTGCTTCGTGATAACCTACATTAATTCATCATCTATGTTGTTAGAGATAGGGCCTGTGTGTCCATACAACATTTTACTCCTTAGCGCGCCAAATATGCAGATAGATCTCCGAATAAACTTCAATTTCGTGTGGAAGTAAATAAAATAGGTTTAATTGACAGCGTCTCATTAATTACAATGCGTGAAACATAAACATTTCTTGCTGTGGAGCTTCGATAAATTAAAACCGAATGATACTTCGTGCAGCGGCGATATGAATTAGTTCTTATGCACAGATAATGGCATGAATAACCAACATATATGAATATGCATGTCATTACAATATGCCCAACACTAGGGAATTATCTTAATTCACTACTCACCACAATGCTGTTCATAAACATATTGTATTTCAACATGCCTCGCGCTTCTGCGGCAAAAAATAAAAACAAATTGAAAAATGCCATTGTATGGACATATTTATTGTTCATTTATCATACAATACCTTCATTGGTGACAGTGAAATGAGAGCATGAATGAACTCCAAGCCAACTACTCAGAATAGACATTTGTGTCATTGACAATGCATTTAACAAGCCATTTTGCAGCGAGGTTCCATATTCATGGGACGTACGCAAAGTAGCAAGAAGGTACCATTCAAAAGACAACTGGAAAGACTTTCGCAGAGACTATATGGCCGCGTTTGTGCATGTTATTATACGATACTTATTTAAGTGCTGTCTCATTTAGTTACAGCTTACAAAAGTTCCATTTATGTAGAATGAATATATATACGACTACTTGTGAATGCGGGTTATATAACCCAAAGAGTCCAATTAAAACAGGCATCTTAGGACTTCTTTAAAGGGAAGATATACGCATCAACCATGCAGTTATTGCAATATGCATCCGTACATCTGTTGCTACCTTCGACACGCGCAATTTGTGGAAATGCCAGTGGCCCAGGAAGTTTGTTTGATGTGCGCTTCCTATATCTACATAATACCTGCAGTTACCATAGAGCTGCTCTGATGTATTTTACAGGGAATGCAACTACCTCATCAATGAGCATGATACTTTGAAAACAGCAGATCATTCAGAATACAAATCTCTCTACTCCTGGTTTATCACGCAATATATAGAACTGGTGTCAGCAACAAGAATACCGGATGTGTTAAACACCAATCATTCATTGACAGACACGTTACAAAGCACAATAATAATATAGCTATCAACCCCTTATTAATCAGTAAAGAATAACCAAAGTCAGACTCACTGACGACTTCTATGTAACCGAGTAAGAAAGGTTGGGTTGCTATATGTTTACATATTACAGTGTATGGCCAGTTGTAGACACATCACCATCTGTTACAACAATTGACAAGTACCATAATAAAACACGCGCCTAACGTGTGTCCAATTAGTCTTATCGTGGAATATCTACTGTTCCAGATACTATAGGAAATCGGTAGCGTATCATTTGATCCGTGCTGGTTTGAGGAGCGCCTCTAATTGGAGGTCCCATCATGGTTCAGAAGGGCGGATATTGTCATTCTGTGTCAGCATGGCATCCTTTGAGATTTTGCGAAACTGTCAGAAATAAGCTTACCTCATATTACTTCCATCGAGATGATGACTATTTTACTGCAGCACCCGCGGTATTGTAATTGGCGTAAGATGATTCCATATAATGTATATCGTATTACATGATATCATCAACCAAATGAAGTGACTCAAAGCACCAATATCAATAATAATGAACCAACTATCATGACAATGAGGTGGTTTTATTGCCAACTTTCAATTTCGTACGCAATAGCCAACTTGCAATTAACTCCATGTATGACATTAACCTAGTTAGGGAAATAACAAGTAACATTTCGTCGATTAAAATCAGAAACTTAGATCGAAACCGAATTTATACTAATGCAGCGGAGATACGTATTAGCTCTTTTGCACAGAATTTGAGCCGTCAACCGAAAAATGCGTGGTATAACATTCGGTCCATCACCATTGTTTTGTCTCAATTCCTCGTTCATGACAATGGTTTACATAGATATATTGTACTTGGGGATGCATCGCGCGTGTGCGTTAAAAATAATGTATTAGTTCCGACATGCATGGCCACCTTTATTGTCCAGGTCTCAGATAATACCATCATTCGTGACAGAAACATAATAACATGAATGAATTCTAATTCTACCACTAGAATAGACGTTTATGTCACTGACAATGCATTTAATATTCCATTTGTTAACGAGGTTCCACAATCATGGCTGTACGCAAGATATCTTTCAATAACAAGAGTTTCACCATGCAGCATCCAATAGGCGATTGAAAAGACTGGTTTACCCACAAAACCGCGTATTCTATTGGACCATACATCAAGTATATGTATAGATACCAGATGGCGATCTGAGGCGAAATTAATAGCTGATATAGAAGCACAGAACGAAAAGTGCATTAAAAACTCTTTTAATCTTGTTCTTTGATTAGATATAGGGGGGTTAATGCCTTTGATATATGAGGCATAAAATGTGAGGGAGACGTGGTGTCACGTGTAATTACGCCAGAAGGTTCCTGGTAGTCGGCAATTGGTACGGTACCGTTACTGCCACCATAGAGCAAAGCCTGTTCCTTCCCCCCTGCACATTGGTATCTGCAAGTCAAATCTCTTCCGTTACATGCTGTGTTTTCCTGCCGGCGACCGTAATATTTCGCCATACGTAAAGTTTGTCTTCCCATTTGAAAGGTTTACTAAAGCAATCGTCCTTTATGAGCCTGTCTATTCTCTAATACATGAATGTAACTCTCTCAAAATGACATCGTTATCAACACTCTCGTGTGATTTATGATCTCGTGACTTATATCTTATGTTTGTTATTGGTGTTTCGTTATAAAGAAACACTTAGTTATTTTCTTCAGCTTCTCGATACATTCATTGTTTTGACCTGCCTTATCTTACACAATTACTTTTTATCCATCCATAAGCAAAGATTAATGACAAGACAACTCATTTGCGAATATTTACATTGCCACAGTACTACTATTATACCAAATATACATTGCCTTAATAGTAAACCCACTCTTGCTCACCAAACATCAACCTACTGTATCTCAGATTATCACATATTATCACATCTGCAGAACATGGGGCTCTATGAATATTAGGAAACATGATGTATCCAGGGATGAATTATGGTGTCTATATCACGAATGCATGCCTTCAATATTGCCTACTGCCATTTCGAGGGGGTTCGTCACTTCGTGCGTTAAACGCAAAAATGACAACAAAAAATCATATCGTGCTGAATGGAAAGAATTGATTTATATCTAATACATCACTCAGTAAACATACTCCACATATCAGTGGCACATTGAGATCACATCACAACAATCCTTAGTGAGCTTAAACAACTGAAAATGTATCAGAATTGTATGCATGGAGCCATTAAAAGTACAAAGTGAATATACTTTGTGGAATGTACGTTTGCGCCTGTAAAGCCGTTATAACAGGCTACATACATTTAAGTACAATGCCTAACAAGCAATGTTAACATACTACGGACGATTGTATATCAATAAGACTTGAGCTGTGTCACATTGGAACGGATGTGATTCGCAATACTTTGACCCACAGCTGCTTTACGTACATAGCTAAGGAAATATAATTTAAAAGATAGGCGACTTGTAATATGGGGAGTGAGTACGCCAAATGGGGCTAACTCGACAGCAGGGTATGTGTCGCCCACCACGGACCGGTGTAATTGTGACACATTGCAACAATTTGTCACAGCAGTTGAAATCATTTGGGGCTGCTAATTATTAAATACAGATAGATTGGCTAGTACCGCGTGTCCGTGTATGAATAATTAGAATCATATTCTGTTGCACATTCATGTATTATTAAACAACCCAAACAGCAGGAACCCGACCATGGTGGTTAAGAGAACACTGCCTGTGAACGGTAGGTATGAATAATGCGCCAAAGCTGTTAGTACAATATATTAGTACGTAAACATTTATCATACATCAATGCGACAGCAATCGTATTTACAATGCCAAAGTTGAGTTTGTTTGAAACCGAAGGGTTACTCACGATAGATTTGTATTGGTTTTATCATAAGCAATTTCACAAAATATAGATTCTTTCAAATATTTCCATGTGTTATGCTATCGGTGTTGCATTTGAATGTAAGATACTGGAATGCAAGAAATTACCTTCTACAATTCACACCGGTTGCCTGTTACCTGTTTGTACGAGTAAGTTTTGAAAGCAACATTATGCCTGCACAAATGTTTCAGGAGAAGTATAAGCACCATTACATTGACTATCAATTACTATTATGTCAAAAAGGGTCAAGCCTTGGGTGACTAAGTGGAATGCAAGAACACAAGATGGTGCATGGGCATTGCTTCTACCATTGACTTAGTGAGCTCGACAAGATATGGGTCATTTGGTCAAATAAACTGACAGGGTGCAGCAACCAGTGATAGATTGGTGGCAGGTAAGTGCCACGATTGAATTTGTCTGCAAAGAATTCAAGGAATCATCTTCTATGATTCACACACTTGAGCTTTCACTAGCTTGTACAGTTGAGTATTAATCATTATGGGGCTTGCTTGATACCGGAAGTGTGCCTGGTGGAATGT
The DNA here is from genome assembly GCA_034190875.2 of Urechis unicinctus. Taxonomy (NCBI): domain Eukaryota; kingdom Metazoa; phylum Annelida; class Polychaeta; order Xenopneusta; family Urechidae; genus Urechis; species Urechis unicinctus. Next base: position 38,290,143 of record CM067351.1, on the reverse strand, counting down.
TGAGGAGAGAAAGGCAGTAATATCAAATGGCAGTGTTGGCTTTTGTTGAGGAGACATCCATAGATTTGGGAAAGTTACATCAACTCTGGTGTTTATACTGAGGAAAAGTGCTTTTGTTGCTTTTAGATTGATAAAGGTGAGGCGCGTAACATAGGTGTTGCGAATCGTAATATGGCTGATGTTCCCTCAGATTCAATCACTTTAACATTTTATCCAATAAACATAATAACGGTAACTTGTTTTTTTCACCACATCAGTGATGTGATAATGATGATATACGGCCGTGTTGAAACGGCAATGTATATAGCCAGCTCTGAAAATCCATCTTGATATAGCAATTAAACGAATGCTAATGGAAATCTATCGATGTACAAATTACATGTGAGCAAATGAATTACAGGCACCGAGTTATGCAATATGTCATCATTATGTTGTAGTGTATAGTTGTTTGTGCCTTGCACCATAGCTACACCTTGTTGACCCATTTATGTTAGCATGACAAATATATGTAACACCAAGAGTTCAGAGATTCGGTCATAAGGCCCAACTGACAACACAACATAGGCTATGAAACAGATTATGGTGTCGCAGCAAATGTGAACAGGCAACTGACTTTATGATTTGCCAGCCATGCTCGCTCGATAGATCTCCCCTTACACCAGCCTCGTTTCTATTCATGTATTTAGTAAGTATGAACTCCATAAATATAGCTGTTCCATTAGGCTGTGGGGTTGTTTAGCATCAATACTGAGGCAGAGTAATTGAATATGCAGTGAAATCATAGGAATGTTAGATTACGTGGTTACTATATACGTTTGCTGCAATGCTATTAAGTTTCATATTTCCACACCTTCAACAACATTGACACAGATACTCACATTTTTCCTAAATGCTACATTCACGCCAACAAACGTGATCTAGGTGTTTTGGTATGCTCAAATTCAATTGGTTTCTTTAACAGCGTTTTACTTTTTAATGCACCGGACAAAATGTTAATGTACAACACATCGTGTTTGTCAATGATTAACAGGCCTAATGCTGTAAACGTGTTGTATTGCGATGGAGTCGATGCATGCAGTATGACTTGGATGTTACTACTTATGTTTGCCACTCCGGTAAATATGCATAGGATTATTCAACCACTTGATATTTTATTGCTCAATAACTGTCTTTTCGTGTGGATTGCATCAGTCAAATATTTGTGCCATTAACAGGTCTCGTTTTGGAAAATCGAGGCCAAATTGCAATATCGCCCAGCACCAGTGCTAAGCTCCAGCATTTAGAGCACACCATTCATCCAGGATCGTATTGATGCATCACACGTATTTACAGTGTATGGCCTCTGACATGACACGCCGACGTTAGTAGCGCAGATTGTGTGACATCCCTGAAGCATGATGCCGAAGGAGCATGGTATATAGCCCTTCACATACTCTTCCAGTCGATTGGTCATGACATCAAATATAGGATGTACCACGATAAAATGCTGTAGGTAGAGTGTGCAGTACATATGCAAATATGCGTAGCAACATTGAATCACAGCAAGGTTTACCTATGGACACAGGTAACCTGCATACTTTCCATTTGCGTCTGATATTCACGTATCAAGATTGCGAGATAAAAAGCAATTAATATAAAATGACACCTAACCAATGCAGTCATGTAGTAAGCTGCCCTTAGAGTAATGCATATTATACAAGATAGCTTTATTGAATGAAATATCTTACATGCACATAAAATATTGCTTAATATAAAATGTAAATCCTTAATCTACTTAAATGAAACGAGAAATTCCAATATTTACATGGCGCACAAAGTTATCAGTTAAATGAAAGCAGATATCATACAACAAATCATCCCACAACGCCAAAGCTGCGCCAGAGGCTTTAATCACATGTTATCTACATGAGCACTCTACGGGGCATAACGATAGCAGATTTAACACCATTGACAATGACTTTGTTAATTCCATGATGCTTTGAGTGCAATGAGTCATCAACCAAATAACATATTAAGAAAATTCTGTCATTGAAAGCATTCATCAGCTCATAACACTGAGTTGCATCACTGTGCCTGCTAACTCATATACTGCCAGCAGTAGACAATGTGTACTGTATGGTCCGTACTCTATATACAAAATGGCGTCAGTACCATACCTGACACTATACAACAAAGCCTGTTCAATTCCCATCACATGTTATTATCTGCAACGTGAGATTAATCTGTTTTGCCTCTGCTACGTTTTCCTCCAGTCGACCATAATATTTCCCCATACGAGACGTCAGTTCACCATTGGAAAGGTTCGCTAAACGTGCGTCCGATTGTGAGCATGTCGTAAATATTCATTCACGCACCCATTCACAAAGTATGTAACTCTCTCAAAATATCATCGCTATTAAAACTCTCGTGTGACTTATGATCGCGAAAGCTTTTGTCAGCTAGTCTTTTTGGTGATTTCGTGAAGCTATGTTAAGTCTGGTATCTTGCTTCAAAAACAAATGGATGATATTTACATTCATTGTATTTACCTTATTCAGTCTTAAATTGTGCCATATTGTATAAATTTACTCCACTGGTCGGTTATAACTACTTTTGGATTATTTACAATGCCATATTATTGCTGACATATAGCGAACATAAGGCTGGTAGAAATCATATGGATAGACCATGGGAATCATCACGGTTTCTTTATTTTGAATCTATGCCATGGTGTGGTGTGTTAAACGCAAATAACAAAATGTCAACGAAAACACGTCGTGTTGAATGCAAAACATCACTTAATGCACATGGTCTTGATATTAATGTCGCATCTTGCTCATTTCATAGACCGTCACAAATATCCTTAGCAAGCTTAGTCACCCGAAAATAATGTATGTAGTCGATACCGCCATCAACAATACAGCCATATACGACGTTGCAAAATGATTATACATTGTGATATGCAAGGTTGCGACTGCACATTCGTAATAAGAGGGCACATAAAATTTAAATAGCATGCTTAACAAGTAATGTAAAATGCGATTGACAATTGTATATCAATTTGTAGAAAAAAGGGCTATCAGATAGGGACGGAAGCAATCCCCACAAATTTGCCCCACAACACTTATGTAGCGACAGCACTTTTCATGTAATTGCCATGTTTCCATCTTTTGTTTTAAAGGTTGCACTCTTGTACCTGACCGCATCCGGGTTTCGGTTTCAGTTATGACTTATTTATTATTATTCTTTTTAATGGTCATTGTATTGATTTGATGTTTGTGTGTTTGAGTATATTTTGGGTGCTAAACAATATTTAAGAAGGGTTTTGACAATATTTAGGGGTTTCTTTTAGTTAAAGTCATTTTCTCGTGTTGCATCATGGGAAATATAGATAATATTATTATTAGTAAATAGCATCTTCCGGTTGTTTGAATCGCGCTTCATTTCAAAAGTCATTTCTTGAACATTTGTGGCTTTTGCCAAGGTTTGTTGTGGTTACTCATGCTAGTTAGAGATATATAATCCAATGATGTTATTATTTATTTAATGTGTCACGTGTTCATCTGGGGAGGGTATATATAGGGATGTTTTCATGGGTTAAGGAAGACTCGTTGCCAGCCAGCGAGCACTCATCTCTTCTTGCTGCTCTGCCCAGCTCACCTCGCTGCTCTGCCCAGCTTTGTATCTCTCTCTCCGCTGCTTTGTCCAGCTCATTTTGCTGCCTGTTCAGCATTGTGCCTGCCAGGTCAGGTTATTAACCACCATTTTTCGGGCTGGGGATGTCATTGAAACTATGCATATGTTCTATATTTTATTAGCACGTTTTTAGGTTGCCGCAAATAAACACTATTATTCTAATTCAATAACCTTGTTGTCATTTACTGATCAAGCCTGACATTACCGCTGATGTTACACGCTACACTTATACCAACAAAGTTCGGGGATAACTATCTAAGACGCCATCTTCCACCAGATTGTATGTTTGTTTTGCGGAACACAGCTAATTTAAAAGAAACTTGTAATGTGGTGAGTACGCCAAATGAGATTAACTCGTCAGCATGATATGTGTCGTCCACTCGGAAAACCATGAAACGATGACACATTGCGACCATTTGTCACAGAATCCTTTGGGGCTTTTAATTATTGAGTCAAGATGAATCGGCTTGTACCGAGTGTCAGTGTATGAATGATTAGTGCCATATTTTGCTGTTCATTCATACATTGTTGATTTACCCTCAAAACAGAAACACGACCATTTTGGATCAGTTCACATTATCAAACTCCCTATAAGGGGAAGGTATGAATTATGCTCCAAAACAATTAGTACATTTATGGAAAAATGTTAACATTAATCATATGCTATTGGCGGCAGCATTAGGTTTTACAATTTTAAAGCTAGAATAACTCACACAGATTTGTATTGTAGCGAATAATCAGCAAGTATGTATTCAATGTATTTTTAACAAAAGCAATTTCACAGAAACGATATATCCGCGTATTGTTTTATGGGTGATGCATTTGAATCATGAATGTAGGTCACGGGTAGGCTGTATACGCAGTAGCGATATAACACTCCTAAGTCTGGTGAATCAAACAATTGCCTGATGCAGCAATCAATAAGAGATGTGTAACAGCCAAGTCCTACGCATGGCTATATATTTAAGGAATACAAGGAATCATCGTCTACGATTCACACTGTAGGTCGGTCACTAGTTGGTACGACTAAGTATTGACAAAACATTATACCAAGCAAGTGTTTCTGTCTGTGCAAATGTTTCTGGGGAGGAATGAACACCAATAAATTTACTATCAAAGCCTTCTGCATCAAATGAGTGATTAAGTAGTTTGTAAGAAAACAAGGAGGTGGACGGGCATTGCTACTGCCTGTAGCCTTGCTGAGCTGGACGAGATGTGGGTCATCCGGTCAAATAAACTGGCATGATGCAGCGATCAATATGAGATTAGTGGCAGATTAGTGGCAGCTGAGTGACAGGGGTATACCTCCAAGGAAATGAAGGCAGCCCCTTCTATGAGTAATCGCTTGTTATTACGAATATGTATTAATTCTTCCTGTGTCTTACTTATGACAAGTAAATGTTAAGGCGAGGAACGAACGCGATAACGTGAAATGTCTCTGTTAGCTTTTGGGGAACAGGTATGCAATCGACTCGGGTAATTGACATAAACTTTGGTTTTTATGGTGAAAAAAAGAACATTCGTTACCATGAGCTTTTGCTTTTTTTATTAAGCTCAAGCGTGTTACATCGTTGTAACATGTGGAAGGAGTAATGTGGTTGATGTTCCCTCAGATTCAGTTAATACAACATTACAATCTACAAACACAATGAAAATAACTTGTTTATGTTACCATATCGGTGTGATACATGGCAGTGGTATGAAGCAAATTAAAAGCGAGCTCTTATTGAAGTGTATCGTGATAAAGTAATTACATAGAACCTTATTAAAATATTTATCAAATTGCAAATTACAAGAACATCTAAGGTAATAAATTAGAGTCCCCGAGTTACGCAATATGTCCACAAATTGCTGTCACACGAAGAGCCCCATGGCGGGCGGTATGCGTCTTCAGTGCAACGGTTTAGTACAAGGTTGTGTTGAGGTGATTTGATCATAAGGCCTTACAGACAACTCAATATACCTGGACGTTATAGTATATTTCGACTGGAGTTTGTCACTGTGGCAGATATGTTTCTTCTTATTCAACACCTGCATTCTGTATCATTATATAAATAAACGTACATTGTACGGTGTCGAATGCAAATTATACCTATGATCATAGATATCATTGAAACAACACAGGAGCGTATTTCCTTGTAACAAATACAGCCGAAGCTGTGTTATATACACCGACAAGGAACACTAGTCAAGGACGCGTCTGCCCCCGAGTCATACGTACTTGGCATATTGACGGAAGGGGTTTCCAGCAGACGCATGATATGACGGCTATCTGGCCACTTGCGCTGTTGCCATTCACTAGTTCCGTGCATTTGCTAGCTGTAGGTTGCTTGGTTCATATGTATGGCGGCACCGGCGAAGAATATGGTTATTTGCATTTGAGTTCTATTCCCTCACTGATGAAGATGACAATGCAACAAGTTTAATCAAATGACTGTTCCAGCTTATTTCTGTACCCTGTATTCTGTACATTTCAGCGTGATTTCCATTTGTCTCGTATATACATGTATCTCATGTGAGCTGCGAAGAGCCATTAACATAAACATGATACCAAAATAGATTCCCTAAGTAACTTGAATATCAAACTAGAAAACATTTTTGAATGAAGACCATTACATACGCGTATAATGTTATTTAATATATATGATGAAACTTGTTTTTCTAAGAAAAATGCAAACATTTACATGGACCCTCAAATCAGCATTTGATCCAGCCAAATATAGAAAAGAAAGGTTACTTTAGTTTTATCGGGATATGGCCTAATATAATAATGGTTCGAGGACACTGCAAATATTCATTCCGTGATAACTGGTGAAAGATGTGTTGTTTGATAAGACATTTTCCCAAGCATGTGTCTTTTATTAAAGAATAAACTGTCAAAAGGCCAATTGTTCCCGGATAATGATATATGATAGCTAATTATTGCACAGGTGTTTAACCACCGATATATACAGAAGAGGCCTCTTGGACTTCATCATGTAGTAATAGAAAAAAGATAAAAAAATTAAATTGTGATTCGCACTGAAAATAACTTGTATAGTAATGCAAGGAACGATTTTGTTTTGGCGTGATATCAGCCAATTTTGGTTGACTCTTTCAAACAAAGACTACATGCCTAAAACCATTGCAATAGCGCATGCATATTTCGTTAGATTTATTGTTTAGCATTTATTCCCGTTAGCTAGAAATCAAATGTTTGGAATCCTAATGGCACAATGAGCATGCAACAATTTTACCCTGATAAACACGTACTGATGAATACACGTGAGTATAAAATCATTATTTTCATGGTTTGTCCATTTTAGGTTTGTATGGAGCTAGATGGTGTCTCAAACCTCTGGTATACACCATGATTACGTGCTTGTCATGAATGAAGGTTTATTTTTGATGCAATATTTAAAGTTCTGTAAGTGTTTGGCTCCATCCACGTATAGAGTGTGACCATGCTGAACTCCTATTTTGGCTCCCACACTGCATATTTTGAATGGCATCAAAGCGCTCTTTTTATGCTTAACTCAAACACGAAAATGTCCATTATGCGCAATGAATGGAGACCAGTTACTGCGCATATATCAAATGAGAATTATCGCTCCCAAGTGTTTGATCGATAGGTAGATTACGGCTCAATGTTACAATTTATTGTCCTGGATGCATACTATATAGGCTGTTAGAGCGCTTAAAGGTGCATTTGTTCGAAAAAAATGGTATGCGTTTTTTTGTCTCCATATAATAGAACAACTTGTTTGGAACCAATAAAACCCATTTTGCGAATTGGTTCAACGCTATATCGTCGATTACACCGTTTCGAAATCTGTCGGTCACACCCGTGTTTACAAACATGAGCACATGTCGATGGGAAAATGACGCATGCGTATTGGAGGGTCATTTGTTTACAACACATAGTCGTGACGTCAGGCACAGCGAAGATTCGACAGAAGGTGGAAACGCAAGCAACCGAAATAGCGAGTCTTTTGATTCCTACATTTCTTGTATGACTCTTCTTTGATTGGAGTTTTCGAATGTTATATAAAAAAAGAACCCGCCTCGATATAGTGAACACTATCGGTACAATAGATTACCGAAAATTTAACAATAGATAGCGTTACACCTGATGTCCTACAAGATGTCCTATTTATTTATATTACCGTTCGACCGGTGCTAACCCTGAGGCTGCGCATGTTCAAGCGTAATAAAAACGATATTCTTGACAAGTCTGTCACGTTTTGGAGTATAAAGCCATGACACTTGTTCGAAGTTGGATTATTTCATATGCAATTATCGGTGTTTTTTCATCGCAAACTATTGGAATATTCCTGAATTAAATTGTATTATAAATCAAGGGGCTGGGTCTCCCTCAGGACGTATACGTTTTCTGGTTATAGTGAACTGAAACAGGGATTTGAATTGGCTGGCCGGTCGCTATCTCCTATGCATACATAAACCCTACAGAGAAGATAGCGGCCGTCCAATGCAATCCCAGTGTACTGAAACGTCCGCGCCAGGAGTTTGGGGTGGTATGTATCATCGTATGGGTTTGGACAAGGGACAGTAGACAGGTGGGGAGGTTCTGGTGCTGATTTGGTTTATTTTAAGTTTGTTGCAAGACTTATACGCATGGTTTAGATTGTATGTCTATAATTGTCTACTTTAACACCATGCTGGTGTTGTAGAAGCCTTGGATAGCTGGAATAAAGTTGGTGAAATTTAGTGACAGAGATGACCTTAAATCTGTATTATTTACAAATTGTTTTTGGCTGACTTTTGCAGGCTTTTGGCTCAAATACTGTAACATAATTGATTGAATTATTCAATGGTACAGATTCTGACAACCTATGTGGAACTGAGGTTGGTTCCTATATTATTTGAATTTGATTCTTATCAAGGATATTTTATTGAACTCAATACATTGCATAGTGCGCGTTCGCACTGTCCATTCTGGCTCGTTTATAGGACGGTACATAAGGATTATTTATGCAGAGATGGTGCCATTGCCATCAGTTGATCGATTGCATATAAAGAATATATCATTTCAATCGATCGCACAACAATATTTCCCCCAGATCCTCGGTCTATCCGCCTTTCATTCAACCTAGTTTCTAAAACTGTCTGTAGCTTGAAATGAAATAACACAGCATTATCTTGATTCATTTAAATGATGCATCCAGCAAAGTAGCTAACGTATGTTCTAGCGTGTCGGCGACAGCAATATTAATGACAGCCCTTATTGAGTGTATTCCTTTTCAGCAGGATCGTTCGCATCCTCATTGAGTGGCATTCAAATTATCAATTTATCTGTAACATATTATTTCATTAGGTTGTTGCACAATACATTGCATACATCAGTCAGATTATTAGGACGATGATATTCAAGGGAACAAACTCAAGTTATTTGGCTTTATATAGTCTGTATAAGAAGAGGGACAATATAACTCATATGTCCAGAATTAGGCTGTGCACTTTGGGACGAATGCAATCAGCACGACTCAGACACAGCCACTCTTACCATTATTGGGCCACATATGGCGGCTCTACTTGGTACATTGGATATCACGCCCGAGAGTGATTACGTACAATGGCATCTTCCAAATCCCACGCATATTGGGCTTTTTTTCGGAGCAATGCTTATACCTGAGTTAAAACCTTCATATAATGAGAGACCTCGAGTTTTAATCCGCTACGCGGCGCCACGGAGCAATGCGGTCCCTCGCCCGCTTCCGGTATTCGAATACACACAATTAACCATAGAAGGTTAAGCAACAACGTTATTTTTGATCGAAACCTTTCGAGTTATATCGTTGGTAACATTGGATCAAATCATTACTGATGGATAAGTACGGCGGTCTGACCTTCCAGCAATTGAAAATAGAGCTGAAGAAGCCAAATGCGATACTTAGCGGGCAAAAAATTGAACTCCCAGACTTGGTCCGTATGGCGAAGTTTGCTGACCCGCGTCAACCAGATTCTGGCCAAAGCATTCGACCACGGTATCCGTAATGTGCCTGTGGCTCTGAGGAATATTCAGAGTTGACTGGGACCGAAGTCAAGCCATGTGGGATTGTAGTGTCCCATACACACCCCTACCTCGCATGCTCACCAGATGGGGCTGTGTCTGATTACATGATTGTTGAGATAAAGCGTCCCTACAGTACCAGGGACAAACCTGTCACTCCTGTCTCAATGCCATACCTGGTCAATGAGAACAAACAGCTCACCCTTAAAGCCAACATGACTACTATTACCAAATTCAGGGCCAGTTGTTTTGCACGAACAGTCAACTTTGTCATCTTGTGGTGTTAACGTCTCAGAGTACGGAGATTGTTCCAGTTACCCGTGACGATGAGTTTATTACTACTATGATTTCAAAGTTAGAGGTGTTTTTCAGGGACTATTTCAAAGATGCTATACTTGATTCAATGTTTTTTCACAATTTCTCTTACTGAGTAATCTTGTGCACTGATTTCTTTTTTCTTTAATGTGCACGTTCATCGCAAGTAAGTGACGTGGCTGATAAATGTTGTTGCAGCAGCATTTGCAAGAGAGCACATGACAGCATTTTAACCGTGTAAATGTTAATATCACTACCACACAGAGAACACTGACCTGTGTAATTATTATCAATGGAAACTGATGATTCTTTGTCATCGTAACGCTCCTCATTGATTAGTTCGATTTTGTAACGTTCGAGAAGCATATTTTAGCTTATTTATCCATGTATGAGGTATTATTAAATGCTTGAAGAGCTGGACAAGATGGGTCATCCAGTCAAGTAAAGTGACACGATGAAGCTATCAGGAAGAGAGTTGTGGCACCTACGTGCCATGTATGGGTATATTGCAAGGTATTGAAGGGATAACCGTCTATAGTTCACACAGTTGAGTACCTTTAGCTATATCAAAAAAACATTGTATGACTTACACAGAAGTGTGACTGAGCAAATATTGAAAAGATGCATGAATTATTTAACATTGCAATGCTGTCTTTGGTTGGAACAATCATCTTGTGAAATTTTCAACAACTCTGTTGCAGGTGTAATATGGTTGCTGGCATCCTCATACAATGTTCAATGAATATGAGTAAATGTTAATCCCATATGACTTAACTTTTATTCATATCCTCATTCTTAATTGCTTGAGCGATCTATGCCTCATAACTTCCCATGCGTTAAAAGCTAATGTGTTTGGTCAGTTATACCATTGGAATACTCATTTTACCAATGGAAAGCTTATATTTGGTTCACATTCGTGTTTGTCATGTTGCGCCAAATTTCAAAACCCTGCTATTTAACAGCTCATCCACTGATAAGATAGGAAATAAGTGTCAGGGCAGCTCATTTTATCACTATTCACATAGCCACTGATCGTGACAATTCAACACGGTTAAAACTGAGCTGAATGCTATTACTAGCAGTATCATGCTGCGTGACATCTAATATTTTATCATGAGTTGTCCTGTATATCAGATGTATCCCGAAGGCCAAGTCAGGCAACAGCAATAACTCATTTACGATCCCAGTAGGTGCTTTGACTAGGATTTATGTGCTGCTAAGTAACCATATATGTCATTTCAGCATAAGATTCATTATGTTAGCCTCTTAAATGAGGTGCAGCACGCTTTCATCACATGAAAGAGCTTTCTAAAAGTTTTTCGCGTTTGCAATAAGGACTAGGGAGCTACCTTTTTCAGCGGAAGTGTGCCTTGTTAATTTATTAAATCAATTCATATATCATATGTGTATGACCGAACGTCTTTTCTTTGCTATTACATTTATGGCTGACACAGTACGTTGTCAATTTTTATACGACTATTAACTTCAATATAGTGTTTTATTTGTAAAATCACTATATATGTTAAGAAACAATATATACTGTGCTTATCTGCTCAGTATACCGATTACAATACTTCTCTGGGCATAACGGTCATTCATTTGACGATGAAAATGTCAACATGTCATATATGCACTGCTATAGATGACAAACATAGTCGGTCACATTGAATATCACCCTGATCGCTTTACTATAACAGTTTTACCTCAGAATAATTTCTCACTTCACCAATCTGCAAACCGAACAGCTTTCTACGGTTTAAGGTGATATGATTCCTAAGGACGATTCACTAAGCGATCATCTTGTTACCGTGTGTTGTCACACCACATTTGCACATTACATGTAAATGCCATGGCTTATAAATGTTGATGCAAATATAGCAAATATATGTGTGAATAACGTGTTTAATTAATCCACAAAGCAAGCGGTATTATTCCCGCCATATAGAATAAACAAAGCCTGCACATACAGTTATAATTGATGAGCGATAGCGAATCATATGTCATTCATATCAGTTAAAGGGGATATTTCTTTACAAACATAGCCTATCTATATTCATTTTAGCCCACTTGCTCACCTCCTACTTACTATCATACGAAATGGTGCCGGCAATGATCAATAGTCTAATTCTTGAAGTAGATCATATAGGCATGTGTCATGTGGGTGAATATTCAGACAATATGCACCTTTCTATCACAGATATAAGACTTTTGCCGACCAGTTCATTGCTTGCATGTACGTAAAAGGGATATGACCATTCTCTTTCTGCAATTGACCATATTTTATTTGGAAATATTCTTGATAGCATTGCGTCTCATGCCTGGTACACCTGCCTGATTGGAAACATGATCCTCCTTTTACTCCTTTGTGCGCCCATGATTTGAAAACTCATCATAAAACCACCATATACCATCCGCATAGCTTGGAGAACGCTTTTTGTGTAATCTGAGTCACCGCCAATAATGGGTGAACACCGTCATTTCAAGATAACGCCATCACTTTCGCTTCCAGTCAGGAGATGACCTACGACAAAGTTCTATATAATCGAAATAATATCCAATGATAAATTATGGCCATCGCATAGCAAATTAGACATTGATATATGAACATAGAAGATCCATGCTAAACGGATCCTATTCCATGATTTATTTATGCAATTAATTCAGTGTTATTTCATATTCAATTAATACATGGACAAAACCATCTGCATAACTCATTTCATTAGCACAATGAAGCACATCGTATCTTTGCCCCATATATACATAACAAACGGGCAGATTTGTCGAGCTATACAAACAGGAGGTGAAGCCGACTCATGTACAGCGTATGGTGTGTTTTATGAAACACTGTCAAAAACGATGTGCAGAATGGGAAGTCAATCCTTTGATCCTGTCAATTTATATCATCACGGCTATTCAGTGATACACAACTCGTATGTCAGGCAAGACAGCTACAGAGGCGAGGCTACACTAGAAGAAAAACATTTTCACTTTGTACTGCAGCCGTGCAGAATAGAAAGAATATGTGCGCTTTGTGTATCAACATTGGTTGATATTTTATGAGTGTTAGTCTTCAATATGTGGCCGGTCTCGTGGACCTATTCAATAAGTTAGTGTTGAAATATTGTGATGAAATAGAAGTGTCCTTACTTACACTGTTTGTTGCCTGTTGCAGTGAGTCGAATCAGCACGAATATAAATTGAGGTTCATGTTGTTTAATCTATAAAGCCAAACTTGTAAGGATGTAGCAATACGGGATGGAGGCGTTTTAAACATACCAAATGGGTTTATTTGGAACATAATTCAGTTAACAAACAAAGCCCTCTAATTCTACTCATTTGGATCACATTACAGATGAAATTGTGGACTAAACTCCAGATTCATCCTTGAACTGCGATTTGTAAATGATTTATATCGGTGGCTTCCAGAGCATTCAGAATGATTTACACTATTCCAGTTCTTGTCACATTGGCCATGGCAAATTCTTCAGACAACCCTGTGGGGGCCAGATGGGAGCAACATTACAACTCCTCGACATCATGGTTTTCAGGCGCGAATTGCACAGCCTCCGCACTATGGCATATTCTGCTGTACATTTTAACTTCTACACTGCGCCCATTCGCCCTCAGGCACCCTTTGCATCGTCATTTGTAATTGTATGATCATATATACATACAACTAGCTATCAAGACATCTAGGAACACGTTGAATATAATCAGTAAATGAAATCTTTTCTCAGCTCGGTGTCGAATCACCCTGTACAAGATTCCATATTACTAACGAGTAGTCGACGATCGGTAAGGTACCGACTGCTCAATGAATTAGATTGTTCAACATCGAATAGATGTAAGTATCACATATTACAATAGCGTCAATACAATAGCTGACATATTAGAGAGAGGCACGTTATTATCCGCAAACGGCGGAAATGAGTCGTGGTCTTTCCAGCCTATGCTTCGTTTCCCTCCCGTCGATCAGCAAATTATTCGTTCACGACGCTTTTACATGTGTTCTTCGGTGATGCTAAACTTATCGTAATAAGTAAATCAGTAAATAAGTGTCGAGTTCGTTTGACGAATCACCACTGTGTACAAACACTATGTTACAACTCGTACGACGGTAAGGGACTGACTGTAAGAACCATAGTTTTTATCACACAATAGCGTAATTGCACCTTTGTCGTTTTAGAGTGAGAGGCTCATAAAACCGCAGTATTGAGTTCCGTGACGACACTATGCTTCGTTTCCCTCCCGTCGATCAGCATGATATGTTACGTCGCGTTATTGGGAAAGCATGTGTTCTAATTTCGAACAAGTATGTAATAAACCAGCTTTTGACAAGCTATAACAAACACTATGTTACACTCGTAACAATGTATCAACCCATATTTTTTTTTTCCACACGTATTGCATCGGAGTTGTTGAGGAGAAGGCCTGTATATCAAATGTTTTGCGAAGGCTATGTCAGACGACACATAACGCATTTAGGATCCTATTATATGGTTTGACGACGATTAATGGCCTGCTTAGTAAACACATATGTCATTGCAGCATATCATCTATTATTTTAGCCTCGTAAATGAAGTGCAACAAGCTTTCATCATGAAAGTGTTTTCTAAAAGCATTTCGAAAAGTTTTTCTCACTTGCACTAAGGACTAAGGCGCTATCAAGCAGCCTTGATTATCGGTTAAACCAATAAATATATGGTTTGAGTTTTACCGAACGCCTATTCTCTGCGCTAACATTTACTTTGTCCATGTGTGTACGACAGTGAACATAAATATTGTTTTGTATTTGTACAACCACTGTTTATGTTAGATGATAACATAAACTTTAGTTATATGCTAAGTGTAGTACGAGAGCTTTGGGGATAACAGCCATTCATTTGATGATGAACATTTCTCCATAAGTCAACAAGACATATATGCAATGCTATCTAGGGCAAACATAGCCGGTCACATATTATATCGACAATCGTGGTCGCCATACTTTCACCGTTTTACCTCAGAATAATATCACATTACACGATTCTGAAATATATTTGCTTTTCACAGTTTAGGTTTTATTAATCCATAAATCAAGCTGAATTTTTTGATACCACATAATTTGACATACACAAAGCTTGCACATACAGTTATAATTGATGAAATAAAGCAAATATATTTGTGAATCATCGTGTTTTACGTCATACCTCTCAAGCTGCATCATTGCGAATACCACATCGAATACACAAAGTTGCACATACAGTTATACTTGATGAACGCTAGTCTGGCATGGGCCATAAATTCAGAGTGCCGTCTGATCTTAGTAGCTGGCCCGTAATTTCAATGAGGATCAAACTCCTTAAATACCCGATGTTATTTATAGTACCCGATCGATAAATCCTGTTCACTTGATTGACTTCTAGGATCAATTGATGTTGTTCGAGATTAACAGAGCCACGGAAATATTCGTGTTATTTTCTATCAGATGAAGGATATGTTTTCAGACAACATATATCGCAAACGCATTTAAACTATGACCCTCTTACAGTTCAAAACAATAATTCAAGCAGAAGTATCATGTTATGTAATCGTTAAGTGGTTAATCTAACAACGTCACTTATGCCATGGGTGCGTCCAATAACAGTAATAACAAACTAACGACCTTGCTGGAGTTCCACTGATGGCAGTCTTTCATATACGAATCGGTTTTGATTGCTTCTATATGAGAAGATTCAGCAGATAATAAGGCTTATTCAGAGTAGTGGCAGAGATATGCTAGTAATTCGACCGCTTTAGAAGCCAACTAGCCATGGCAAATTCTCCAGACTACCCTGTTCGGGCTTGATTTAACACAATTAGGTAGGTCAACGACTGCAGTGTCATATGTTATAAAAAATTGCATTGACACAATCACAGAAAACTGGTTAGTTTTCAAAACCGTTTAGCTTCGAAACAAGGATACTTTAATGACGATTAAAAATGCGCCAAGAAGTACGTATTTTAAATGCCTCTAGTCCCCCAGGTAACATGGGTTTTGTCAATTGTAACCAAATGTGGCGCTTAGAATATGATCAATGGCATCATTTGGTCGCAATGGCAAAGGATAATTTAGTCTATCTTTAAAGTAATCACCAAGATTGAAACCTTTTATAGAATTCATTATTGATAGTCATTAATCACAGTCCTCGCATATTTTGCGGTAATCTAGTCAATGAACTGCTATTACATAACCCAACTACTGAAACAGGAAAAAAACAATGCAGATTAATTTTAATAGGGTAGCGCTTACCCGCGATATAACATATTCAATGAAACGTAAAGTGTAGCTTCGATTCATTGCATAAAACAGAGCAGTTGCATTTGAATGGCAGATCTCCTTTCCATATTGTAATACATCTTCACCACCATGATGTGCTACACACAGACGCTACAGAATGATATAAGCTAAACTGGTGCTAACATATCGAAGCATATACTTTGATATCCAATACTCAAGTGCATTTACCTCTTCTGAGAAGCTAGATTAGTTCCATTGGGCTTATTCCAGTGATCTGTACACTATGAATCAAGCAAAAAGCCGCCTCATTTGTAGTTTATAGTGTTTTCAGTAGAACACTGCGACAAACCATCAGCATTATGAGAAAACAATTGTTTGATCTTGAAAATTTATAAATCTTTTTGTTTAACACTCGGATGACAGATCATGGCGACTGTATGCGCACAATACTACACCACAAGGCGGGATATCTATATTGCTTTTCTTCTCTACCTGTTGAGCATATGAATATAACGTTTGGTTCTTGTCTAAACAGTGGACGATATGTAAGTGTGGGTGTTCATTTTGTAGCCCGTGGCATTAATGTATTCAATATGTAAGTGTTTATTTACTGTCTGCAATAGCGGTGACCTTAGTTCATGGCATGTTGTCTGTTGCTGTCAGAAGAATCACCAAAGATATGAGTGATGCCCAAGATGTCTGGTAAGTAAGGCATAACCTGTAGACTCACATGTTATTTCAAACCAAGTGATGTAGCAGTATGTAAGATAAAGTATATAGTAATGCCCATCATAATATAGCATCTTACACATTGAATCAAATAACAGAGTAGATCATACACGTTCCCCAAGGCCGATCATGCACCGTCATTATCCACCATTGAATAGTGACTCATATTTGATGCAATAATGCATAAATGAATAAGTAATATGCTAAAAAAGCTACATACCAATAGAATGATTTGCGAACCGTTGCGTGTTTGTCAAGCAGCGCCACTTTCAAATTCCTGCCAATCCGATGACACGTGACAAGTTGGGATGTAATTGTCAGGGCTGCTCATTCACTTATTGATCCCACTGCCATTGATCTTGACAATATTTACCCATCAATTATTGTTAGATAACTGATTAATGAATGTGGTCAACACACACTTATAACACCGGGATGTTTTATCAAGAAACGTGTTGCTTCGTGATAACCCACATTAATTTATCATCTATGTTGTTAGAGAGAAGCACTGTGTGTCCATACAAATGCTACACAATTGTCGCCAAGAAAGCCTTCATGATCCACGTGGGAGGTTTGTCAAGGAATAATGGTCTGCTAAGTAAACACGTATTCCTCAGTAGCATTCCGTTAATTGCGTTCGTCTGTGCAAAACCCTCTTATCATTTGAAAGTGCTGCTGCAAAAGCACTCCGACAAGACTTTTAATGCGTAAACAAGGTCGGTGGTCTTTGCAGAAGAAATGAACCGTGTTGTTAGAATAACTCAATGAACACATTGTTTGTGTAGGATATAGACCCTTATAGGTTCAGCCAGGTTAAGTACTATGCCTCATCTGTGTAACCTCTTCTGTGAAAATGCATAAAGCGATAAATTAACATATGTTTAACAACTAAATATTACGCTGAGTTTCATATGTAACCAATTAAAAGGTCATGCGGGGGATGGGGGTCATATCATTTGAAAACTCTGTATGCACATTGGTCACGTCCATGGATGATTGATAAACTATATATATCTTTAAATGATAGACAACTGTATCTCTTACAGCCCACTTGCAGACATTTCCTTCGGTTATTCGATCACTGCGCTTGCTTACCACAACTCAATATGGTGCTACTATTATTCCTTTCATTAGTTGTAGTGAGACGATAATAAATAGGAATCTGTAGCCTGAACATACATTCAACAGTATTATACTGATATATACAAATGATGCATTCCACAGACCAATGGATTTACATGTACACCACTACAAGCATTACCAATACCACCCAAAGGGCGAGCCTCGAATGAATATGTGTGACAACTGGTCGAGGTGTCGGAATTGCTGGTAACGGCAGACAATATATTGTGGATAAGTATCTTATAAGGATATGTCCGTTCGCCTCACTAATTGTAATTCGGTACAGTCGTGGTTGGATTACGTAATATGTCTCCCTCACCAGTTTGGTTGAAAACATGATGCACATTTTACTCCTTAGCGCGTCCAATATGCAGATAGATCTCCGAATAAACTACAATTGCGTGTGGAAGTAAATAAAATTGGTTTAATTGACAGCGTCTCATTAATTACAATGCGTGCAAAATAAACTGGTCAGGGTAATAACATTTCTTGTTGTGGAGCTTCGATAAATTAAAACCGAATGATACTTCGTGCAGCGGCGATATGTATCAGTTCTTATGCACAGATATTGGCATGAATAACCAACATATATGTATATGCATGTCATTAAAATATGGCCGACACTAGGGTAGTATCTTAATTCACTTCTCACCACAATGCTGCTCATAAACAAATTGTATTTGAACATGCTTCGCGCTTCTGCGGCTGACAAAAGATAAAACTAAATTGAACAATGCCATTACTGTTCATTTATTATACAATACCTTCATTGGTGAAAGCGAGATGAGAGCATGAATGAACTCCAAGCCAACTACTCAGAATAGACATTTGTGCCACTGACAATACATTTAATATGCCATTTTGCAGCGAGGTTCCATATTCATGGGACGTACGCAAAGTAGCAAGAAGACAACTGGAAAGATTTTCGCAGAGACTTTATGGCCGCGTTTGTGCATGTTTTTATACGATACTTATTTAAGTGCTGTCTCATTTAGTTACAGCTTACAAAAGTGCCCTTTATGTAGAATGAATATATACAACTACTTGTGAATGCGAGTGTCCAATTAAACCAGGCATCTTAGGACTCAAGGGGAAGATATACGCATCAACCATGCAGTTATTGCAATATGCATCCGTACATCTTAAGCTACCTTCGACACGCGCAATTTGTGGAAATGCCAGGGGCCTAGGTTGTTTGTTTGATGTGCGCTTCCTATATCTACACAATACCTGCAATGCAGACTTCACGATGGCATTATCTCTTGATCTACAATGATAATTTATGAATGACATTGGGAGGAACATCATATTTTAAAGCATGTATATATAAAATGTACAAATATTTATTTGCATATCTCAAAGGTTATTCGGTAGAGGTCGGGAAATACGTTTAATGTGATATGTTGCCTTATGTGTTAAAACGTACATGACATGCCTTATAAAGGCACACAATGCATCCTGCATAGACGTTCTGATGAGGTTCCATCTAATTATGTAATAAAATTAACGTACTCAATTTCTTATATAAAAACGTTAATTTGTCTTTATACGGTCTGAGTTTAAATGAATATCGTGCGAATCCGATTGAACCACAGCTTTGGACGCGTGATGTCTATTCTTGTGTTACCATAGAGCTGCTCTGATGTATTTACAAGGAATACAACTAAATCATTAATGGGCATGATATTTTGAAAACAGCAGATCGTTCAGAATACAAATCTTTCTACTCCTGGTTTATCAGGCAATATATGGAACTGGTGTCAGTAACAATAAATATCGGATGAGTTAAACACCAAGCATTCATTGGCAGACACGTTACAAAGCACAATAATGATACAGCCATCAACCCCTTATTTATCAGTAAAGAATAACAAAATACAGACTGACTGCCGACCTATATGTAACCGAGTAAGAAAGGTTGGGTTGCTATCGAAGAGTTGAGTGCGTGATGAGTACAACATTTTTCATCCAGAATGTTTACATATTACAGTGTATGGCCAATTCTAGACACATAACCATCTGTTACAACAATTGACGAGTTCCATAATAAAACACGCGCCTTACGTGTGTTCAATTAGTCATATCGTGGAATATCTACTGTTCCAGATACTATAGGAAATCGGTAGCGTATCATTTGATCAGCGAACAAAATCCGTGCTGTTTTGAGGAGCGCCTCTAAATGGAGGCCCCATCGTGGTTCAGAAGGGCGGATATTGTCATTCTTCGTCATAATGGCATCCGTTGAGATTTTGCGAAACTGTCAGAAATAAGCTTACCTCGTATTGCTTCCATCGAGATGATGACTGGAGGTTTATTTATTTTTAATTAATGTAATCTTCAATGAGACATGAAAGTTTTAATTCGCATGGCAACGCTCAAGATTATGTACCGAAATAACATTATCACAAGCCGTATTAGATCAACGAACAATTGTCTTTGTAACAGCATCAATATTGTGTTCAACAAACATCTCCCAGGTCAGATGGAGTGACTAGTAGTGATCTTTTTAATTACAATAGTCAGATGTTGAACAGAAGGCATCATCCTTGATAAACGCAAATCACTTGTTTGTGAAAGACGACAAAAGTGTATGCTTCATTGATTGTAGAATAAGACAACAGTTCTTCTTTGCGATTGCACAAACATGTCTATTGCGTTATTGTTGCCCATGATCCATAGAAAATATCAGTGATGTCAGTAAAAGGATCTATCGTTATTTAGCAGCAAATTTGAATGGGCGCTCTCGTTGTAACATTATCCCTAAATATCACAGTGCACCAAATGGATGTATTTGTCAACCTAAACCCCAACCCCCTACGTTGTCATGCGTTTTCCTGCAGGGTGATTGGAAATATTGTTAAATAACACACGTTTATGTAAATTATGTCAATTTTAACCATAGCAGTGTGTGATACCTCTTTAAATGAAAGATTCAGTGTTTATTGTTGTTTTTATTGCTAGTTTTTTTATCAATCATATATTTACAGGTCAAGTCGGACTAAGTCGTCCTACGCAAAACAGCTTGGCTGCAAAAAGCGCATTACTAAAATTAAATATTTATCAGAGCTAATGTTTTTTTAAAAATGAGCGATGACACTGAAGGACGCATGCACAAACACAACAATCAGTACCCTCCTCCCATTAGCCTTGATGGTTTTCCTGTACGATGCACGGATATGCAGCCATAATCTGCATAAACTCGTAGGTAGGTGGTGTTGTTATGGGATTTCATTTAGTCTTATACAACTTTGATATCACAAAGCCTTTAATGGTAGGTATGATTTCGTGGACTGCATTTTTTATGTATGCGAGTCAATTTGTGCTTGACATACAATGCTAATACAAAAGCTGACAAGGGTTTTATAATTGATTGCTTTCAAAGCGAAGTGCCTCCAATCTTTAGTGTTTATACTTATGAATTTGCATGAGTGGGATGGGAATATGTACATGTGCTCGCGTATTTTTCATGTTTAATCTTTTCCGGATAACGATTGCAATAAACCTCGCAAAAAGTGAAAACCATAGCGGTATGATAATGAATGCATATTCATTACTTAGCATTTGGCCTCACATTATTACAACAGCATAGTTTCCATGAACGTCGTGTAGGGTTTTGATCAATTTGTGAATAAATTTAGCTTAACCGTGCTCGAGCATTGCATTGATGTTAAGAGCATTGGGAGGCATTAAGCACATAGATAGGTAGTATGGAAGGGGTGGGTATCAAATTACTGAATGCTGAGGCCTTCACGAACGGCCATCATTGAAAATACACAAAGGCAATCTACTTTAACCAGGTTTCACTAAGTTCACCATGAATAATGATACACAATCATCCCCATTGAAGGCGATCAATCATTTACAATACCTCCCATTGAAGGCAATCAACGTGACGTAAAACAAATAGCGTTCCTGTATGATAGCGTATATCTCGAAAAACAATTGTCATGAATTATTCGGAATCTCTAAATGTTACAAAATAATCAGCTATGTTAAGCGTGCGATATCAATTACCGTTATTGATTGACATCATGAATTAATTTAATTTAACCTGAATTCGTATCAAAAGCATGTCTGATAAAATGATGTCGAGGGTTTTAGAGCTTGTAGCCTGCAGTTATGGAAGGCGACTTCGCTTGACCTTATATTGCTGAAATTGCATGTATCATGTGAACTATGCCACCATCATTCGCAATGCAAAACGTAGTTATTGTAGCTTGCTTGCTTCAATGTTGCTACCGTAGCATATTATTTTCTACCATGTACCTCTTCACCACATGATAATGCTTCATTCGCTGATCTTACAATATATACCATTAATATCGTTACATAACAACTATTTTTGCAGCGCTTGGTGAAGATGCCTGTATGGTAAATAAATTACAAAGACATTGCAACAGAGGATTTATCACGATAGCCTGCTAAGTGGCGAGCCTACGTCTTTTTCCATTTGGAAATGCCTCATAAAGGCACCCCGACAAGGCTGTCGCAGATGTACTAGGGTCATGGGCTTTGCAATATATAAATGAGAAATGCCATCATTATCTCCATCGGTATTTCCTATTCATTATGTGGTTGTGTAACTATCAGATAAATGATTACCGCTTTGCAATCTCACCAACAACAACCAACTGGGCTGTTCCAAGGTCATATTTGGTAAATCCGTATCATGAACATCACGACAAATAGCGGATGTTGCCGTTTTGAGTATCACATGATAATCTAAATTTCATAACTAACTGCATGATTCGACACCAGTAGGTAAAGCAGCATTTATCAAGCTATATAAACATAAGAGAAGGTTAGCTCATTGCTATGCCAAAAGCGATGTGCAAAATGAGAAATCAATCCTTGGCAATTCATTTTATCCCGACTATTGATTGATATATAGCTTGTGACATCACAGAAGCTGCATGTGCTATACTTAACTAGAACGAGACACATTTATATTGTTTTTGTGCTGCAACCGTGACAAAAGGAAAGAAAACCCACAGTTCGTGCATCAACAATCGTTGATACCAAATGAGTGTGAGATTTTTTTGTAGCTGGTCTCTTGAACAAGTGTTTTGATATCGTCTTACATCTAGTGCTGCACGTTGTTGTCAGACAAAGCAGCCGGGAAATGATTTGAGGCCTATGGTGTCTTACTGACTGACGTGTCGTGTCTAGCAGCAAGAGTAGTGAGATATCTTACGTAAGAGGCTTTTTAATTATAGTATACTCAGAACGTTTGTCAATACACAAACAAGGTATAAATTTACCTTTTGTATCAAATAAACGGAGCAAACGTCATATCCATCCTTGAACTGCGATTTATAACTGATTAACATGAATATATATCAATCTATATCAACCCATCTGACACCGACTCAATCTGATTAGCGAATTGGCCGCAGCCCTCACACCGTCTCGTAATCCATGCTGGTAGTGAGCATCTAAACATTGCGCATTGCGCATGTGTCGGTTTACATTTAGATCGAGATCCTTGTAGAAATAGTTATAGAAATGGACTGCTTGAGGTGAATGTGTGGGATCATTACTAGTTTGACCAACCATTGATCAATTTAATACGTATTTTACAATTGCCAAACTATATCCATTTTTCCCACTTGCAGACCTATCATCTTTCATCAACCACACTTGCTACGTATCATCACACGAAACGTGTCGGGATTTTTTCATGATTAGTAATAATTATACTAAGATCAATGCTCAAAGGACAATGATCAATACCGAAAGTCGCAATAGTCTGAATGACTAGCAACTGTACTGTGCTTATTTATGTAAATACGGTATATAGTATGGAATAAAGCTCATCATGCTTACAGTTATATTAATAGTGATGGTCTTGGACATGTGTATTCGTGGAAGATTGATTGAAGCCTTTCATACACAAAAATGCTTTTATTTTGTGAAAAAAACCTTTGCGGATCCAGATTCATCTGACGATTAGCGTGCTCCTACGTAGATTACTAGAGACAAGAAGGGTCACATCCTCTATGCTGTTTTATAATTCATGCTGTCAGTCCAGTTTCAAACATGCAGCTCTAAGACATATTAAACGCGCCACTGAGTATAATGGCTATCTCCTGCTCTATTTGTTAACCATAGTTATGTCAATTGTGGCCTACGTAGCCTATGAAAATGCTTATCATTTTATCACTTCGATGCAGTTACAAGGCAGTTACATTCAATCAAACGTTCAAGTAATCACCAAGTTTAAAACATCTATATGTAGCATTCGTAATTGATAATCATTAAACACAGTCCTCGGAGTAAAATAGCAATACAGAAGTGTGAATGAGCACCACTAATTCTGATTAATTGCTTCACTGACCTGGTCGGTAGAATGAACATTCAGCTTCTTCATCAAATATGGTTAATTATCCGCATATGCTCTTAATGGGCACAGACTGTTATGATAATGAGAAAGTAATTAGCTAGACATCCTTTTCCACTACAATCCCCATGCTCTAAAAAGCGAATGTGATGGTCGATGATATGAAAATCGTGTTACAAGTAGAATGCTTCCATTCGCTGTCCATATTTAATATAATTCAGTATCAGTTCAAATGTATTTGTCATAATATGCCACAATTTTAGCTCTTCTATTTATGATATCGATCATTCACCCGAAATAATTGGAAACTGATCATGACAATTTATTTACCCATCCATGACAATTTATTTACACATCGTTTGGCTGATGAGAAATGCAAGTCAGCAAACACCTTGTTCCGTGATAACCCACATTTAATCATCATCTGTGTTGTTCGAGAGAAGGTCTGTATATAAGATATATCAATTAATCTATTTCAAGTGACACTCGGACTGCATTGAGGGTCCCAGAAGGTAGTCGGACAATGATGAATGGCCTGCTAAGTTACATATATGTCGAAGCAGCCTATCATTCATTATGTATGTCTGTTGAGTGGAGTGCAAAACACCTTCACCGTTTGGTAGTGCTTCATAATATCACTTCGACAAGATTTTGGCGAGTACAATTAGGACAATTTTGCTTGTTGTTTTATCAAACTAACGAACATATTGCGTAGAAAGTTAACTGTTTCATGGATCTGATACATACCTATATTATCATAAAAGACGTACAAAAACATCAACGTCGTCTAACGTTTCCTTGCTTTTTACCTCAGAATATCATATATCACCATCCTACCGCACAATGAGTATTCAACGTTTCAAACAGGCAAAATGCCAAAGTCATGTTGCCAAGTGAAAAGGTAATGGCAATGGTATTTAATAAGTGATGATGCGATAGCATTCATGTATAAATAAATGTGTCAATACAAATATCCATAATTCGTTTTGTATATAAATAAGTGTTCCCACCAGGCTGAAAACGACCTGCCTAAAGAATTGGACCGATGGACGGCAATGTATCATATGCCATCAAATTGGAGCCATACCTCTTGCCGCTGCGTTAGCTCCGATGCACGGTGAGTGATGTATAAATATAAACATCATTGTGAGATTCGTTTATGGCTTGATGTAGATACCACTTACGAATGAATTTTCACATAGAGCGTGACACGAATTTCATTTAACACGGAGAACGAACTCATTGTCTCATCTGAATTCTGTCATAAGAGACTTAACGTCTTGAATATACACTTATGGTATATAAGCGATAACTTCGGATTGTTAAATGCAGACTAACAGCATTGAAGGATGTAAATTTAGGTAAGGGAAATAAAAAGATGGACTACCTACGCTAAAGGGATGCCATTTTCACCATTTGATCAATAACTGATAACGAATAACGACCTATTCTCAAAATACTCTACCTATATTTTTACTACGACACAGAATTGTAATGGTGCCATCATTATTTTCATAGTTATTCATACTGAGAAAGAGCAAGAAAGATAAATTCTAATATTCTCCCCAACTTTAAATGATATGATAAAGTATTATGCTGATCATGTAAATGATGCATTCAGCAGAGTAGAAGATGCATTTCCGAGTGCACAACAACAAGCAATACTAATGATTGCTTCCCAAAGGACGAGCATAGGGTGATACGGTTGTGCATGAATGACTACTTGACGAGGTATGGGCATTGCTTTAAGCAGTTCCATTTGCTACCTGAAGGTGATATGTTTGATCCCTAGTAAGTTAACAGGCTTAATGTACCAATCGATTTTGGATATATGTCATTTGCCGACCACCTAATCACCAACATGAATATGTCTGCAAAGGATGTGCCTGGTCATCTTCTACGACTCTACAGATGATTGCTAAAATATCGTATTAAGAAACAGAAGACGTATTACAAAAGAAGACCAAATGTGTTGTTTAGATAATGCATTTCCAGATCCTCAGACAGTGCCATTTGAAATATCGAAGGCAACTGCATGATTCACCTTATTTATAGAGGATGAGAAGATTGCCCATGGCAAAAGCCATGCAATCAATCAATTACTCAATGATAACTAATGGCCATTGTTTTGAAATATAAACATCGTTGATTGCAGATATCATCAGCCATGTTCCAGAATGCAAAATCTCAGTAACCATCCAGATACCTTGGAAGTAATTAACTGGAAAAACTTTGTGACTCCTTAAAACACATCAGTATATCGAGGTTCTGATAATCTTTCGTGCTTCAAAAACTGATTAACTAGGCACCAAGGCAGGTCATCTATGTGACGATCTAATATGTTTTATGTTGGATCCAGTCGTCGTTGATGTATAGTTAGATGGATGCCAGAAGGCACGTCATCGTGTATTCACCTTCGATATCACCATAATGGCATTTACATTCTTGTCACCCGCATTAATGTCAAGTGGTTGGTACATGGAGTTATCGCTGTTAATGTACATACTTGAATGGACACGCTCGTTGTCAAATTATGCACCAAATGGATTAACAAGTTAATTAATCGCCCCTCCCGCACTATAAGGTTTCACACGCTCTTCCCATACATAAAGGGCTGAAGGTTCAAAATGATACATTTCGGTCATCAGAACGAGTCTGGTGGCACGTTGAATTAAAGTGCCACACCTGTTTCCCGATATACCCATGAATAGCGATCTACTGTAGCTTGGCAGAATAATTTCCCATCACAAAAACGCTACTGAGCTCATGAAGCTTTGAAGATTCTTCAGTAGGGCTTAATGTAATTTATTTAATATTTTGCCATAAGCCATATTGGTAATCGCGTAGGTGCCTCACGAATGAGATTGTATATGTTTTTTTGTGAAAGAGATTGTGGGGGCATTCTTGTGAAAGCTTAATTCAATTATAGGGCTGCCTCACCTCACAAGTCTAGAATCGGTTAATACGGTTGCGTGCCAATACGAAAATTATTCTGGTGTGCTGGTCATGACAATATATGTGTCATCTGAGCAAAGTTTTTGTCCTGATTCTTCAGTTGAATTTTGAGCAAATGGATATAACGCGGTCATAAAATTGCGTGCAAGGGTGACATGCACTCATAATGTTGCAACGTGTTCGGTTGAGATATCGTAGGTCGGTAAATGCGATTAAAGTATTACACTTCTGTAATATGCAGTCTTTTGTGTTAAAGCGTACTAAATAGAAGTTCTGATGGACATCGTGCGAATTCGATAAGCCAAAAGATTTAGACAAATGTCTATTCTTGCATTACCATAGAGCTGCTCTGGTGTATTATACAGGGAATACATCCAGTTTATCAATGGACATGATACTTTGAAAACAGCAGATCGTTCAGAATAAAAATCTTTCTACTTCTGGTTTATCGGGCAGGGCAACTGATCACGTACATTTCGTATCAATATATGAAACTGGTGTCTGTAACAAGAGATATCGGATGTGTTTCATACCAAGCATTCATTGACGACACGTTGAAAAAGACAATAATGATATGGCCATCAACCCCTTATTTATCAGTACAGAATAACAAAATACCGACTGACTGATCACTTAAGTAACCCAGTACGGAAGGGTGGGCTGCAACGAAAGAGTTGAGTGTCTGTTGAGTGCAACACTTTTCATGCAACATGTTCACTGATTACATTGTATGGCTTATTGTAGACACGTCACAATCTTCCGCATAAATCGGCCAATTACATATTACAACACTCGCCTTGCGCGTGTCCAAGCACGATATGTCTACTTCCTAGATTCTTTTGGAAATCGATAGTGTATCATTTTATCATCGATCAAAATCCAGGCTTGGTTGTAGAGCATCTCTATTATGAAGCCCCATCATTGTACATGATGGCGAATATTGTCATTCGGCGTCAGCATGGACTCCTTTGAGACTTTACATTTGACTCACACCTGCCATACCATTAGTGTTATTCTTGAATAATAAGGTGTGTTAACCTTGATAACAGGCAATATTAGCTTAAGGACCAATTTCATTGGTAAAAGCATTAATATATTGTTCAAGAAGCATCTCGCAAGTCGAATGGAGTGACTTGCAGTCAATATTGCAGCTTATGACAGTCAGATGTTTAGTAGGATGTATCATGCATGACTAGACGTGAATCACTTATTTGTGGAAGACGACAACAGTGTGTGTTGCAGTGATTGCAAAATAGGAAAGAGGTTTTCATTTATGATAGCACAATTTGCATTATTGTTGCTCATGACACGTAGAAAATATCAATTTTGTGAGCATTAGGATCTATTGTATTCTAGCTGCAAATTGAAATAAGCACTCTCATTGCATCTTTATCTTTTAATATCACAATCCACAAAAGTTACTAGTCACAAAATACCCCCCCCCCCCCTCCCCACTCTACGATGTCACACTACTTTTCTAAGAACCGAGTATATATATTGAGAGCTATCGGTAATATTATTGAATAACACTCATTCTGTAATGTTATATATTACACGATATTTATATTTGTAACGTGCATCTCAGTCATATCATTTACTGTGTGATACATCTTTGTATAATAGATATGGGGTTCATTGCTGCTTATTTGGCTAGTCCTGTGTCAATCTCACATTTACAGGTCAAGTT
Source organism: Urechis unicinctus (assembly GCA_034190875.2). NCBI lineage: Eukaryota > Metazoa > Annelida > Polychaeta > Xenopneusta > Urechidae > Urechis > Urechis unicinctus. The sequence continues at coordinate 38,261,051 of CM067351.1, read as the reverse complement.
ATTGTAAGTTTTCCTCCTACACAAGGCGGCTAGACAATAATAAGCGCTTTACTAAAATGATTGTTAGGGCTAATGGTTTGTAAAAGGTGGGCGATGGCATCTGTACAAACACATCTTTCTGCCTGTTTTTCCCTTGGCCATGATCATTGTGTAAAGGTTTGCTCAAATCATGCAACAATTAAACTTACCGTGCTTGAGCGCACTCATTGAATTGATAATACGAGCTTAAGATAAGTTGTATGGAAGGGGTCGATATTAAACCACAGAAAAGAATCTTTTACAAGCTACCAACATTAAACTGTACACTACAGCAATCTTCTTTGACCAGGTGTATGAGGTTCAACATAAATAATGAAACAAAATCATCCTAAGTGAAGGCAGTCAATCATTCACAATATTACGAACCAAGGTTATTAGTTTAGTGTGTTTTTCCCACCATAGTATGACAATATGCAATATTGGAGTCTATTCTATAAGTGACATCTACCAAAATGGCCATACATCTCAACTGTCAATCTATCGATCTGTATGGCATTTTCTAGGCTATTTTTCTTTTTTAAGCATACAATAGACGATACGTTAGGTTCGTCATATGCCAAAAGAGATGACGTCTTACAAATGATGTTTCTGCTTGGTAGCATATTACACGAAATCCAATCAGACATCATACATTGTATCCTTCAACATGGGTTCGCTAACCCTAGCAACCGCAAGCACTGATACTTTTTTTACGGCTCAATGACGTTTTGGTTGTCCGCAGTTATGGGAGGCTATTTCGTTTGATATTACATTGCTGATATTGCGTCTATCATATCAATATGCCAACATTTGCTTGCTTCGTTTTAGAGGCTATAGCATATCATTTCCCTGTTTCCTACTATATCAATTGATTCTCTTCACCCCCCAAAAAAGCTTCATATGCTAATCCTACTTCATATTTAATTTACATCGTTACATTGCACCTATTTTAGCAGCGTTTTATTTTCTTACCACGACATCCTCTTGACAGTAAACTCTGGATCATTTTGAACGGTAAGCCAATCATCTACCAGGTTTCCGGGGAGGATGTCTGTATGGCAAATATATCACAAAGGTTATATTAGGAGACACCCAGAACACTCTGAGAGCCCGTTGATGGTTTGACAAGCATTAATGGTCTGCTTTGAAAACCTATATGTCATAGCAACATATAAATTCATCATATTAGCTGGGTAAGTTGCGCGCTAACGCCTTTCTTCACTTTGAAGTGCCTCTTAAAGGCACCACGACTAGGAGAAATTGCATTCTGAATTCAATACGTAGCCATCATACAAATAATGACCACTTTGACATCTGGCCACCAACGACCCACTGAGTTGCTGGCAGGACAAATTATGCCGAGCTGTATCATGGCCATCGTGACAAATATTGGACAGTGCCATTTTGAGTATCCCGTAATATAGCCAACAGCATAATTAGACACATCAGCCCAGTGCGTACGTACGTTGAGCCATTGAATGAAGCCAATGCGACTATGAAAACGCATGGTTATGTTGAAAAATACACTGCGTAATCCCATAATCTCAAACGCTGCATGAATGCTCTGCATCATTCCCAACATGAACTGAATCCAACTGCTGTTATTGCACGCACGAATTGCCACGATGTTTTCTTATTCAAAACCTGATTCACATAATACTTGCATATTGTAATTGCTGTGAAGGACACCAGTGCACACAACCTCCTTGTAAGCGTAGATTTTGCAAGTGATACAGACATAAGAGGGCATCAGGTAGAATGGAGGATGATATTGCGTCCGTTTAGTACATATCACGTTGGCTCTAGTTCATTTTATGCACTATGGGTCAGTTTGGTATATATCATATCGCCATTATAGTCTTGGATGACCTCGTAGCATGGCTACCATTTGAATTAAAACCGTTTATAAATTCTGGCTCACATAATGTAACTTGTGACTATCTAGTCCAACTTACTTAAATACCAGACCATAATAGCGCAACAGAAAAACTGGAATATGGAAGTCACTTTTGTTAAGTACAGTTACAAATGCAGTTAAAATGACAACAGCAGTGTGTGATGCGAAGTCTGTGATGCGAAGTTGTACATTGTGTTATTTGTTTAAATATACTGAGATGACTGCGTGCATGCACATCATCGCATACTTTTCACCAATAGCACTATTGGGCATTTAAATTACTGTTTCTCATTATTCACTCACGAGGATTGCCATGACGATTCAAAATAGAACATTAGAAAACCATGTGTGGCATGTTATGTATAAACAAATGTTTTTTGTATATTCATATGAATAACTAATATGCTTTCCACCGAAGGCTAATGTGTATAATCTATCTGTAATATTTCACACAAAAGCCAATCGGTACTTATACTATACAACCTACATTTTAGTCAATCACCTTAGTGATTTCTCTTGGGTCAATAAATTGAGGGCTCGGTATTTGCTAAATGGCTTGTTTTTGTGTCGACTGCATATTAACTGGAATATATGTAAGATTTATAGTGCTCAACATCCTGTGGTCAATAATAGTCTGGTGTCAAAATGTCAACGGATAAACTTCGTACTTAACATCTTATTTGATACACTTTGAAAATTCACCGTACATGACTCACCTGGTGGTTTCGTTTTTTAGCAGACACATTATTTATGAACCTGTCGATTAATTACTTTCGCGCACCTGTTCAGTCATACGTGAATGCGACCCAGGTGACTAATGATCGCGTGAGCTTTTGTCAGCTGCTCTCTCAGATGAGTGCTGCTGAAAACAACTTCACTATTTTTTTAGTCACCATATCGATATGACCTAGCACACGCAAGTCTACCAATGTAGCCAGAGGGTGGATGCTTTCAGCCATAAGATCCTATAGAAAGGCATTTACCATAGCTTACACGTCGTCAAGATTCTACCAATACTTATTCCCCACTAGTGTTAATCGTGCTTAGTATACACAGTAAATACAACTATGGTGGCCTATGTTAAAGTTTCTTGCATGTTGCAATAAGAAGTTCCGTCGTCCTATAACAATTAGCTTTTACGCATGAGACACAAAATCAAACGAGAAACTTATGACAAAAGAAGTTTATTTAGAGAATCCAACGACGCACATTTCCAACTACATCACATAGCAAATGACCTCGGCCGGTTGAAGCAACCCCGTTTATTAATTCATTTAATTTCCGAACTTGCATCATCAATGACTATATACTTTATGCAAGATTCACATTGGATTCATTTGAGATAAAACTCATTAACAAATACGAGACATAAGGCTGGCCAACAACAGCAAGTTAATGACGTGTTCGATCAAGATTCCTTACACTCTTTCGTTATACTGTAAATCAGTACATAAAGTAGCAGTTATGCAAGTTTTTTCTTTATTCCATGGGTGAATTTACGTCATGCAATGGTGACATCGATTGATGGATGCGAATGTTTCTCAAATTATGGATCAACCGATACAGAAAACAAAAAGAGGGAATTAATGATATATTTTCTAAATACATTTCGAGCTTGCATGTATGTGTTTGTTTAAATCTTACCTATATTTGAAACATTTCCATAGTCTAGCCTAAGATATTAATTAACGCTAATTCAGAAGGGTCCAACGATATTAGGAGTTGTTCATATTTGGCTGGGGCTCTAACGCACTACCACCAACAGGCTAGCAGCACATTAGTTTGAGCGCCATACCGTGTCCAAGAATACACAAACATAGTTTCCGTTGCTTGGCAAAATACTTTTCCATCAAAATATACATTGCTTAGACATTAAGAAGCTGTGAACATTCTTCGGTTGGGCAAACGCTGTGTGCGATACGATCCTCAATGTCACAGAGTTAAACTGCTCATTGAATACTGCAGCAGCAGGTACCCAGTGCATTGTCGTATGCGCAGCTAAAGCCAACGTCAATAACCACCTTACCAAGGACGAGCCTTTCCCTGGATGGTACGTTTGCGTGCCAGTGAAAACGCAGCGGGGTATGTGTAGGCTGCTGTTGCGTGTGAGTCTGGACGAATTAGGGGTCATCTGGGTAGGCAAAGCGACATACAGCAGCTATCAATGCAGGATTGATACTAGATGAGCGCGGTAATACAAATGCCTGCAATGGAGACTGCAATCGCAACCCTGAAATCCTTTCCGTTCAGTTTTTCTGTGGTTGGCAATATTTGAGTAACTGGCTATTTCGTCATCTACAAGCATACATTAGACGATGAATTCGGTACAATTCGTCATACGCGAGGAATGTGACGTATTGCAAATGACATACCATGAGGTTTGGGGTGTTGCGGACCTCTTTTGATCATATTATTAGCGGGTTTGTAGCACGAAATGTATTTTCAGATATACATCGACAACATACCTGCTTGTGTTTGCTTACCTGAGCGCCAACCCCTGTCGCAACCAATATCATCTCACCCGACATCACCTTCGTACGCATTAACTTATTTGTCACGTTCTCCATCAAAATAGATTCAATTAGTCGGACACTCTGTTACTTAGCACCCAGTGCAACTCCACATCCAACCTAATTGTCCTACACAACACACATGTTTAGACTTGCAGCAAAGCCCTCGTCAAACACTCTATCATCAAAGAAGCTCGGGCATATTCATCACGCATTAAAACAGGCTCTGCTTCTTAACAGCTTCATGTTACGTTCGGTCTACTGGTTGAGCTGCTGAGCCCATTTGCATAAAACAATATCAGGTGTTAATGGCTAAGCAACAATTGCTCAGTCTGCAGTGACAGGAAACATATTGCAGGTATCATGTCGTTGAAATGTATTATGCACAATATGTCACGCTTATATTGATATATTGGCATTGCTATTGTTTAAATTCTTAATATCATATCAATTGATAACAACGCTTCGTTTGCGCCTGATACCTTGCACACTACTACATCTCATATATGATAATATCCAATCCTCCCGAATTAGTCACATATTTTAATAGTAAGCTATCTTGTGTTGGCAAAAAATTATTTAGAATCATTTTCACTCTCCTCAAATATTTGAACAGCAGATGCGAGCGCGGCTTTGTGATTTACAGCTGAGTCATTGAAAAACTGTGCGTCAGATTATATGTATATATATATATATATATATATATATATATATATATATATATATAGATATATATATATATATATATATATATATATATATATATATATATATATATATATATATATATATATATATATATATATATATATATATATATATATATTTCATATATATATATGTGTATATACGGATATATATATATATATATATATATATATATATAATATATATATATATGTATATATATATTGAATATATATAAATGCATCCATTCAATTAATGCTATTAACATGCATGATATCCCATGTTCATCATGTCGCATTTTAGGAGAGATAAGATATTTCATGTTGTTCTACAACATAACGTCATTACTATTGCTGAATCGCACCCGAGACAGGGTATTACCGCAAATGGTGACAATTAGTCTTCTTTTCGATTTTCTCTGAAAGACCCTCATGTTTCCTCAAGCCTGGCGTCACCTCACTTTATTCAATAAATGTAGATGTTTGTAGTTTGCTAGCTGATTATTCCAATTCATGCACTGGATTAGTAACCTTCTCAATATTGTCATATGATCAATGATCGCGTGAGCGTTTGTTAACAAATGTGGTTTTTAATGCAGTGTTTTGACGCCATAACTACCAATTATTATCATCTTATTTGTCATTGGCACCAAGAAAAGGTATCATTGTAGCAAGAGAAGGAGAGATGAATGCTGCTACAGCTGAGCATGTTGCTTAGTCTAATGTATCCCTCAAATGCTTTTGGTAACTCATTCAGAGATATTTCGTGGTCCCTGAGATGGTACGGTAAGTAGAAGTGGTGGCGTTCTACAAATGTTTGAGTATCATTACATTTAAGTGGTATTGGCAGAGCATTCACTTGCTTTCACTATAAGATATCCTTAATCGTTGTTCCGTTGCTGGTAATCTAGTGCGACAACCATGCAAGTGTGTCAGCGGTGAAAATCGAGTTAAATATTCGTGTGCAAAAGTCACAATTTTCAGACATAATACGATTTATTTCTAAATTAAGTTCCACGTCTCATGTCTACATTTTGACACAGAAGCACAACGCGATACTTTTTAGAAATTACGACGGACTTTACAAATGTCAACAGCCCTTTAGATTGAAAAGCTATACCTTATTGCAAAAAAAGCCAAGCGCATAAACATATTTCATCTTTCAACATTCCTGTTAATCAATAAAGCCGAAGAAACCCTTGGGTTGAGCTCTATGCAATTTAGATAAACGAATATTATTCCAAAGCGCTAAATACATATCGGCACAGGAGAAACATCAGTGGGATAACAAATGGTCATGAGATGTGCGATTGTGGTGATGAAAGCCGAACCTTATCTGAAGCCTTATTTTTATTTATAAAATCAGCCGCTATTGGAGATCAGGGTTTATGCGTTACGTACATTTATCATGTTATTGCAAATTGTGTTGCATAAACCTTCACAAAGTGCATATCATCGGTAACAACAGCTTCAATAACAAATCTTGTGGTTTAATTTTTTTTTATCGGTAGCATGAGATGTGGTGTTTATATAAGAGGTGCAGATTACTCATCCAAAACGTATTCACGTTCATGGTGTGTGCCACACTTCTCAATGAACATGCATCGATAACATTGTACTCTATTTCATAGCTAACGCGAGACATCATACAATCTCTGCGATAATTGACACACTCCTTGTAAAAACACACGCTATATACCAGACGGATTTTCTTATAGCAGCATATCTGCTTATCTAGATACTATAGGGAAAGGAAAATGTTTCATTTACTGTTGCATAAATGTAGTCGATAAATGCTATTGTGGGATCATGACTTACTTCATCACGCATGGTATCCCATGTATATTCAGAATTCGAGCATAGGAAAGATTTGATCCAAGGACTGTATTGGCTGACCTCATGTTGATATTGCTTATCACAATAAAGTCATTGCTGTCACTGACACCTTAAAGCACAAATCCCCATTATACAAGTCGTTATCCGGAAATGACGCAAAGGAGTCAATCATCCGCTGCTTCGATTTTCTCAGGACGACCCACATTTTTTGGTTCGTTAAGTATGACATCATCTCCCATTAGCTCTCTCTTTGAAAGTTCTTATTCAACTGATGCAGATGTAAATGGGCCTGTCGATTATTCCCTTCATACGTCAATGTGACCCACTCAGCCAGATATTGTTATTAACATGTGACTAATGATCGCGTGAGATTTTTTTCATTGATCTCCCATGTGTGTTTGTGTGTAGGGTTGTGACAGCATAGTGCCAAAGATCTTATAGCTATATTAAGAGGACTCACTTCGACTAGCTGTGGAGTGAGTATGCAAATTAGTGAAACACACACCCATCTTCAGGTGGCATTACCATGCATTTTGTAATGCACTATTTTGTGCGTGTCGAAACCTTTGGCTAGGACAGAATTAGGAACAAATAGCGTTTCCAATCGCGTTGTGACCCCATGGAATAGCTCACCGGGCAGGATAGTTTCAGCCAGTTCACTGAACATTTTTACAAACCAACTTGATTTGTATTTTAAGAATAAATGTTCAATTTTGTGTTTAAACTGTACATGATTAGTAATCAATGGTTGACATATCGTTTTCTAGGAAGGCGCAAGCGAGCCCTTGTAGCATAAGCTAATTGGAACTTACTCGGGAACATTTCGTGTTGCCTACGTATGCGCAGTTTCCTTTGACAAATTGATCTTATCTAGCAATGAATACTTTGCATACTCATCTTTATAATAACTACTTTCAGTATTTAATTGATTATCGCCCAATTCACAATAAGGCTGGTACCATTTGTTCCCCAATATCTTTAATGAAGTACATACCTAGATATTCAATAACCACACTTGCTCGAAGCTTATGGAAATGAATAAATGAATATATGTATCAAAAGTAGTCAGGGCGTTAATTCGATGTTTAAATTCAAGATATGTACCCTTGACAATCATATTGTTGTCCATAGCTGTGCCAAGCAGTATCTGAGTCAACTCACTAGAACAAACTGCTTGTTGTATCTGTTGTCTTATTAATTGAATGTGTTATCGTAAACATTCACCAACATTTGATGCAGATTTACAAAATACCGGCTGAACATTCACGTCAATTCATTATTCTACATATAAAAACGCTATTGCGTTGCAATACACTATTTTGTGCGAATCATGGGCAGTCTCAATGGGCTTTTAATGTGAGTATCATTCTACAGGGTTGCGATAATTGCACAAAGTGCACATCGAACACTAACACTGGTACATTAACAAAAGCAACCTTATCTTAAGCATTATATGTTATTAATGCAATTGGCCGATATAGGATGTTAGGGTTTTATGTAACGTAACTATGTCATCTCATCACATATTGTTAACACAAGTCTGCCACTATGTACATATCACCTGACACGTACAAACAGAAAATTGCTTCGAAAATAGATCCTGTTTTTCTACATCAACTTGATGACAATACTACGTGTTGTTTATCGGGTATATCACGTGATCATGGGCATATGGAATGGATTTGTAGAGTGGGTGTCAGCAGCATGGATTGCGGTGTTTATCCTTGTGGGGCGGATACATTGCAGACACGTTATGCATTGACGATAATAATATCGCTATCGACCCCGTATTTATCAGCGAAGAATAACACAATACAGACAGGCTGATGACATCAAAGTAACCTTGTAAAGAGGTAGGAAAGTATAAGGTTGTTCACTTCATGGTGTGTACAACATTTACCGGTAGCTTTCGAATCTATCGCATGACTTACGCTAGACAACCTACCTTTCTGTCTTAGTTTTAATGCTATGCACACGCATAGTGTGTGTCAGAATTAGCAGTGTATAATTCTATCGCAATACAATTTCTATCATAAATGGAAGAATATATTTGAATAAGAAAACCACACCGTGGTTTATACACGGGCGACATGGTCATTTAACATCAGCACGGTCTAATAGTAAACTATCTCCGAAAAGGCTCAGCCTGTGTGGCTCTGAATCAGGAGATGACAAATCACATGGCTTTTAACAATGGATTATACGCAATATGAGCTCTAAGCTTAATCAATTCATTGCATGATTTATATCAACATATATAAATATATATATATATATAATTGTATATATATATATAAATAATTATAAATGTATATATAATTTTATTATTGATATAAATATAATTATATGTTATGCATATATATATGTTTATATTTGTATATAGATAGACAGACAGATAGATATAGCTATATGTATATGTATGTATTTATACATATATGCATACACAAATATATTTATATGAATATTTATATGTATATATAAATCGGTTTATAAATAAAATATTTTAGTGCCACAGTCGGTACTATGATCCCATTCAGCTAATAAACGATTTTTAGTGTACTTACATCATAAATAACAAACTGATTGATCAAAGTGATTTTATACGGCAATGCTCCATAGTCAATGATTGTTCAACAAAATGGATGTTAACTATGGCAGGGAATTGTTCCATTCATTTTGGTGCAGTTCTGAATTATCTGCAATGAATATTAGACAACATGCACTAATTTAAATAATGCTGTATGGAAACTATTGACCCAATAGTGACCAAAAGGCTCGTCAACATATGAACAGGAGCCTATGGTATGTAGATAATTTACATCACTGAACATAAACGCGCATACAAAGAACATAAATATTTGTTAAAATCCATATTGTAGCCAATCTTAAAACTTGAAACCTCTGATGTCTCACAAAACGTATTACGCCCGTTTATCTGTGGACCTTATACAAACCAGTGCACTGTGGAGATCAATCACTCTCAAAGAACACTGTATTGCTCTAATCAACTGGCTGTATTCGTTGCTGCGTTTATGTTATGATGATTTTACGTGGTTTATACTCAAGATAACATTTTCACAATCTTGTAAGATGTATTTTGGTAAATGAACAACACGAATAAAGGTGCAGTATGCGCTCATCGGTGGAGCTTCATGACGTTATCACGTACCAGCCATATAATAGGATTTCAAACAACGACTCAATTCCGCGTTTGTTGATAGTCCGGAAGGGTATTGAATTCATCTTTGTGAAATGCTCTGGCTGCTTGTTATAAATGCACATACTCTTGGACATAAAACAACACCATATTTCCGTATCTATTTTATTATTCTTTACTTATAAAAAGACAGCTGAATATGATTTGCTTATATTGATGGAATAATTAACAGATGATCAAGTCACCCCATATTATGCAACGGTCAATACTGATTGCCATTCCGCCTTCCAAATCTCCACGCGAGCTTTCCGCCAGATCAGCTTAGCTCATATCAAATCAGGCAATAAGTGATTAATGGCCGACTCTTTCGAAAACGCAATATTTGTTAGATTGTACCTTATGATGTGGTGCATGGTTTCATATTTATAAGGTGTCAAGGTGTCAATTGCATATTATCCTTGCCACGGCATCTGTCGTGATGCCAGCAATGGATTATACACGATACACTGCACCCATTTGCAATATTCGACTCACTTGGTTGACGTAGTAAAACACTTCCGGTTTTATGGCAATCAGTTTTACTTAGTAAATGTTAATCTAGGTTAATATCCCTGTCACACCATTCAGGTTCCATCATTTGATATTGACCCTCAATAAGTGAGTCAAATAAAAGGAGGCCCTTATGTCAATAAATGCACTGCTTGGTCCCAGTACCTCCAACGCTACTTGCATTCTGAGTTACATTGGCTAAATGAATATCTGGTTGCTTAATCTACTGATTGCGCGCAATGGTGTCACACAATAGCAGATCGAAGAAGACCATTATTCACAATGATTTAATATATAGAACACCTTATCTACAAACCAACATATATACTGAATAATAGCAGTCCGTCGGTGCCGTTATGGGCATAAAACTGCATGATATTCCATGTATATAAAAAAAAGTCGGGAATTGTGAAAACAAGATGTATCAACTATATTGGTTGACTTCATGTGGGTATTGCATACCAGAATAAAATCACTATTGCTGAAACCTTAGACGGGCCATTACCAACAAATGACGGAAACAAGTCACAATTCTTGTGCTTCAATTTTCTCCGGAAGACCCATATATCATCTTATGTCAGATGAGACGTCAGCTTCTACAAGTTCCTTATTTGAAAGACCTTATTCAATAAATGTTATGTTCTTAGTGGGCCTCCCGGTTATTCCTTTTCAGGCATCTGGTCAGTCATACATCAATTTGAACCTCTCAATATGTTGTTTTATAAACACTCTCATGTGACTAATGAGAAAAGTTTGTTGTTAATTAATCTTTCATTTTGGGTTCTTTGTGAGGACTATGACTCAGCATGCTAGAACAGCATAACCGCCTATTAATCGTTTACATATGATCTGTTATGCAATGTTTCAATTGAAACCAGTACCCTATAAGGAGTGTCAGTGAATAATAACTGCTCGCTGCGAAGTGTGACCACACAGGAACATGGCTTCTTGAACAGAAACATTTATTTCAATTGCAAATGAATAGATCCAAACGACTAAATACGTACAATTGCGTTCGTATCGCCTATCAAAGGATCAAAGAACATTTTGGACCAATGCACCTTCATCATGAATGACAAGAAGCACATTAACAATATTATCTGCATTTCACAGATAGGCAAAATGAGCATTCACGTTAACTGATCATAAGGTATTCATTTGCACTCTTTCGACGTATGATAAATGTCACAGTACAAATGTGTATTTAAAATATCCAAATACCGCATGATAGTCGCGTACGCTACTGAGTGTCAAAAGCACTGAACCATGATATATTCATTTTTAAGCATCACTCTTATTAGTCTATGCATCGAGAATAATAAGCCGCTTGGACATTCATTCCACGTCACACATGTTACAGTCATCATGTCGGCTCTGAATAATTGCAGCATCACATTAGTGTCAAGAGCCATACTCAACCCGAAAAAAGCCCAACCTTTTCCGTTGCTTGGTCGTATAATTATCAATCACAAAAGAGCCATAAATAAATAAAGCTTTGTAGAGCCTTGAGTTGAGCGCAGTGCAATTTATATGCAAAAAAGCAATTCCAAATCTCTGTGTAAGTACTGGCGCAGGTGCTAATGCCAGAGGATGATATATGGTTCTGTAAGAATCTTATCAGAAACATTAGTTGTTATAAATACAATTTGTCAATATAGAAAATCAGGTTCTTTGTAGCGTAACTATCATCTTATTACGAATTGAAAAACACAAGCTTACCACCACCTACATATCACCTAATACTCAAACAAGAGCATATTGCTATGGGAAAACATCTTGCCGTCACTCATTTGCTTAAGCAACATCAAGAAAATTTTACTCAGTTGTAGGTAGTTTGGTAATGATATCGCCATCCACTCCGTACTTATCAGTAAAGAAACACACAATTCAGACTGACTGATGACATCAAGGAAACCTAGAAGGGGGATGTTATACGAGTGCATGTTTGGGATCATCTCTTCTCGTGGAACATCTATCGCTTTACTGGTGAAATTGCAATGTATTGTATGACCAACCCAAGACATTATACCATCTACTGGATTATCAGAGGCATTCCCTGTACAAGCACAGGCATTGTGGGAGTAGGATTTTGTTTTATCTACCACAGCTTATCTGCATATCCTGATACCAAAGGGAAGGAAATTGGCAAATTATCATTCGCGAGAACAAATGATCCTAAAATATCCGCACAGCATTCGTAGATCTCCATGCGAAACTATCAGCAGAATTAGCTAAGCCGGTAATGCTCGGATCAAGAATATTTCTAATGGCAAGGCTTTTAACAAAATCCAATATTATAGAATCACACAATACTAAGCATATGCAATCTATGGCATAGTTCCTATACACCACGTCAAGATCTTGTGTGTAGCTTCATTGAATCGCGTACTATACAAAAGATAACACAATGCGTATAACAATCTTATACATTGCTATATCGATAATCAATGTCTAAAATAACGCGTCATGCAAACGTAACCGACAGTCTGACAATAGACACGAAAACGCCGTAATTCTCTCATCACCTGTCAGTCTGATTAATCTGTTCCTGCGTTTATATAATTATGTTTCCATGTGGTTTATATTTCAGCCAACATGAATGACCCCACTTAGTGTATCATAATCGTATACACTATCCTCATTAGCTAGTATCCTGTAGTTGTTGTACGATGTATTTTGGTAACATGAACAACACGAATAAATGTGTATTAAGTGAAGTAGTATTGTAGACGCTCTGTCTTCCTTTCTCGCTCTCTCTCTCTCGTGACATGTGCGGAAAAAAACATTATAAGAATATTGCTCACCTTTAACCTGTACAATATTAACCACTCAATACAAACCATAATTAAAACATAGTGCCAAATATCATAAAGCTACAGGAACCAATGCACACATGAACAATTATGCATATAAGGGTAGCATGCAATTTACAGTCTCACAAAAGGAAAAAGAAAAATCACTATGCACTTATTTCAGTTCGTGGATACATAAGCAATTGGTACTCTGTGAGTAATCACGGTCCAGTCATAAGATACAAAGACTCGATTCCGCAGTTGGCAATGTTTTGTGGGGCATTGGATATGACTCTGTCTGTAATATCAAGTATTTCAGGAGAACGTTATTTCGCTTGCATATATATACGTATATATGTATATTGATATATGTATGTATAATTAATTACTAGGGATTATATTATAGCATTTAATTTCCCTAAATCACGTGATATCGACACCTCAAAGTATACGATCATTTAGCATACACGAAATGCAATTCCTGTTTTGTAATGCACATTATACACGAAAATATAATACGACTATTAAATCTTTCTTTAAATTGCAATCGTGACATATTCTTCCACGCATTGCTTTTTGTGCTTATGCCTGCAAAGCTTCTTTTCATATCCGCTTTGTCACGAACTCCATATAATCACTTTGTAATTCATCTCTCTTGCATAAAAAGTCTCGATGCGAATACAGCACAGTATACTTCAAATGATGCGTCCGTCGATCTCCAACTTGTTTCAAAATACTTCCTCTCGAATGAATTCATCAGGCATTGAACATTAGTCAATTCAAATGTTCATGAGGCGCTTTCAGGTCAACTTCAGTCATTCGTGTCTCATGACATTGTATACAGCCGTTTCATATGTTTTTGCTTTTCAAATGCTTCTTGAGTAACATTCGATATATAACGATGGAAGTATATGGAAATAACGGCGATTTTGTTACTAGGTGATTCTCACATTATTCTGCGTGGTGACACAGATGGTATCCGGGACTCAGTGGGTGTAACTGTGGAGAATTGTGTAGGGAATCAGGGTGCTTGCTGTTTATGACAAGGTCTGCGAGATAATAACTGTAGTTGGCGGAAATGCAACGCGAGCACAAAGGTAGAATGACGGCCGGTTTTTATTGCAGGTCGCATACTTGTAATAGCGTAGTGGAAAACACATTCTACGGTCACTATAGGAGATTTCGTCTTCCCTACAAATAAATGTAATTAGTCGTGATACATACTACAGCACCCCTAATTGTTCCATAAAGGAAGTTCATAGGGTAATGTAATGTTTTGCGCAGGACTGACTATGGGTGATGCGATCCATTCAAGTTACTTCGCATTATTGGCTGATAAACGCATTCAATGATGTACATTATTCCGCTTATCAGCTTGGGGATAATGGGCATGGATAATCCACTTTGTTTCGTTTTACCAATGGGAATAAGGGCTGACATAGGTATGACCTATTGCGTGTATCGGATGACGACCTTATCAATGTAAATCCAACAAGATATTCATAACCTCAGGGCGGCATATTACACAGGATTGGGTTTTTGAGTGCATTTTTATCCCAGACAATTATCTCTTGTGATCTCCTATGGAACAACTGTTTGTGTTGACCGTCGCGCTGTTCCGTGCAAGGTCAATTGCTGGATTTATGTAAATCATGTGTTATGCATTGTGCGATTGACAGGTAGTTGAGAAACGTTATTTTGAATCACATTCAATTCACATCAAATTCTTAGTTGCTATATGTTGGGCGAAGTTTTTGTTGACTTTAATGCCTATTTATCCTTGATGATAATTATGATGATACATTAACATCATCATGTACACACAGCTCATTGTTCGTACACCTCCATAAGCATTTCACGACAAACTATTAAATCACATCACTTCGTCAGGATAAGCTAGCTATTGCCGTTCCATTGATATGCATGGTATCGCAAACAATTCAACAAGTCTTTCAAAAATACGAATGTGGTTCATATGATTTGTGGTTAATATGACATGCTTATAATCACCTGTATCAAAGCATATCAAGTGCTAGGCGCACAATATCATATACACAATAAAGAAAACAAATACCCAATGCTGTATAAGAGGGCTTATTGCCATGAAAAGGCGCTGTAGCTATTAACTTGCAGAAATGATTACCTCAACGTTGCCAGTTAGTCTGTCTTTTTGTTAATGCTGACTGATAAGCATGGGGTAGATGACCGTATCACTTACAGTTCTTGGTGCATAATACATCTTGAAAAGAAACTGCACGCAATTTCATGCTATTGACATCAACACCACCTGATACGCCCATGTCCTTCTCCGAAGGGGTGCATTCCATGTCCGTTGTCTTTGTATACTGCATGTAGATGCAGTTGAAGTTTTCATTTTTGCAGACACCAGCTGTCTATTCGAGCACTATCTTTCGATGGGGCAGCTAGCCGTTTTTGTAGCATTATTTTTGCATTAATGCTTCGCGAGTTTATTTGGTTATAATAGTATGTGAATCTGCCATTATGTTATCATTTTTTAGTAGTAATAATACCCCCTATAAAAGTGAAGTTAACTTATCAGCTGCTTTCGATTTTAAATGTTTCGTACTTCTTATGTTTATAAAGTGGAATGACCTGTCTTTAATTGTTATGGTAGATCTCATGTAACCTTGCGTTCGTCGGCATTTTTATGAGACCTTAATCATGAGATAAATGTATTGCATATCACTTCTTCCTCAAATTACAATAAACAGCATTTGTGCAAATCATTATTGATCCAAGTCACACCCCCTCTGCGATGTGCGGTCAAAAAATTATGCACATAGTCCCTGGCTAGGCATCAGGTAAAGATCTACAGAAGCTACATTTTAAATGGTTCTTGCTGAATTAATTGTACAATAACAATGATTTATAACCGATTGAAGAAAAATAATGGAATCGACTTTGCTACGTCTATCAACTATATTGACAGTTCAGCATCAGCCATGGTTATCTTTTGTTAATCATCACTATACAGTGGTGTCAAACACATCTATAACAGACAAATAGTTAATTATAAATGGGTTATGTAGACGGTACGAATTGCGTGTAATTCCGGTTATCATCTTATATTCTTTTATTTGTTTAAATTAGTCCTTATGATATGGTAGTATAAATGAGTCCCTATTATTATAGTATAAGGAATTGCCTATTTCACCATGGGCATTGAGACAGCTACCATGGAGTTCTTTGTTAAACGACGTTACTTAACGACAATATCAATAGAGTTCCATATCATAATTATACAGTAATTATCGCTCACCTTCTGCCCTGTAATAATAATGAAACAAAGGGGGTGCAACATGATCATGAAAGCGACTGATGAATGACTCTTCAAATCGTTAATAACACGAGATATGATATGTTGCTCTGGGCCCATTCAAGTTGGATAGAGTATAAATCACACCAGGTCATCTCGATGCAACAGGAAAAGCAGGTTGCCTAGCAGGTGATAATGATGATGATGATGATGATGATGATGATGATGATGATGATGATGATGATGATGATGATGATGATGATGATGATGATGATAAAGCACACTATCACTTTGATTTGTACCCATCGAGTGATTCGTTGTTGTTGTGTGCAGCCAGATATTGGATGTACGTCACTCATGAGTGATACATTATGTTAAACCAAAGATTATAGAACAACAAGATGGGCGAACTCGCCGCATTGCCTATGCACTTCCGTTTTGCAAGCGATTGGTGCGCCACCAGGCGGTTGGCGTTCAACTTAAGCCGGCCCGCTGTGGCTAGAGTGACGGGCTGTGCAGCTTGTCGACAGAACGTAGCTAATAAACTTCTAATAAAGTTAGATTCAATTGATGCGAACTTAGTGCTTGTTCTCTCTTCTATCCTTTCTCGCGTTTACTATTTACGAGATATCAAGAAATCAATGAACACTGGTAAATGTTCAGTAAAATAAGGCGCGGAATCGTAACAGCACTGATATGAATCGGCGGAAGTATTGCTCATAATCTGGGTCAAAACTATGAAGGCTAACGAAACATGACACACTCAGCGTGGTTTCAGAATATAATTAGCCACTTGTGGCAGGCAATCGTCATAAACCACACATCATCACAAGCACCTAGGCAGAAATATCAGGCCTCGAATTCATGACCAGCAATCCCTCAGTACAATTTGCTGATGTGGTCTATTCAATTGTAACGACCTTATGGGAGGGTGTCGGCGCTCAAAACCTGTGTCAAACTCCGCAAAGCTCATATTTACCGATCAGCGCACAATAAATTAAAGATATTTTTTTTTTATTCGATCTGTGCATAAAACGAAATCACCATTGAAAACCATTGTGTTCAAAAGAAGATTTTAACTGCGAATTTCATTTTTATCCATAAAACGAATAAAAACACTTCAAATTAAAAATCCATTTCGTGCGGATCGGTAGATATGAGATGTGCGAGGTTAGGCATAGGTTTTGAGCGACTAACACCTTACATCAAGGCGCGATTACAATTAAATTGAACCTCTCCAACAAAGTGCACAGAGGGACCTCTTTCCCATAATCCAGATACAGGGCCTGATATATCTGGCTAGGAAGAATCAACAAAATGCTGTATGAGCTGTACGCACCTCTTTGCATGACAGGTCTCTTGAACCTAACTTTAAAGTGAAATGAAGTCTCATAGTCACAAAGAGATTGACCACCATTTTGTCAAGGCTGCACCTTTTGGATCCGCTACTGGAACAAACGATGTTACTTAAGCAAGTTAGTTTTGATAAAGCCGTGGTAATCTTGGCTCGAACCCTATCTTGGTGAATGGCAGTGGCTACCACATCCCTATAGGCGGTTTCAAGCAATTTGATCACCCCCAGAAAGACAACATTTGGTGCATGAAGACCATTTGTGACTTGATTGTACCTTTTGTTGGCAAGTAGCACATGCTCAGGGTCTGTTTCATTGATGTCATCTGCAATTCGCCGAAAGCACTGTTCACATGCCTTCACTTTCATCTTCTTGCACATATACCCTCCTATATATGCCAAAATGTTACCATCTTGCAAAGAGATCTCGGTGTCACGGTTCACTGCCTGGGGGAGCACCATCACTGATATCAAGTCCTTTACTGATGGAGGGAGGTCCAGCATCGATGCCCATTCGTGATCTTCTGTCTCATCGGTGGGACCTGGCACCGAGGCAGTAGCCTAGGCCAAAGCACCCCCTTTCTTACTGCTAAGGAAGATCAAAAAGGCATCGACATCTTCTTTACAATTACCTGATTTGCTTGGCAACAACAGGGCATCAGCCAGTACCTGTCGAAATGCTGTTCGGAATTGTTGAGTATCAGGGTTGTCCCTCTGGCCGCCTTTCCCTCTAATGACTGAGAACAGGTTCTCTAAGCAGTCCTGGTTAAGGCGATTTGTGATGAGAAAGGCAAAACCATGTTCATTTTGGAGGCTCTCCAACAGTTGCATAAGGCAGTTGATGGTCTAAGTCCACCCTTCTAGGCAAGGCAGAGCCCTGCCTTTGCTGGGCTTAACGGTTTGCAGCCATTCCTTAATCTCAGCCAGGAAAGCCATATGGGTTGAGTTTGTAGATATTGCACTGCGCATTTGGGCAGAGTTATGAAGGGTTTGACTGTTGAAACAGATAAATATGCAAATATAAATATATATACATATTTGTTTTTTGCAGTATTGGTGAAGCAGCCTAGTTGATTAGATGTGCCATTCTTGGGAAATGATAGGCATTTCACATAGGCATTTTATACAATGTCAATGTAAAAAGCCCATAACCATAAGTTTTACAAAAGAAGCACCAACATTGATTAATGTGATCATATATACACCCATTTATTTCATATTTACCTTGCCACTGTGATCAAAATACACAAGAACAAAAATACACTCATGAAACATATTGTTGAAGGAATCAGTCAATCATGCTATACACATAGAATCAACTTGTTTGTTTTGAATGCCCATGTAAACTTAGTTACATTGTCTATTATTATGAAAGATGATGTTTAAATATATTTTGCAATATCAAAATAATTTAAATTAAACTAATTCTCAAGAGGCAATTTAAAACAAAAAATAATTCACTTACAGTCAGCGTTTGCTCCAGATCCATTGGTGATAGTTTGTGGCCGTTTGTTTAGCAGAGGCATTCTTGGCTTAAGAGTTGGTCTCTTTGATTGAATACTCTGTGGAGGGTTTGGAACATTAAATTTTGTTGGTACTGCTTTCCAGATGAGCTTTTGCTTATTGAGAGGATTCATAAATTGGTTGTCTTCAAAGTGGAGTGAGCATAACCGACAATTATCATAAAGATACTTTGTGCTTCGTTTGTCCAAATCTTGACGTCGACAATTAACAACCCATCGCTTGCACCTGAAAAATAAGACCCATGGAAATGACGACTTGCACATCCATTGGCAATGCAATAAACTGATACTAAAGTGATAGACGGACACAACCAGTCACCTTCAATTCATCATATATTGAGTGTAATATTTACTATATTACTTATCCGGTTGCCAAACTTTACCCATATAATATGATCCTATGATACCATAGATATAGTTTCCCACAGAAGCGACTGACTTAACACTATTTTAATGGCAAATTGTTCAAAGAATGGCTCTACGACTTCGAAATCATTACTGCTAAATACCGGTTAGTTGCGAATCACACATATTATCGCACATAAGTAGGATTTCAAAAAGACATCAAAATCTATAATTTGACAATGTTCCATAAAAACCATCAAAGTTTCGAATGTACTTACCTTTCCTCGTCCTTAGGAAATCTAAAAAATGACAGGTCAGGCCGAGCAGAGTGTTTATTCGAGCATCCAAAAGCAGCGCAAAACGCGGAACCTTTTCTGGCCATGTTTACTTGACCGAAGAACACCGTCCGCTAGATGGCGCTGTGAGAATACGATAATCTTTGGTTAAACTAAGCAACAATAGTATTAAAGTGTTCTGCAAAAGTATTTTACACCATACTCTACTGTGGGTATTGTCCGTATTGTGCAACGGTTTATATTGCTTAAACATTCTCAAATGTATAATCAGAGACTTCCCAATTGTTGATGGTTTATGGCGATTATCTACTTGTGATTACGATTTACGTTTCATCAGACAATATCTGCCACTCTGTGGTTAACAATGTTGTGTCGAAGTGGAGTTTCTGTTCATCTGATATATGTTAATCATCGAAGATTCCCATAAGCATGTAGCAAAGGGCTCATACGTGTTTGTTGTACTCACGGTGGCATAATTAATGATCATAACGACGTAAATAATGTATTCATTAAAACAGGTGTTCCGATCATATACTGTCTTCATATAGGCATCAGCCATAATATGTTTTGCCTACGGTTAGTACCGATATCATATTCTAACAACTCACTATGGGGGCCGACATTACTGAATCGGGATCTAATTATTTCTAAAGAGCTTTGTCGTTAGCCATATCCGCTTAAGAGACGATACGAACAAAACGCATTTGGATCATATTTGCGCATCAACGTCTATGACTATGATCGTCCAAATGAAACTGTTAGGTCATGGAATGATATTTGGGCAACTCTCCCAAGTTTTATAAGCAGATATATTATGATAAGGTAACTCCGACTCGCACAAGGCTTGTGTTTTCATCTAGAATATATCAACTTATGCAGCCGTCGGTGATTTGTCTGGTGTTGGTGTCAGCGTTACCGATTAAAACGATTCATATTCCTCGAGAAGAGTTGTTTGCAATATGAACTGCCCACAACGCCCCATTAACTATGCGTCGATAGTTACCTCGACGATGTTTGTCAGTCTGCATTGCGTTGCTTCTTACTGATATATACGGCAGTAATTGTGATATCATTTCTGGTTGAACGTAGCTCACTCTCACATATAAAACTTGATGCGTTAAACACCCAGCCGAGCAATGCACGCAATGTCACGCTATGGTCTTGTTTGATCGAAACGCTCGATACTGATTAAAACACCTGATGTGTCAAGTTTGGCATTTGCAGGCAGTTGCTGATTGAAGATAAGATCGATACTGCAGAAATTCAGTGTCACCTTTTAGATAACCTCCTTGATTCTTTACAGACAACATGCGTGTTTACAGGCCATAATACCCCTCCATCGCTCTAAATGAATCTTTGATATAACTACCCAATTCGAATTCCATACGTAAGAAATGGTAGCGACAACACTAAGTGTAAGAATTTGTTACAGCATTCCGATTAACACGCGATGATATGGACAAATACCAAATGACGTGGGTGCAAAATCCTAGGTGAACCAGACAGTTTTGCAACGAAGACTTAATTATGAAATTATTTCTGAAAACAATCGTGGTGTAATACTTTGCGCGAAGTGACATTTTAATTATCACCATTAGGAATGTTCTATTAAATTGCGACCTTGCAGCATCCTTTTACAGCATGATTTATTATATCTAACCTACTGTTACATCCATGCATTACACAGAAGGCAATATCGAATCTGTCAATGACCTCAGGTAGTTGATGGTTTGGGCCTCGTAATCATATGCCCTACTGCAGATGCCACAATGCTGATCATCTGAGTTACGAATGTCCATCGTAGGAATAAATGATAAAATTATAACAGAACCTTAAACTACCAGTAGTTTATTGCGATCTTATTAATGGCGAGATAGGCCGTGCGTCGTGTATGCTGCAATAAACTATGCTTCTTTTTATCAGGGAATTTTTGCAAAACCCTCCATATGTGACCGAACTAGGCAATAAAGGACGATTCATATCTAGACTAGAACCGGGGCATGATTCGTAGCGTACAATACAACTAATGTTATTTGGCTTACTATGTTAATATGATAGGACAGTGTAAGTCCAAAGTAACTTGTAAACTTAGCCATGCGGTGACAACAAACAATTTCATCATATTGAAGACCATTACTTATAAATACTATCTTACAATTTTGTTTAGTCTAAGCAATGTGAATCATTTTGAGGTGCTAAAGATTTTCAACCCCCGCATCTATACACACTTCTTGCACAAAACCTACCACAATAGAAAAACGTACGTTCATCCTTGACAAGAATGGCTTAATATATCCCTCACTTAATATAAACAAAGGCAGTTGTCTGCAATATTGTTATCCAATGCCCTAAATACACATTAACAATCCCAGTCTAACCCACCGTATGTAGAATGGCTAGTGATGACCAAATTGCGATCGATACGTCCCTGTACATGCAATTAATCGTGTCCTCACGCTCAGCTGCAACATGCCATGAGACGACTTCACCTTAAGCATTATACATTCATCGTCTTAACATCCGTACTTTCCTCTTCGGTGCTCTCATTTAAAATATTGAGTCTAGCTTTTACAGCAATATGATAAGCAATGGTTATCGCATTGTGGAATGAAAAGTTTACTGAAATGGTTATCCACATTGACGTGGCAGCATACAAGGTGCTTTTATAATACGGTGCGTTTATTATACGGCAATTAGGCATATAAGCATTGTCGCCATATCAACGAGCTATTTCTTCTTAATCGCAAATCTCTTACAGTAAACAATTAATTTTTTCATTCGCACTTGAATAAGAATGATGCCTCAAACTATTTAATCAATATAAACAAGTTATTATGTTGTCTAGAACATATACCATGCAACGGCGAAATAGCTAACTAATCCATGTTGCATGTACCCAGGTGCATAATTTGGCTTTTAGGGAAATAATTGTCCGAATATTCGGGTTTCAAGGTAATGCAATCTGTCAGCGTTGTAGTAGTGAAGTGTAGTATAGGATATTTGGCACGATCAGTAATGCCAGCAGAACAATATACCTGATATCACTGCAGTTTCATGTGCGGTAGCACAATACGTAACGATGAGCACCGAATGAGACATGTTACGGATGTAATATCTTATAAAAATCGAATCTTACCTGACAGCTATGTCAAACCTAACTTGAACAGTAAACAGAACAGATCAAATCACCATCAACATCCAACGACGACTAAAACGAACCAATTAAAATAAATTCAGCAATTTACAGCCTATTCCTTTGTAATTACATAAAGGAAATAATCAAAAACCTACATTGTTCATCTTATCAGCTTGGGGATAATTGAACTGAAGAATCCACGTTGTTTCATTCACCAATGTGAATAAGGGTTGCAAGAGATATGGCATATTGCGTGTATCAGTAGACAACCTTATCAGAGTAAATCAAATTGGATATTCACAACCTCAATGCAGTACAGGTTGCAGGCTAGCTAGTTGGTGGCAGGGTGATGCAGTGCATTTTGAGGGCAGTACATTTATGCATCGTTTGATTTCTCTGGCTATTTGATAATTTCCAATTCTGATGGGACAGCTTCTTTCCTTTTGACGATTGCACTGTACTTGATGACGTCTATTGCTGGATTTATGTTAAAGATATGTGGTACATTGCGGGATGTAACAGGGTTTTAGAAAAAGTAAATTTGAATCAAGTTAATTTCGAAATGTCTCCGGTTATGATGATGGTGAATGAGTAATATGATAGAAGGGTTTGTCAATATGTACCTGTATGTCGGGCATTGGACGCAGATTATAATAAAACGTTGATCCTATTAACATTGAACAACATATATCCTATGCTGCATGAGTTTTTCTAGCATGAAATATCCCTGCTTCTCCACTCCTTGTGGACTGGGTGACAAGAACGCCGCCAGTCAGTCGGTGTTTTTGTTAATGTTGACTGATACACAAGGGGTAGATGGCAGTATCTCTACTAGTTCTTGCTGCATAATACATCTTTAAAAGAGGCCAGCTGCACGCGATTTCATGCTACTGATACCAATACCATTCGTAACGCTCGTGCCCAATTACAATAGAAACATACTCACCTATTATCTTTTTTGTGTAACCCTGATGTGGAGATCGTAGCCATCTCGTGATACAAGCTTTCTAAGTGAACATAATTGTTTTCGGTTTTATCACGTGATTGTGTAAACCTTAGTCTTTGCAACGATGATATTTTTGCACAACATGAAAAAACCCATTAAGTGAATGTATATGCTTTATATGTGAGTGCTTTATTATACCTGTGGTAGTCTCGTGTTTCTTTATTCGTGGTGGACCAAATTTGTCTAGTCTAAGTATAAAGCGATCATGTAAGTCTTTACCCATCATCATCGTTATTGGTGGTGGTCGATAATGGATACTGTTGCGGTTCTGTAACGTAAACAGACGATCATATATTCCACCACTTCTATGAATCAATGAACCACGTTGTCACGTCCGTCTACATTGCTGTAAAACCTCGATTGAAAACCAAATCGCTATTTTCAATTTTGTCAATATAAACCCCGTGTTGGAAAACATCATTGGTGGAAGACACACGCCCTATTGGGATTCGCAAACACCACTGCAGTTAAGCCGCAGTCACTCATTGCATGCGCTTAAACCCCATCGTGCAATCGTGTCCCAGACGACGCGTCGGATATAGAACTTAAATTTGGATCGTTTCTTGCTGGATTTATTGTATGATCGTAACGTGCGGACTGAAAGATAACTGGTGTCGACTTCACTGATGCCATCGATCATATCAACAGTTCAACAGTTGCCTAGGTCATCTTTCCTACATCATCAACCACCTCCATATCTTGCAAATAATCAACTGTACACCGAGTTTTTTTACCCAAAATAGATTTCGTGTAATGCCCATCTTTATCATATTCGTTTATTGTGTTAATTGGTTTGCCTGTGAATTTCTTATTATCATAGTAAAAGGAACAAACATCGACAGTTTTACTCCGTGGGCTTGGAGAAAGCAACATTGGAGTCTTGGCTGGCAACGTGTGCGAACGTCATAAGCGAACAGCAATATCAACCCAAATCAAAACTCGAAGATAATTACGGTATTTATGAAGACCATACAGACAACAGGGTGAGTCCCAGTAAACCACTAGTGTATCGTTGTCCATCCTATCGTTGACGTCACGAGCGAGGATGCATCTTATAATGATATACTGCGCTGGGCCATTCAACCTGGAGAAAATACAAATCATGTCGGCTGCCTGACGTGTAATGAGGATAATACAGTGCACTTTGAGAATAATGTTTGTTTTTGTATTTGCCCCCATCACTTTGATTTATACCCATCGAGTGGTTCGTTGCTTTTGTGTGGCCTAATATTGGGCCCACGTCAATTGTGAGTAATGCATTATGTTGCACCAAGCAACATAATTGGCTACATTGGTGCTGTGAAAAGAGATCAAAACCAAACTGTGCTGTAGCCAGTATCCGTATTTTTCAAGGGTCGTATTGAATCATTAGAAAGACATTCTCAAATGTTGCAGAAATCATGCGTAATAGAGATTGATGACGTGCCGTTGTGGCAACTGAGCACTGCTTCATCAAGCATGACAACTGCTATTCTGTGACTCTCAATGATATTGCGAGGAACAGTTTTTGTTGAGCTGATATGCGTTGTTCATCATTGGTTTACGTATCATAATTGGCCCTGGACGCATGCGTATTCGATGTACAAACCGCATTATCAATACAGTTATTATAACAGGTCAAATACGAGGTCTATTTACACCTGTCGGTCATGACATGAATTGCAAATGCTTAGTACGAATAACGTGTGATTCTACCAGCACACTGCAAAGCCTTCATTACTTGACGGCGATCCCTTCACTCCCTACAGGCATTGGTCGTGGCTGCGTTGGAAGCCTCATGAACTTTACTTTTTCGGATGATACTTCACGTTGGCCTATGAAAATGTCACACTGAGTCAGTACAGTCTTGATGTTTATTGCTTTAAATGTGCTCCTCCATTTTGATGTCAGGTTATGATGATAGGTTGGTAACACTCTCTGGGATGGATGAGAAGATATAATGTAATAAGGACCCTCTGACGCATGCAATGTGTGTGTTGTACATAGAAAGAGTCCAATAACGCAGCAGATGGTGATTTGTCGAGCGTTGGTCATGCAATACAATAATTGTATTCGATTAAACTGATGTCCCGCGAAATTTATGTGGTCTATATGAATTGCCATGCATACCCCGCACAGCTAAGTTCCTCGAGATGTGGGTAGCCTCGATGTCACTTGTGGGTCTGTATTGTGGTATTCCTCACTGATAAACATTGGGGTGGGTAGATATATCATTATTTGTTATACATGTAATATATAGCGCTATTTCGCATATCTATTTATTGTGTAATACGTCCAGTCAAGCGACGAGCGAAATATCATGTAATGCCTTGAGTCTTGTTCAACGTTCCTGACCTATTAAAATATCTATTAAGTTAAATTTACATTTGCCGCCAGTTGCCAAAGATAAATCACCACTACCAACTCTTGAATTACCTCTTAAATACATTACAAACAACATTTGCGAGCCTAAATACACTTCTGTCCCGCTTATGTATCTGTTAAAATACTGTCCCCTATGTAACGTATGCTTCAACAATTGTTTAATCATCGGCATTTCTATAAGATAGGTGTATGATGTCAAAATTCCTCAAGGATTCATGCATCTTATACTTTTCAGACCAAGAAGTACCACTGCAGTGCAGAATATGGCAAAGTCACTGTCTATCAAGCATAGTGTCGATGTCAGAATTAAATCACACATTTCTTCATCATGACGATATACTTTTCTTTCTTACACGCTTGTTGGCATTGTCGCGTCCACCAATACCAGTATATCCCCCTTTACAATACACATTGGCTGCGGAGAGATCTGTCATGGATAACTTGGTGGTTCTTTTTGCCTAGCGTCCATTCTGCGAGGAACTGATTAGAGTTCTGTAGCTTACTGCAACACTAAAACACTAAGCATAATTTGGTCATCCGAATTCATTTCAAGTCGCAAACGAAAAGGTCCATGTTCACGATGTCCAATAACCTCTGTCATACTCTGGATTTACATTAAAAGGAAGTTGTAATGTGTTCTCATGCTCAAGCAAACTGATTCCAAGTCACCAATGATGAATATTGCTTTTTGTTTTTAACAAGCGTGTTTTTTACCGCAAAATGTTTTAATCATTTCAACGATCTCAATTTAAAGCCTACCGATGTCTACCATAAGTAAAGTATACTTCCGCTATAGCTTAAAGAAGACAGAACGGCACGGGTTTTATCCAATCGCCGCAAGCGGGATTACTCATCGAACCCATGCTCCACTGAACATTTCCTTCTGGCAATATGTTTCCCATTGCTTCTTCGTCATAGTGAATATGACTTGCAAATAATGGTTCATTATTCGGTTGATGTAATCCTGCACTTACGTCAAATGCACCCCCAACCCCCTAATACAAAAGTTAATGCATACAGTGTATTAAACAAGCGCTGTCATGTTGTGTCATTAATCAGTTACTCAGGGGAATAAAGCTTGTGACGGTTGTGATGAGATGTCTACCAGGTGGTGTTGCGCAAAGGATGGCCAAGTGCTTATCACAGTGGCATACACATATTTCATCATCATTTAGTATAGGCTTGGTATTGCCACTGCGTCAGAATAAATGACCTAGCCAGTTTGTGTTACTTATAGTGCCTATCGCACGAAAAAGCATGTCATTTTTGTCGCCAGATTACGGAAATATAACCCAGAAGTGCCTATTCTGTCTATGTATCAGTCGTCAAAGTGCGCGCTTTCGGGTCGAAAATCGACTTAAAAGAGGAGTCCGGCGTATCGAGACGACGAGCTCATGAATAATTAATCGCCTCCGCGTGACGTCAATTCCGGCATTGTTTTCTTTGGGAGGCGCTATCTGCGCTATGATTAGCGCAAAAGGGCTGCTGGTAATTTCGCTATTTCATCACTTCAGGAGAGCGACGAAGAGACATGGGATGGCACAGATCATTAGCAGACCATCTTTGCTTCGGCAGAGCAAATTTCTAACCAGAAATGAGCGATTCAGACGTCTCCGACGAAGAGAAAAAAGACACCGGCGATGTCACTGCTGCGATAATGGCTGCCGCAGCGTTTTGTTGGGCGCGCTAATTTGAACTGACATTGTATCAAATTTTGGCCTTAACTGATCAGATGCGACGGTTATTGGACCGGTTCGAGTTTATTGATCATATTATGAATTGATTTCAGCGAAGTACCTATAACCGTGCGATAGGCACTTTAAAGGGGAGGGGTGTTATGCTTGATTGTAATGTAGTTTGTAACTCTCAACATTCAGTCTATATTACATCTTAGTTTTTCAACACAATCGGCATAATCTAACGAAGCCTCTTCTTGAAGCACCTACTCATGAACTGCATCCTATCTAGCAACTCCCATGAATTAGAAATGACTGTTAAGTCTCGGCTTCATGATGTCGACTCCATCACGGCCTTTCCTTGAATTATGTATTGTGACTTATCTTCAATGGACACCATTTAAGTCTTCGTGGTTCCTCAGGTATGTCTCGTCGCTGAGGAACGTTTTTCTGTTGCACTCAAGGGGCTGTATAGTGATTGTTGCCAGATAACAAACACTCAGTGGTGTAAGGTTGTCATTGTTCTTACTGGCATGCAATATATTTATTTTGACTGGGTATTAATTGTTTTACCATAATAAGGAGTGTGAAGCACTAGAAATAAAGATCGATTATTGTCATCTGGTTATTAGTGCAGACCAATCAAGAACCCAACAAATGGAATGTTAAGTTAAGTATTTGTCCGGCAGTTTGCTACACGCATAGATAATGATACGGACTAGGTAGTGCTTAATCCAGAAGACTTGCTCTATTACGTTTAACATGTTGGTGCATTTTATCGCGGAGAATGATATTGCGTATTCAGCAGAAACCACACTCATTCGTCTGATAGTAATTATCAATTATCCACAAGTGTATTTCGCATGGTGGATGTTGTTTTCCCAATCCAGTAACACTACTTACCATTTCTACCTGTTACAAACTGAAAACTCCCCGCTCCTGATGCTGATTCGTCCGCGTGATTATTTCTATTCCCGACTCCACGTGACGTCCACGTGACGTCCGCGTGACGTCCGCGTGACGTCCGCGTGACGTCCGCGTGACGTCCGCGTGTTTGTGAATCTCACCATTTGCATCATCACTAGCTTCATGACATTGCACATTTCCGGTGACCACTGACGGTGCTGAGAATGAATTCACTTCACCCATTTAAAATAGTATATTCATTCAATCAGTATCATCTAACGATGTACAGCACATACGGCGCATAATGAATATGCGTGGGTTTTTTCAAACAATATACAAAATTCTGAAAATTGAGCTAGCCCTTATATTGTCAGCAATGTATACTGGTGTAGCGGGGCTCTCATGATATCCAAACATTGGCGCATTGGTGATAAAATGCGTGATCAGTTTGTGATGGGGGCTTAACAAGCTTAAAGGAATGGAATGGTATGGACAATTACCAAATAGCTTGGTACACAAACCATGAATGAAACCATTACAATATCCTCAGTGCTGCAACCAAGACTTAACCATGCAATTTTTACCAAAACATACGCATGATACATTTCGTTTTCCTTATTGAGAATTCTCTATACAATGACAACCTTGTAACATCATATAGCGGCTTGCCCTACCCATGTATTCAATCGTATTGATCATAACACCTTATGATAAGGTCGAATCTCATGCCAAATTATTCGCAATTACAAAGAGAGAACATTTTGGATTAGCTCCTGAGGTATTACTAAGAACTAATTTAATATCAGATGAACATCGTGAGTCTGCTTAGTTTTCTTACTGATGAATGAGGCACAGTATCTTATTTTGCCGACGATTACGAGTTAATGACACTGTGATTCCGTATTCCCTGCTACAGCCTAATACGTCTTTGCTCGAAATGGGCAAAAAGTACAAATTTAAATCCATATGGCTCAAGTGCAATTCTCTGTGATTTATTCTCTCGGTGTGAAATGTCATCTCGCGACTGAGCAGGTGGTGATATGCTCAATTGGTCACCATGGTAACATATTCCAACAGGCATATGAAAACCATAATGAAAAGACAGGGGATGAACAGATTGAGAAAGAATTTCTTCATTGCAAGCAAATGGATGGGCAAGTAAGCAGGTGAGAATGTGACTGGTGATAAGCGGAGAGAAACGTTATGGTTAGACAGCACATAAGATGATAACGTACTGAAAGGGAGATAACAGTGGGATGGCGGTAACGTACATACACGTGAGGTCACGAAAGCGTGAAGACATTGTCGCATGTTATTTGTGCGGGCCCGCTGTGAGATGTGTAAATGCATCAATGAAATCAGTTGCCGTTCTTTTGACAGTTTTCTGGCAATGCGCTGGCAAAGATGATGATATGTGCCTCATCATTACATACCCGGCTGCAAATATCAAAATGCGTAGGTACAAACAAATGTCCACGAATAAGACATGTCCGTGTAATATACCTTACGGTAGTTATGGCAAAATATTGCATTCACAGCAGAATGATAAATTGAGTCATATTTCATGCCTTACGCTTTAATTGATTGTCGGGGTGATATCAAATGGCTATTTGACCTGACCGCCATCTATGTTGTGACTCGAGAACCTTTTTAACAATCAATCAATTACTTGAGACACCCAACACAATATGACGAACAAAATTATATATTCTTGTGTATAGCACGCGCCGTTACAATGTTGTCAACAGACTGCTTCATGGAACGTAATAGGTATGTTATAATTGGTGGGATAGGTTTTGCGTCATGTATGCTTTTAATATTTGAGCTCTGATTTGTCGCAACCATCTTATGAGCATAATGTCACTAATAGTCCTAATATCAATCCAACCCTATGTAAAAGACATAGTCATTGACGTAAGGCAATGCCCCCATGATAACTTACTCTTATCATATAGTCACTGCCGTAATGATAATGTATACCGGATGTATTACTCACTAACACAATGGGTGAAATCACTTTACTTAACTAAAACACAATCTTCATTTCAATCGCATTTGTAGCCTCCACCAGAAACGGGTTACATGGTTATTATTTATGTTCGTGCAATAGGATCAGGCGGAGATTGATATCAGATTAAAATATAAAAGATAGCGCTCCCTCCACTATCTACATTAAGCCATCCATGTTAGAATATAGACAAGTTATGTCCGCAAGGACTCTATTAAATGGTTTCTGATGAGGTATTCAATTACATGTACATGATGTTGGTGAAACGAACTAAGTATTCGAATGTGGGATATGACGTGCTAGAAGTATACTTATATCTCGTTGTTTGCAGCTCAGAGGATTTGATGTCAAGGTAATACTTAAAACACTTAGTTGTCGGATATAGGATTAGAGCTGGTATGCAGCTGTCATATGAATGATTACATGGCAAGAACCGGCGCATTTAATCACTTCGCCTTATCAAAATTGGGTAATATATCAATGATATATATGTTTTTAACCGTGTAGAACAGTATAGTTCATCTTTTCGTATCAAAAGCTAAATTTCAAACTGGCGTTGTGGTTTTGAATAATCAAGATTTACAAGAATTATCCGATCTATCGGTTTTCATATAGTTAACATGAATCTTATACAGTAACCAATAGATCATCCAGGAAGATAACACACCCGAAGAGAAGCTGTAAGACCTTGCAAGGCACTGGACTTACTCAACATCTGCCACACAATTATATTGGACAGATGATCGGTCGATTAACAATAGTCTTACGTGCCCCATCCTTACTTGGCTCACCTTTTACTCAGACGGGAATTCAGAAACCTGACAAAATGTTTTGCTTTCACTCATAATAAATAATGATAGCACCACCCATACACCAATCCGGACAGGTGTTTGGCACAATGTTATCTAATATACTACATTGCCAATCTATGATTTGAGGTTAAAACATCAGACAGCAGTTCGATTGATCGACTAAAGCTGTAAGTGAGACAGGCAGAAACATCGCTCCCTTCAATTGAGTGGTCGTTCAATACATCATTACATGGTGAGATAATATCATAAGGTTTTTGTGCAAATTGGATGCTGCAAAGCCATAAATGAAAGATGGGATTTCCGCGATCATCATATTTTCCTTATACAATCGATGATGGATGCCTTTTGTTACATACAAATAATAATAAATACTTATGCATTTGTACTGCCTTTTAAAGCAATGTTACGTTACAATTTATCATGCGTCGAAGCAATATGCTTCACACAGAGCATAAAATGAGACGTAAAATGAGGAAATGTAAAAATTGGATCGGACATCTTATGAAAACATAGAATGCAGAATTGTCATGATCAGCAATAACGTTTTTATAAATCACAAAAGGCTAGGTGATAATATGTGTGCATGACAAAGTGAAAAAAAAACTGCACTTGCTAGTACAAATTCATGTCATTGTGTAAACATTAACTTGAATGTCAATGCCAGCACGCTATGTTTATGGCTACAGTGCGGATGAGTACAATGTGATTTACCAGACCGCACTAGACCGTTTCATTATTGCATTTTATCTCAAGATCTCAAGCGATACCAACAGCCAACAGTAATCGATGGTTTGACAGGCATGCTTTGTATGACATCGCATACAAAAGGCAATGCAATTAGACTAATAACCCTTTCCATTCATCCCAATCGTGTCACTGCTCATCCAGCAGTGCGTTTGCAGCAGCAAGTCAAAGCGCTGTAACTAAGTTGATTGATGTTCAGAACTAACAAAAACAATGACATGTGAAAACTCACGTATTGGTGTGTAAATACACAAGGTTGAAATGCGATGTCTAATAATTAACTGCACCGCGTTTCCCATTATTGCCTTCAATTACCTTGCATTTAATGGTACTTCAATATATCCATGCATTGCCATTTTGGATACATGGTTATACGCTATCCTTTCTTATCCGACTCATGATAATAAGCTGTTTATAGTATTTCCCACTATTTGCCATGTAGGATCTCGCTGTGAATATATAAATACACGACAGATAATGCGTCCGGCGTTCTCAAATCTCAAAACTACATACCATAAAATGCATACAAAGTGTGAACGAAACAAGCATACAGAATCCACAATAATTGTGGTAACTGTGTAGTAACGAGAATGCACCGATGCAATAAAGCTCTTATCCATGGCTCATCACATTTTCAATAACAGGAGCGACAATGCTTCTAATTAAGATCAAATGCGTGGAGATTATTCAAGTTCGATCAATTACATATCATATTAGTTAATCTCTGCAAGGAAAGCAGGCTGATTTGTGTGTGATGAGGATGGTGCAGGTTACTTTGATCTATACAGACACAAACCACAATTCCCATATCCATGGCTCATCACATCTTTCAGGAGCGATGACCCCTCTATGTATAATCAATTGTGCGAGGATCATTTAAGACAAGGATAATACAATGTACTTCAAGTACAGAGCTCTATACTAACATTTACACCTGTGCGTTACCTGATGTTCGATTTACGTCAATTATGCGGGATATATTAGGTTTCTTCTAGCAACGTGATTATATTTAGTGATTTAACAAATTAATCATACGCTTGAGATATTCTATGAAAACGAATATTATTACCACACTTACTTATGGCCAATGTTCGTTATGTGGAAGAATTGCATTACATTTTACTCCTGCACATTTTCAGTGCCACTATGTGATATTTGTTAATTTGATTATGTATCCATTTCAAACAACAAGCCATTATACACCTGTGCCTCGCTAAATTAATCTATAATGTTACTATGCAATTTAAATACCTTGCTTAAGCAAAGGTTGCGATCAGTGTAAATAATTGTGTAACCATCCATATGTTGATTTCGTAGCTATAATATGTCACAATTCCATAACGACCCGAGATATTCACTCCCTAAGATAGAAGAGAGAATCCATGTCAATTCGAACTTAGTAATTATTCATCAAGTAAGCTGCCGAAGTCAAAAGATATATATTCTGCAGATATGCCTGTGATTAGAAAGCTAAATGTTTTTTGTTACCCGGCATCTATTCTAGGAGTAACTGATACGTACCAGTTCGTTAACTGCAATACAAAGCCAAAACATCCATATTGTGAGGTCTAATAACCTCGGTCACACTATAAGTTTGCGTTAAGAAGAACCGGACGCTTTTATATGTATAATCAAAACCCTTCCAAACGTAGTGTTATAGCTTAACAACACGAGGTTGAAGGAATAACTCATAGCACAACCTGCTTCCCTCTTGACAGCAGCACTTTCATGCAACTTGCATAATATGTAGCATCCTTTAAACGGTAAAGGTAGCATAAAGTTCTCACGTCTCAGCTTGTTAACAGCTATTCCTATTGGATGCATGTGTGATTCGTATGGTCCATCAACCATTACGTTGTGTACAATGGATTATGGCAGATAAGCCTTTGCCATGCGTTGATTACGGTTTAAAGGATTCAAAAGCATCTGCCTCGGAGAAATATAAATCAAGTACAGACCATATATTCGCCTTTATATTTTTCATGATTACGATTTATAAGGACTACAGAATTAATCTGTATGGATCATTTCATATGCTTTTCTTATTTATGTCAATAAACATTTCCCATTCACAAGGATTATACTTGAAATCACTTAATACCGACCGGACACAGCGTCTAATCTCGAGAGTCCAAATAAGAACTCATTAACCCGATGATGAACTGAATTACCTCGTCATCAGATATAATGTTACTTCACAGGCTACTTTGTCAACATGGACAATAGTTGTCATAAGAGTGTATAATACCCATCTTACCTCTGCACTTAAATGGCCATGCTGAATATCTGCTTGCATCAATAAAGCTATCATTGAAAACATCAAAGGATTTTAATTTCATATTCTAGTCGACCTGACAGGAAGCTGATATTCAATATTGATGCATTACGTCGACTTCGAGAGATAACAACTGAGTGCCATCTTTATATTGCCAGGGGTCAACCTAATATTACAACATGGACACAGTAATGATGAAGTTTGATGGTGATGTAGGCCTAAATATAACACTTAATTGAATGGTGACTTGCCGGGCTACAATGGTTGTTAATCTGAAGCCATCACAAAGTCCATTAAGATGTTAACATTGCAATGGAATAAAGCCAGGGTAAAATCTCACGTCATTAGTTACCCCATAGCCCTCATGTGGGAAGAATAGGAAAGCCAACTTTCAGAAAAACAAATATCACAAATGCAACCATAGACGATATCCTGTGCGTTTCACTTAGGCTCAATGATTTGCAACAACACACTTCTGCAATTAGTTCTTGGACTATGATTAATGTAAGACGGATATCTTGACTCCAATATCGTTTCCTTTTGAAGAATTAAGCACAGCGTCTTATTACAGCCGACGAATGCAAGTAAGCTACACTGTGATACTGTGTTTCAGCTTAACATGTCATTGCCAATGTTCAAAATGTTCACTATGCAAATAATGAAAATCCAAGGTCATATGGCAGGCGGTGGTATGCACAAATTGTAATAATGGTGGCATAGTGCAAGAAGCATATAGAAACAGTTATGGAAAGTCAGTTAATGAATGATAAATTGTAAAGAGATTAGGCAAACGAAATGGATGAAGACGTCATGTTAGGACATGCAGGTGATAATGAGGAAACACAAGAGAACAGGTCAAATGTGATATGTGTGAATGCATGGATGAAATTAGTTATCGCCCTTTATGATAACATATTTCTGGCAATGTCGGGACACAAATAATGGCATGTGCTTCATAATTATTATACTAGAGACTACATATACCACAATGCTTAGGTTTTAAAAAATGTCCTTTAATGAGTCTATGTCGACAACAATAGTTGTGGTAAAATATGGAAATCGATGACAACTTTAGCAATCATACTCTTGATGAAGAGACTCTCAACCATGTATTATTTAAAATGCTTGATCAAATGCTGTTTACGATCTGCTTGTAGCTTGACTTGAGGAGTCCATGATGCATACCGACGTCGTCTATTTAGCGTCTTAAGAAGCGACGTTAAAAAAGGTTACCTCGATGAATAGATGTATTCTATGG
This sequence comes from Urechis unicinctus, assembly GCA_034190875.2. Classification (NCBI taxonomy): domain Eukaryota; kingdom Metazoa; phylum Annelida; class Polychaeta; order Xenopneusta; family Urechidae; genus Urechis; species Urechis unicinctus. Next base: position 38,224,629 of record CM067351.1, on the reverse strand, counting down.
CCCAATGTTACACGGAATGCTGCATCACATTGTAACCAAGAGACTGTTTCAATCTGGCCAATTCAAGTTGGATAAAGTATAAATCATACCAGATCATCTCGATGCAACAGGGAAAGCAGGCTGCCTAGCAGGTGAAGATGATGATAATAATGATTATGATGATGATGATGATAATGATGATAATGATGATAATTATGAAAATGATGATGATGATGATGATGATGATGACGATGAGGATGATGATGATACCCATCGAGTGATTCGTTGTTCCTGTGTGTAGCCTGACGTTTGATGTACGTCACTCATGAGTTATACATTATGTTACGCTGAGCAACATTATTTGCAACAAATTTATGATAGTATTTGAGTGTTATGCAAAAGTATTTTACACCATACTCTTCTGTGGGTATTGTCCGTATTGTGCAACACTTTGTATTAGATATACTTAAACATTCTCAAATGTTTAATCAGAGACTTCCCAATTCTTGATGGTTTATTGCGATATTGCGTGTGATTACGATTTACGATTAGTCAAGTAGTCTTGCTACTGAACATTGTGGCTGATAATGTTGTGTCGAAGTGGAGTTTCTGTTCATCTGAATTACATACGTAAGAAATGGTAGCGACAACACTAAGTGTAAGAATTTGTTACAGCATTCCGATTAACATGGGCAAATACCAAATGACGTGGGTGCCAAATCCTTGGTGAAACCAGACAGTTTTGCAACGAAGACTTATTTATTAAATTATTTCTAAAAACAATCGTGGTGTAATACTTTGCGCGAAGTGACATTTTAATTATCACCATTAGGAATGTTCTATTAAATGGCGACCTTGCAGCATCCTTTTACAGCATGATTTATCATATCTAACCTACTGTTACATCCATGCATTACACAGAAGGCAAGGTCAAACCTGTCAAAGAGCTCACGTAGTTGATGGTATGTGCCTCGTAATCATATGCCCTACTGCAGATGCCACAATGCTGATCATCTGAGTTACGAATGTCCATCATATGAATAAATGAAAAAATTATAATAGAACCTTAAACTACCAGTAGTTTATTGCGATCTTATTAATGGCGAGATAGGCCGTGCGTCGTGTATGCTGCAATAATCTATGATTCTTTTTATCAAGGAATTTTTGCAAAACCCTCCATATGTGACCGAACTAGGCAATAAAGGACGATCCATATCTAGACTAGAACCGGCGCATGATTCGTAGCGTACAATACAACTAATGTTATTTGGTGTACGCTTGGCTTACTATGTTGAATATGATAGGACAGTGCAAGTCCCAAGTAACTTGCAAACTTAGCCATGCGGTGACAACAAACAATTTCGTCATATTGAAGACCATTCCTTATAAGTACTAACTTATAATTTTGTTTAGTCTAAGCAATGTGAATCGTTTTGAGGTGCATCAACCCCCGCATCTATACACACTTCTTGCACAACACCTACCACAATAGACAAACGTACGTTCATCCTTGACAAGAATGGCTTAATATATCCCTCACTTAACATATACAAAGGCAGTTGTCTGCAATATTGTTATCCAATGCCCTAAATACACATTAACAATCCCAGTCTAACCCACCGTATGTAGAATGGCTAGTGATGACCAAATTACGATCGATACGTCCCTGTACATGCAATTAATCGTGTCCTCACGCTCAGCTGCAACATGCCATGAGACGACTTCACCTTAAGCATTATACATTCATCGTCTTAACATCCGTACTTTCCTCTTCGGTGCTCTCATTTAAAATATTGAGTCTAGCTTTTACAGCAATATGATAAGCAATGGTTATCGCATTGTGGAATGAAAAGTTTACTGAAATGGTTATCCACATTGACGTGGCAGCATACAAGGTGCTTTTATAATACGGTGCGTTTATTATACGGCAATTTGGCATATAAGCATTGTCGCCATATCAACGTGCTATTTCTTCTTAATCGCAAATCTCTTAATTAATTTTTCATTCTCACTTAAATAAGAATGATGCCTCAAACTATTTAATTAATATAAACAAGTAATTATGTTGTCTAGAACATATACCATGCAACGGTGAAATAGCTAACTAATCCATGTTGCATGCACCCAGGTGCATAATTTGGCTTTTAGGGAGATAATTGTCCTAATATTCGGGCTTCAAGGTAATGCAATCTGTCAGCGTTGTAGAAGTGAAGTGTAGTATAGGATATTTGGCAATATCAGTAATGCCAGCAGAACAATATACCTGATATCACCGCAGTTTCATGTGCGGTAGCACAATACGTAACGATGAGCACCGAATGAGACATGTTACGGATGTAATATCTTATAAAAATCGAAACTTACCTGACAGCTATGTCAAACCTAACTTGAACAGTAAACAGAACAGATGACGGAAATCACCATCAACATCCAACGACGAATAAAACGAACCAATTAAAATAAATTCAGCAATGAGCAAGTACATTTTGCAACACAATAAAGTGGATACAGAATAATGTAAATCATGGCACTATTATAAACGTAGTAAATAAATCGTTGCATTAATCACCCTGCATCACGCGAGGCTGACAACCTCGGTAGTGTGATCAATGTTATGAAATCCCTATTGTGCAATGAATGTTTGCATGATATTGCTTGCAAATGCAAATATAATAGGACTTGTTGTCACTGCCATCTCCACTCAAGGAATTCTAGCGTATTTGATTGTTACACAAAGACTACACGCTTTCCGCACTCGGTGAATGCTTGATTTAGGCAATCATCGTGACACAATGGTAAATCAGCTCAGAAGAAAGCTTGAGCTGTCTCTGTGTGATAACATATGAATAAGCGTGTGTTGGCGTGTTAATATCACATTAATGACAATGCAATTCCTGATCAGTAACTATACCTTAAGCAACAGCTGTTTTATGAATTAAATTTGTCCAAGCACTATCTTTTGTGCTGCAACAACGTGATCTTCATATAAGCGCGTATATCAATCAATAGCAGCACCTTGTCAACTAACGTATCGTTGCGAATATGTCATAATACTACACATCACGCATCCAGTATTTTTATAGATGTTTTAAAATTACATATTCTCACGAATACATCAAGTTTAGAACGTAGTGAATTCAAGTGGTACCAGCGCCAATTCTGGTATTTGTGTTTTGTACGCTATCCTTCAATCGTGAATACGACTGACTGACATATGGGAATCTGATGAATACAGACTTCTTGCTTCTTATGACCTGGTCCGACTAAATGGTATTTTAAGTTTCTTCGGCATTGATATAGTATGGCTGATGACGATGGAACAATAGAATTCAACGATGGTATGCAGGTACGAAGGTAGAATGCTGTGATGACAAATATTTATTGCAGGTCGTATGCTTAAACTTCGCAGTGGTCGTTATGAGCGATTTCGTGTTCTTTTTTATATATGCTCAATATTTCTTTAGTGATGATGCTTACACAGCCTATTCTTTTGTAATTACTCATCAGCTTGGGGATATTTGAACTGAAGAAACCACATTGTTTCATTTACCAATGGGAATAAGGGTTGCAAGAGATATGGCATATTGCGTGTATCAGTAGACAACCTTATCAGAATAAATCAAATTGGATATTCACAACTTCAATGCAGTACAGGTTGCAGTACTAGTTGGTGGCAGGGTGATGCAGTGCATTTTGAGGGCAGTACATTTATGCATCATGCGATATCTTTGGCTATTTGATAATTTCCAATTCTGATGGGACAGCTTCTTTCCTATTGACTATTGCACTGTACTTGATGACGTCTATTGCTGGATTAATGTTAAAGATATGTGGTACATTGCGGGATGTAACAGGGTTTTAGAAAAAGTACAAATGAATCATGTTAATTTCGAAATGTCTCGGTTATGATGATGGTGAATGAGTAATATGATAGAAGGGTTTGTCAATATGTACCTGTATGTCGGGCATTGGGCGCAGATTTATCATAAAACGTTGATCCTATTAACATTGAACAACATATATCCTATGCTGTATGAGTTTTTCTAGCCTGAAATATCCCTGCTTCTCCACTCCTTGCGGACTGGGTGACATGAACGCCGCCAGTCAGTCGGTGTTTTTGTTAATGTTGACTGATACACATGGGGTAGATGACAGTATCTCTACTAGTTCTTGCTGCATAATACATCTTTAAAAGAGGCCAGCTACACGCGATTTTATGCTACTGATACCATACCAATTCCATTCGTGCCCAATTACAATGGAAACATACTACACCTATTATCTTTTTGTGTAACCTTGATGTGGAGATCGTAGCCATCTCGTGATACAAGCTTTCTAAGTAAACATAATTGTTTTCGGTTTTATCACGTGATTGTGTAAACCTTAGCCTTTGCAACGATGATATTTTTGCACAACATGAAAAAAACCCATTAAGTGAATGTATATGCTTTATATGTGAGTGCTTTATTATACCTGTGGTAGTCTCGTGTTTCTCTTTATTCGTGGTGGACCAAATTTGTCTAGTCTAAGTATAAAGCGATCATGTAAGTCTTTACCCATCATCATCGTTATTGGTGGTGGTCGATAATGGATACTGTTGCGGTTCTGTAACGTAAACAGACGATCATATATTCCACCACTTCTATGAATCAATGAACCACGTTGTCACGTCCGTCTACATTGCTGTAAAACCTCGATTGAAAACCAAATCGCTATTTTCAATTTTGTCAATATAAACCCCGTGTTGGAAAACATCATTGGTGGAAGACACACGCCCTATTGGGACTCGCAAACACCACTGCAGTTAAGCCGCAGTCACTCATTGCATGCGCTTAAACCCCATCGTGCAATCGTGTCCCAGAAGACGCGTCGGATATGGAACTTAAATTTGGATCGTTTCTTGCTGGATTTATTGTATGATTGCGGACTGAAAGATAACTGATGTCGACTTCACTGATGCCATCGATCATATCAACAGTTCAACAGTTGCCTAGGTCATCTTTCCTACATCATCAACCACCTCCATATCTGGCAAATAATCAACTGTTAACCGATTTTTTACCCAAAATAGATTTCGTGTAATGCCCATCTTCATCATATTCTTTTATTGTGTTAATTGGTTTGCCTGTGAATTTCTTATTATCATAGTAAAAGGAACCAACATCGACAGTTTTACTCCGTGGGCTTGGAGAAAGCAACATTGGAGTCTTGGTTGGCAACGTGTGCGAACGTCATAGGCGAACAGCAATATCAACCCAAATCATAACTCGAAGATAACTACGGTATGTATGAAGATCATACAAACAACAGGGTGAGTCCCAGTAAACCACAAGTGTATCGTTGCCCATCCTATCGTAAAATGCGCCCCCGCCCCCCATCCCCCACCCAATACATAGTTAATGCATACAGTGTATTAAACAAGCGCTGTCATGTTGTGTCATTAAACGGTTACTCAGGGGAATGAAGCTTTTGACGGTTGTGAAGAGATGTCGATCGGGGGGATGTCTCCCAGTTGGTTTTGTGCAAAGGATCGGCAAGTGCTTATCACAGTGGCATACACATATTCGATCATCATTTAGTAGTGGCTTGGTATTGCCACTGCGTCAGAATAGATGACCTAGCCAGTTTGTGTTACTTGATTGTAAGGTAGTGTGTAACTCTCAACATTCAGTCTATATCACATCTTAGTTTTACAAAACAATCGGCATAATCTAACGAAGCCTCTTCTTGAAGCACCTACTCATGAACTGCATCCTATCTAGCAACTCCCATGAATAAGAAATGATTGTTAAGTCTCGGCTTCATGATGTCGACTCCCTCACGGCCTTTCCTTGAATTATGTATTGTGACTTATCTTCAAGGGACACCATTAAAGTCTTACTGGTTCCTTAGGTCTGTCTCGTCACTGAGGAACGTTTTTCAGTTGCACTCAAAGGGCTGTAAAGTGATTGTTGCTAAATAACAACCACTCAATGATGTAATGTTGTCATTGTTCTTACTGGCATGCAATAGATTTGTTTTGACTGGGTTTTAATTGTTTTACCATGATAAGGAGTGCGAAGCACTAGAAATAAAAATCAATTATTGTCATCTGGTTATTAGTGCAGACCATAAATGGAATGTTAAGTTAAGTATTTGTCCGGCAGTTTGCTATGCATTGATAATGTTACGGACTAGGTAGTGCTTAATCCAGAAGACTTGCTCGATTACGTTTAACATGTTTGTGCATTTTATCGCGGAGAATGATATTGTGTATTTCCCAGAAACAACCCTCATTTGTCTGATAGTATGTTTCGCATGGTGGATGTTGTTTTCCCAACCCAGTAACACTAGTTACCATTTCTGCCTGTTACAAACTTACAACTCCCAACTCCTGATGCTGATTCGTCCGCGTGATTATTTCTATTCCCGACTCCACGTGACGTCCGCGTGACGTCCGCGTGACGTCCGCGCGTGATTGTGAATCTCACCATTGGCATCATCACTAGCTTCATGACATTACACATTTCCGGTGACCACTGACGCTGATACTGAATTCACTTCGCCAAACTGAAATGGTATATTCATTCATTCAGTATCATTTAACGATGTACAACTCATACGGCGCATAATGAATATGCGTGGGTAATTTCATACAATATACGAAATTCTGACAATTGAGCTAGACCTTATATTGTCAGCAATATAAACGCGTGTAGAGGTGCTATCATGATATCCAAAGATTGGCGCATGGATGATGAAATGCGTGATCAGTTTGTGTTGGAGGTATAACAAGTTTAAAGGAATGGAATGGTATGGACAATTACCAAATACCTTGGTACACAAACCATGAATGAAACCACTACAATATCCTCAGTGCTGAAACCAAGATTTAATCATGCAATTTGTACCAAAATGTACCTTTGATCCATTTCGTTTTCCTTATTGAGAATTATCTATACAATGACAACCTTGTAACATCATATAGCGGCTTGCCCTACCCATGTATTCAATCGTATTGATCATAACACCTTATGATAAGGCCGAATCTCATGCCTAATTATTCGCAATTACAAAGAGAGAACATTTTGGATTAGCTCCTGAGGTATTACTAAGAACTAATTTAATATCAGATGAAAATCGTGAGTCTGCTTAGTTTTCTTATTGTTAAATGAGGCACAGTATCTTGTTAAGCCGACGATTACGAGTTAATGACACTGTGATTCCGTATTCCCTGCGACAGCCTAATACGGCTTTGCTGGAAATGGGCACAGAGTATAAATGTAAATCCATATGGCTCAAGTGCAATTCTCTGTGATTTATTCTCTCGGTGTGAAATGTCATCAATTGGTCACCATGATAACATATTCCAACAGGCATATGAAAACCATCAGACGGGCAAGTAAGCAGGTGAGAATTTGACTGGTGATGAGCGGAGAGGGACGTTATGGTTAGACGGCACATTACATGATCATGTACTGAATGGGAGATAACAGTTCATAATGGTATGGCGGTAACGTACAGACACGTGAGATCACGAACGAGTGCAGACATTGTCGCATGTTATTTGTGCGGACCCGCTGTGAGATGTGTAAATGCATCAAAGAAATCAGTTGTTTTTTTTGACAGTGTTCTGGCAATGTGCTGGCAAAGATGATGATATGTGCCTCATATTAACATACACGGCTGCAAATATCATAATGCGTAGGTACAAAAAGAATGTCCACGAATAACCCATGTCCATGTAATATACAGTACGGTAGTTATGGAAAAATATTGCATTCAAAGCAGAATGATAAATTTGAGTCATATTTCATGCCTTACGCTTTAATTGATTATTGGTGAGATATTAAATGGCTGTTTGACCTGACCGCCATCTATGTGATGACCCGAGAACCGTTTTAACAATCATTCAATTACTTGAGACACCCAACACAACATGACAAACAACATTCTATATTCTTGTTTATATCGCGCGCCTTTACAATGTTGCCAACAGACTGCTTCATGGAACATCATAGTTACTCGCAATTCATTGAAATGTTATAATTGGTGGGATAGGTTTTGTGCCGTGTATGCTTGTAATATTTGAGCTCTGATTTGTCGCAACCATCTTATGAACATAATGTCAGTAACAGTCCTAATATCGATCCAACCCTATGTAAAAGATATAATCATTGACGTATGGTAATGCCCCCACGATAACTAACTTTATCATACAGTCACTGCCCTAATGAAAATGTATACCGGATGTATTACTAACTAACACAATGAGTGAAATCACAATCTTCATTTCAATCCCATTTGTAGCCTCCACCAGAAACGGGTTACATGGTTATTATTTATGTTCGTGCAATATGATCAGGCAGAGATTAATATCAGATTAGAATATAACAATTAGCACTCCCTCCACTATCTACATTAAGCCATCCATATTAGAATAATAGAAAAGTTATGTCTGCAAGGACTCTATTAAGTGGTTTCTGGTGAGGTATTCGATTTCATGTACATGATGTTGATTCGAACTAAGTATTCGAATGTGGGATATGACGTGCTAGAAGTATACTAATATCTCGTTGTTTGCAACTCAGCGGATTTGATGTCAAGGTAATACTTAAAACATTTAGTTGTCGGACATTGGCTTAGAGCTGGTATGCAGCTGTCATATGAATGATTACATGGCAAGTACAGGCGCCAATAATCACTTCGCCTTATCAAAATTGGGTAATATATCAAAGACCTTTTTTAACCATGTAGAACAGTATAGTTAATTTGCAAAAGGCACATTTCCAAACTGGCGTTGTGGTCTTGAATAATCAAGATTTACAAGAAATATCCGATCTATCGGTTTTCATATAGTTGCAAAAATAATATAGGGAAATTACATGAATCTTATACAGTAACCAATAGATCATCCAGGAAGATAACACACCCGAAGAGAAGCTGCAAGACCTTGCAAGGCACTGGACCTCCTCAACATCTGCCACCCCAATTATATTGGACAGATGATCGGTCGATTAACAATAGTCTTGCGTGCCCCATCCTTACTTGGCTCACCTTTTACTCAGACGGGGATTCAGAAACCTGACAAAATGTTTTGCTTTCACTCAAAATAAATAATGATAGCACCACCCATACACCAATCCGGACAGGTGTTTGGCACAATGTTATCTAATATACTACATTGCCAATCTATGATTTGATGTTAAAACATCAGACAGCAGTTCGATTGATCGACTAAAGCTGTAAGTGAGACAGGCAGAAACATCGCTCCCTTCAATTGAGTAGTCATTCAATACATCATTACATGGTGAGATAATAAGCTGTTCAAGGTATAATATAACTACAAGTATGGTAACCTAACTCAAAATTACTGTGTGTGATTTCTGCTGTGCAAGGTATTCATCTGTAACGTTTGACAGTAATGTACAACGGCTGTGAGTGTGAATTCAGGAATATTAAGCTTTTGCAAAGGCAACAGTTAAGGTTTATTTGCAATATTCCAAGGTGGCCACAATTTCAGTTTGCGTCATTTCATAACAATCCCATGTAAATAACAAGGTGAAAACAAGATGGGATGGTATGTAACATGAGTCAGTAGTGAGCAGCAACTTAGTTAATGACATAAAAAAAAAAGGAAAGCTGTATTGACATTAACGAACATTTATGTCAGATTAAGGCGTAATTGGATCAAATAATACCAATTCATATCCTATGACCTTGGCGCATATGATAATAAAAGAGATCGTGCGGATAAGAATCGTAAGCGGCAGAGAAACGTGATGGTTATATATTTACTATAACAGCATCAACGTTAGGCGTCTGTAAGTTATAGTGATATAAATGAATGGAATATAAACGTTGGGTGTCATTCGTTTAATTGATCAATTTCTGAGACCTATTTTCCTTGAAGTTCACCTGCGTAGTTGTTCATTTGAGCTTCATAATTCATAGCCGATTAACCAATTGAAAGCCTAATACTTTTCCATTCCGTACATCCATAATCAATTAAAGCTCGTTCACAGGTGCTGTTGCAATATAATATCATAAGGTTGTGTGCAATTTGAATACTGCTTTGATCCCTTTTTACAGCACCAATGTAGACAATTAGGCATATAAGCGTTGTCGCCATATCAACGTGCTATCTCTTCTTAATCGCTAATCTCTTACAATAAACAATTAATTTTACATTCGTTCTTGAATAAGAATGATGCCTCAAATGATTTAATCAATATAAACAAGTAATTATGTTATCTAGAACATATGCCATGCAACGGCGAAATAGCTAAATAAATTGCATGCACCCAGGTGCATAATTTGGCTTTTAGGGTGATAATTGTCCTAATATTCGGGTTTCAAGGAAATACAATCTGTCACCTTTGTAGAAGTGAAGTGCAGTATAGGACAATGTGCACGATCAGTAATGCCATAAGAACAATATAGCTGATATCACTGCAGTTTCATTTGCGGTAGCACAATACAATACGATGAGCACCGAATGAGACATGTTAAGGATGTATTATCTTATAAAAATCAAATCGTACATGCTATGTGAAAGTACACTGCCAGAAAACACGAAATTTTCATGGTTCACAGTAATCTTATCTCAAACAACGAATATTTAGTTAAGCATATGTAAACGAAGCAGAATGCATTTATTCATTCATCAAATTGCCAATGTTTACTGCTCTTCTTGGACCTTAATTGGTTTATATTCTCAACCGATGGGTAACTAAAAAGAATTATTGAACTTGATGGTCCGTCGTCTTAATTCCTCAGCATCCTTCACACCATTCGCTGTTGTATCGTGCACAACGAGGTATTGTAGCATTGTGATGGTTTGATATCCAATAGTTCACGAAGCTTGACAATGAACCAAAATTCTCCAAGCAGACCTATTATGTTTTTCACATTAATAAACAGCTATAACCGCGAACATGTGGTGCTTCAATATAACCAGTTTATGGTCTTTATCACGATCGTGTTACTGTTGTTAATTTCCAACAGAAATCAACCACGATCACACATAGCCTCCACGTGACAGCGATGTCAAACCTAACTTGAACAGTAAACAGAACAGATGACGGAAATCACCATCAACATCCAACGGCGACTAACGAACCAATTAAAACAAATTCAGCAAGTTGTATGCGTGCCGCATGATTCAAGTTGAGAATGACCAAGTATATTTTGCAACACAATAAAGGGGATACGGAATAATGTTAATCATGGCACTATTACAAACGTAGCATATAAATCGTTGCATTAATCACCCTGCATCACGCGAGGCTGACAACCTCGGTAGTGTGATCAATGTTATGAAATTCCTATTGTGCAATGATTTGTTGCATGATATTGCTTGCAAATGCAAATATAATAGGACTTTTTGTCACTGCCATCTCCACTCAAGGAATTCTAGCCTATTTGATTGCTACACAAAGACTACATGCTTTCCGCACTCGGTGAATGCTTGCTTTAGGCAATCATCGTGACACAATGGAAAATCAACTCAGAAGAAAGCTTGAGCTGTCTCTGTGTGATAACATATGAACAAGCGTGTGATGGCGTGTTAATATCACATTAATGACAATGCGATTCCTGATTAGTAACTTAACCTTAAGCAACAGCTGTTTTATTACTTAAATTTGTCCAAGCATTGTCTGTTGAGCTGCAACAACGTGAACTTCATATGAGCACGTATATCAATAGCAGCACCTTGTCAACTAACGTATCGTTGCGAATATGTCATTATACTACACATCACGCATCCAGCATTTTTATAGATGTTTTAAAATTACATATTCTCACGAATACATCATGTTTAGAACGTAGTGAATTCAAGTGGTAACAGCGCCAATTCTGGTATTTGTGTTTCGTAAGCTATCCTTCAATCGTGAATACGACTGACCTACAAATGGGAATCTGATGAATACAGACTTCTTGCTTCTTATGACCTGGTCCGACTAAATGGTATCTTAAGTTTCTTCGGCATTGATATAGTATGGCTGATGACGATGGAACAATAGAATTCAACGATGGTATGCAGGTACAAAGGTAGAATGCTGTGATGACAAATATTTATTGCAGGTCGTATGCTTAAACTTCGCAGTGGTCGTTATGAGCGATTTCGTGTTCTTTTTTATATATGCTCAATATTTCTTTAGTGATGATGCTTACAACCTATTCTTTTGTAATTACTCATCAGCTTGGGGATATTTGAACTGAAGAAACCACATTGTTTCATTTACCAATGGGAATAAGGATTGCAAGAGATATGGCATATTGCGTGTATCAGTAGACAACCTTATCAGAGTAAATCAAATTGGATATTCACAACTTCAATGCAGTACAGGTTGCAGTACTAGTTGGTGGCAGGGTGATGCAGTGCATTTTGAGGGCAGTACATTTATGCATCGTTTGATATCTCTGGCTATTTGATAATTTTCAATTCTGATGGGACAGCTTCTTTCCTTTTGACTGTTGCACTGTACTTGATGACGTCTATTGCTGGATTAATGTTAAAGATATGTGGTACATTGCGGGATGTAACAGGGTTTCAGAAAAAGTAAATATGAATCATGATAATTTCGAAATTTCTCCGGTTATGATGATGGTGAAAGAGTGACATGATAGAAGGGTTTTTCAATATGAACCTGTATGTTGGGCATTGGGCGCAGATTATAATAAAACGTTGATCCTATTAACATTGAACAACATATATCCTATGAGTTTTTCTAGCATGAAATATCCTCGCTTCGCCACTCCTTGCGGACTGGGTGACATGAACGCCGCCAGTCAGTCGATGTTTTTGTTAATGTTGACTGATACACATGGGGTAGATGACAGTATCTCTACTAGTTCTTGCTGCATAATACATCTTTAAAAGAGGTCAGCTACACGCGATTTCATGCCACTAACACCAATACCATTCGAAACGCTCGTACCCAATTACAATAGAAACATACTACACCTATTTTCTTCATGTGCTACCTTGATGTGGTGTTATAATGGGCATCGAAACCATCTCGTGATACTAGCTTTCTATTACGTTTTATTACGTGATTGTGTAAACCTTAGCCTCTGCAACGATGGTATTTTTGGCTGGCAAAGTGTGCGAACGTCATAAGCGAACAGCAATATCTACCCAAATCAAAACTCGCAGTAATTACGGTATTTATGAAGCAACGAGAATACAGCAAAACAATGAAGATCATACAGACAACAGGGTGAGTCCCAGTAAACCACTAGTGTATCGTTGCCCATCCTATCATTGACGTCACGAGCGAGGATGCATCTTATAATGATATACTGCGCTGGGCCATTCAACCTGGAGAAAATACAAATCATGTCGGGTAATCTCGATGCTGCAAGGCTGTCTGACGTGTAATGAGGATAATACAGTGCACTTTGAGAATAATGTTTGTTTTTGTATTTGCCCCCATCACTTTGATTTATAACCATCGAGTGGTTCGCTGCTTCTGTGTGGCCTAATGTTGGGCCCACGTCAATTGTGAGTAATGCATTATGTTGCACCAAGCAACATAATTGGCTACATTGGAGCAGTGAAAAGGGATCAAAACCAAACTGTGCTGTAGCCAGTATCCGTATTTGTCAAGGGTCGTATTGAATCATTAGTAAGATATTCACAAATATTGAAGATATGATGCGTAATAGTGCTTGAGGAAGTACGGTTGTGGCAACCGAGCACTGCTTCATCAAGCATGACAACTGCTTCTCATTGATATCGCGAGGCACATATCGCTGATATGCGTTTTTCATCATTGGTTTACGTATCTTAATTGTCCCTGGACGCATGCGTATTCGATGTGCAAACCGCATTATCAATAAAGTTATTATAACAGGTTAAATACGAGGTCTATTTACACCTGTCGGCCATGACATGGATTGCAAATGCTTAGTACGAATATCGCGTGATTCTACCAGCACACTGCAAAGCCTTCATTACTTGACGGCGATCTCTTCACTCCCTACAGAGATTGGTCGTTGGCCGCGTTGGAAGCCTCATAAACTTTACTTTTTTGGATCATACTTCACGTTGGCCTATGAAAATGTCCCGCTGAGTCAGTACAGTATTGGTCTTGATGTTTGTTGCTTTAAATGTGCTCCTCCATTTTGATGTCAGGTTTTGATGATAGGATGGTAACACCATCTGGGATGGATGAGAAGATATAATGTAATAAGGACCCTCTGACGCATGCAATGTGTGTGTTGTACATAGAAATAGTCCAATAACGCAGCAGATGGTGATTTGTCGAGCGTTGGTCATGCAATACAATAACTGTAATCGATTAAACTGATGTCCCGCGAAAGTAATGTGGTCTATATGAATTGCCATACATACCCCGCACAGCTAAGTTCCTCGAGATTTGGATAGCCTCGATGTCACTTGTGGGTCTGTATTGTGGTATTCCTCACTGATAAACATTGGAGTGGGTAGATATATCATTATTTGTAATACATGTAATATATAGCGCTATTTCGCATATCTATTTATTGTGTAATACGTCCAGTCAAGCTACTAGCGAAATATCATGTAATACCTTGTGTTTTGTTCAACGTTCCTGACCTTTTAAAATGTCTGTGAAGTTAAATTTGCAATTGCCGCCAGTTACCAAATATAAATCATCACTACCAACTCTTGAATTACCTTTTAAATACATTAGAAACAACATACGCATTTGCGAGCCTAAATACATTTATGTCCCGCTTATGTATCTGTTAAAATACTGTCCCCTATGTAACCTATGCTTCAACAATTGTTTAATCTTCGGTATTTCTATAAGGTATGTGTAGTATGTCAACATTTCTCAAGGATTCATGCATCTTATACTTTTCAGACCAAGAAGTACAACTGCAATGCAGAATATGGCAAAGTCACTGTCTATCAAGCACAGTGTCGATGTCAGAATTAAATCACACATTTCTTCATCATGACGATATACTTTACTTTCTCACACGCTTGTCAGCGTTGGCGCGTCCCCCAATAGCAGTATATCCCCCTTAACAATACACATTGGCTGCAGAGAGATTTGCCATGGAAAAATTAGTGGTTCTTTTTGCCTAGCGTCAGTTCTGCGAGGGACCGATTAGTGCTCTGTACCTTACTGCAACACTAAAACACTAAGCATAATTTGGTCATCCGAATTCATTTCAAGTCACAAACGAAAAAGCCCATATTCACGATGTCCAATAACCTCTGCCATGCTCTGGATTTACATTAACGGGATGTTGTAATGTGTTCTCATGCTCAAGCAAACTGATTCCAAGTCGCCAATGATGTATATTGCTTTTTGTTTTTAACATGCGTGATTTAATCATTTCAACAATCTAATTTTACGCTTACCACCGTCTAACTTAAGTTAAGAATCCTTACGCTATAGCTTAACGAAGACAGAACGGCACGGGTTTTATCTAATCGCCGGAAGCGAGATAACTCATCGAAGCCACGCTCCATTGAGCAATATGTTTTCCCATATGCTTCTTCGCTATAGTGAATATGACTTGCAAATAACGGTTCATTATTCGATGTAATCCTGCACTTACGTAAAATGCGCCCCCGCCACCCCCCCCCCACCCAATACATAGTTAATGCATACAGTGTATTAAACAAGCGCTGTCATGTTGTGTCATTAAACGGTTACTCAGGGGAATGAAGCTTTTGACGGTTGTGAAGAGATGTCGCTCGGGGGATGTCTCCCAGTTGGTTTTGCGCAAAGGATCGGCAAGTGCTTATCACAGTGGCATACACATATTCGATCATCATTTAGCAGTGGCTTGGTATTGTCACTGCGTCAGAATAGTTGACCTTGCCAGTTTGTGTTACTTGATTGTAAGGTAGTGTGTAACTCTCAACATTCAGTCTATATCACATCTTAGTTTTACAACACAATTGGCATAATCTAACGAAGCCTCTTCTTGAAGCACCTACTCATGAACTGCATCCTATCTAGCAACTCCCATGAATTAGAAATGACTGTTAAGTCTCGGCTTCATGATGTCGACTCCCTCACGGCCTTTCCTTGAATTATGTATTGTGACTTATCTTCAAGGGACACCATTATAGTCTTACTGGTTCTTTAGGTCTGTCTCGTCACTGAGGAACGTTTTTCAGTTGCACTCAAAGGGCTGTATAGTGATTGTTGCTAAATAACAACCACTCAATGGTGTAATGTTGTCATTGTTCTTACTGGCATGCAATAGATTTGTTTTGACTGGGTTTTAATTGTTTTACCATGATAAGGAGTGCGAAGCACTAGAAGTAAAAATCAATTATTGTCATCTGG
This sequence comes from Urechis unicinctus, assembly GCA_034190875.2. NCBI lineage: Eukaryota > Metazoa > Annelida > Polychaeta > Xenopneusta > Urechidae > Urechis > Urechis unicinctus. The sequence continues at coordinate 38,208,367 of CM067351.1, read as the reverse complement.
TTATTAGTGCAGACCAATCAAGAACCCAATAAATGGAATGTTTAGTTAAGTATTTGTCCGGCAGTTTGCTACATGCATTGATAATGTTACGGACTAGGAAGTGCTTAATCCAGAAGACTTGCTCGATTACGTTTAACATATATGTGCATTTGATCGCGGAGAATGATATTGTGTATTCACCAGAAACAACCCTCATTTGTCTGATAGTATGTTTCGCATGGTGGATGTTGTTTTCCCAATCCAGTACCACTACTTATCATTTCTACCTGTTACAAACTGACAACTCCCAACTCCTGATGCTGATTCGTCCGCGTGATTATTTCTATTCCCGACTCCACGTGACGTCCGCGTGACGTCCGCGTGACGTCCGCGTGACGTCCGCGTGACGTCCGCGTGACGTCCGCGTGACGTCCGCGTGATTGTGAATCTCACCATTGGCATCATCACTAGCTTCATGACATTACACATTTCCGGTGACCACTGACGCTGATACTGAATTCACTTCGCCAAATTGAAATAGTATATTCATTCATTCAGTATCATTTAACGATGTACAACTTATACGGCGCATAATGAATATGCGTGGGTAATTTCATACAAAATACAAAATTCTGACAATTGAGCTAGACCTTATATTGTCAGCAATATATACGCGTGTAGAGGTGCTATCATGATATCCTAAATGCGTGATCAGTTTGTGATCGAGGTATAACAAGTTTAAAGGAATGGAATGGTATGGACAATTACCAAATACCCTGGTACACAAACCATGAATGAAACCACTACAATATTCTTAGTGCTCAAACCAAGATTTAATCATGCAATTTGTACCAAAACGTACCTTTGATCCATTTCGTTTTCCTTCTTGAGAATTCTCCATACAATAACAACGTTGTAACATCATATAGCGGCTTGCCCTACCCATGTATTCAATCGTATTGATCATAACACCTTATGATAAGGTCGAATCTCATGCCAAATTATTCGCAATTACAAAGAGAGAACATTTTGGATTAGCTCCTGAGGTATTACTAAGAACTAATTTAATATCAGATGAAAATCGTGAGTCTGCTTAGTTTTCTTATTGTTAAGTGAGGCACAGTATCTTGTTAAGCCGACGATTACGAGTTAATGACACTGTGATTCCGTATTCCCTGCGACAGCCTAATACGGCTTTGCTGGAAATGGGCACAGAGTATAAATGTAAATCCATATGGCTCAAGTGCAATTCTCTGTGATTTATTCTCTCGGTGTGAAATGTCATCCAGCGGCTGAGCAGGTGGTGATATACTCAATTGGTCACCATGATAACATATTCCAACAGGCATATGAAAACCATCAGACGCGCAAGTAAGCAGGTGAGAATGTGACTGGTGATGAGCGGAGAGGGATGTTATGGTTAGACGGCACATTACATGATCATGTACTGAATAGGAGATAACAGTTCATAATGGTATGGCGGTAACGTACAGACACGTGAGGTCACGAACGAGTGCAGACATTGTCGCATGTTATTTGTGCGGACCCTCTGTGAGATGTGTAAACCATCTTATGAACATAATGTCAGTAACAGTCCTAATATCGATCCAACCCTATGTAAAAGACATAATCATTGACGTATGGTAATGCCCCCACGATAACTAACTTTATCATATAGTCACTGCCCTAATGAAAATGTATACCGGATGTATTACTAACTAACACAATGGGTGAAATAACAATATTCATTTCAATCGTATTTGTAGCCTCCATCAGAAACGAGTCACATGGTTATTATTTATGTTCGTGCAATACGATCAGTTGGAGATTGATATCAGATTAAAATATAACAATTAGCACTCCCTCCACTATCTACATTAAGCCATCCATATTAGAATAAAAGAAAAGTTATGTCCGCAAGTGGTTTCTGGTGAGGTATTCGATTACATGTACATGATGCTGATTCGAACTAAGTATTCGAATGTGGGATATGACGTGCTAGAAGTATACTAATATCTCGTTGTTTGCAACTCAGAGGATTTGATGTCAAGGTAATACTTAAAACACTTAGTTGTCGGACATTGGCTTAGAGCTGGTATGCAGTTGTCATATGAATGATTACATGGCAAGTACAGGCCCCTATAATTACTTCGCCTTATCAAAATTGGGTAATATATCAAAGATATATATGTTTTTAACCGTGTAGAACAGTATAGTTCATCTTTTCGTATCAAGAGCAAAAATTTCCAAACTGGCGTTGTGATTTTGAATAATCAAGATTTACAAGAATTATCCGATCTATCGGTTTTCATATAGTTAACATGAATCTTATACAGTAACCAATAGATCATCCAGGAAGATAACACACCCGAAGAGAAGCTGTAAGACCTTGCAAGGCACTGGACTTCCTCAACATCTGCCACCCAATTATATTGGACAGATGATCGGTCGATTAACAATAGTCTAACGTGCCCCATCCTTACTTGGCTCACCTTTTACTCAGACGGGAATTCAGAAACCTGACAAAATGTTTTGCTTTCACTCATAATAAATAATGATAGCACCACCCATACACCAATCCGGACAGGTGTTTGGCACAATGTTATCTTATATACTACATTGCCAATCTATGAGTTGATGTTATAACATCAGACAGCAGTTAGATTGATTGACTAAAGCTGCAAGTGAGACAGGCAGAAACATCGCTCCCTTCAATTGAGTAGTCGTTCAATACATCATTACATGGTGAGATAATATCATAAGGTTTTTGTGCAAATTGGATGCTGCAAAGCCATAAATGAAAGATGGGATTTCCGCGATCATCATATTTTCCTTATACAATCGATGATGGATGCCTTTTGTTACATACAAATAATAATAAATACTTATGCATTTGTACTGTCTTTTAAAGCAATGATACGTTACAATTTATCATGCGTCGAAGCAATATGCTTCACACAGAGCATAAAATGAAACGTAAAATGAGGAAATGTAAAAATTGGATAAATAATATGTGTGCATGACAAAGTGAAAAAACAAACTGCACTTGCTAATAAAAATTCATGTCATTGTGTAAACATTAACTTGAATGTCAATGCCAGCACGCTATGTTTATGGCTACAATGCGGATGAATACCATGTGATTTACCAGACAGCACTAGACCGTTTCATTATTGCATTTTATCTCAAGATCTCAAGCGATACCAACAGCCGACAGTAATCGATGGTTTGACAGGCATGCTTTGTATGACATCGCATACAAAAGGCAATGCAATTAGACTAATAACCCTTTCCATTCATCGCAATCGTGTCACTGCTCATCCAGCAGTGCGTTTGCAGCAGCAAGTCAAAGCGCTGTAACTAAGTTGATTGATGTTCAGAACTAACAAAAACAATGACATGTGAAAACTCACGTATTGGTGTGTAAATACACAAGGTTGAAATGCGATGCCTAATAATTAACTGCACCGCGTTTCCCATTATTGCCTTCAATTACCTTGCATTTAATGGTACTTCAATTTATCCATGCACTGCCCTTTTGGATACATGGTTATACGCTATCCTTTCTTATCCGACTCATGATAATAAGCTGTTTATAGCATTTCCCACTATTTGCCATGTAGGATCTCGCTGTGAATATATAAATACACGACAGATAATGCGTCCGGCGTTCTCAAATCTCAAAACTACATACCATAAAATGCATACAAAGTGTGAACGAAACAAGCATACAGAATCCACAATAATTGTGGTCACTTTGTAGTAACGAGAATGCACCGATGCAATAAAGCTCTTATCCATGGCGCATCACATTTTCAATAACAGGAGCGACAATGCTTCTAATTAAGATCAAATGCGTGGAGATTATTCAAGTTCGATCAATTACATACCATATATGTTAATCTCTGCAAGGAAAGCAGGCTGCTTTGTGTGTGATGAGGATGGTGCAGGTTACTTTGATCTATACAGACACAAACCACAATTCCCATATCCATGGCTCATCACATCTTTCAGGAGCGATGACCCCTCTATGTGTAATCAATTGTGCGATGATCATTTAAGACAAGGATAATACAATGTACTTCAAGTACAGAGCTCTATACTAACATTTACACCTGTGCGTTACCTGATGTTCGATCTACGTCAATTATGCGGGATATATTAGGTTTCTTCTAGCAACGTTATTATATTTAGTGATTTAACAAATTAATCATACGCTTGAGATATTCTATGAAAACGAATGTTATTACCACACTTAATTATGGCCAATGTTCGTTATGTGGAAGAACTGCATTACATTTTCAGTGCCACTATATGATATTTGTTAATTTGATTATGTATCCATTTCAAACAACAAGCCATTATACACCTGTGCCTCGCTAAATTAATCTTTAATGTTACTATGCAATTTAAATACCTTGCCTAAGCAAAGGTTGCGATCAGTGTAAATAATTGTGTAACCATCCATATGTTGATTTCGTAGCTATAATATGTCACAATTCCATAACGACCCGAGATATTCATTCCCTAAGATAGAAGAGAGAATCCATGCCAATTCGAACTTAGTAATTATTCATCAAGTAAGCTGCCGTTTCCTTTTGAAGAATTAAGCACAGCGTCTTATTACAGCCGACGAATGCAAGTAAGCTACACTGTGATACTGTGTTTCAGCTTAACATGTCATTGCAAATGTTCAAAATGTTCACTATGCAAATAATGAAAATCCAAGGTCATATGGCAGGCGGTGGTATGCTCAAATTGTAATAATGGTGGCATAGTGCAAGAAGCATATGGAAACAGTTATGGAAAGTCAGTTAATGAATGATAAATTGTAAAGAGATTAGGCAAACGAAATGGATGAAGACGTCATGTTAGGATATGCAGGTGATAATGAGGAAACACAAGAGAACAAGTCAAATGTGATATGTGTGAATGCATGGATGAAATTAGTTATCGCCCTTTATGATAACATATTTCTGGCAATGTCGGGACACAGATAATGGCATGTGCTTCATAATTATAATACTAGAGACTACATATACCACAATGCTTAGGTTTTAAAAAATGTCCTTTAATGAGTCTATGTCGAAAACAATAGTTGTGGTAAAATATGGAAATCGATGACAACTTTAGCAATCATACTCTTGATGAAGAGACTCTCAACCATATATTATTTAAAATGCTTGATCAAATGCTGTTTACGATCTGCTTGTAGCTTGACTTGAGGAGTCAGATATCCATGATGCAAACCGACGTCGTCTATTTAGCGTCTTAAGAAGCGACGTTAAAAAAGGTTACCTCGATGAATAGATGTATTCTATGGCCCAATGTTACACGGAATGCTGCATCACAATGTAACCAAGAGACTGTTTCAATCTGGCCAATTCAAGTTGGATAAAGTATAAATCATACCAGATCATCTCGATGCAAAAGGGATAGCAGGCTGCCTAGCAGGTGAAGATGATGATGATAATGATTATGATGATGTTGATAATGATAATGATGATAATGATAATGATGATAATTATGAAAATGATGATGATGATGATGATGACGATGATGATGATGATAAAGCACACAATCACTTTGATTTATACCCATCGAGTGATTCGTTGTTCCTGTGTGTAGCCTGACGTTTGATGTACGTCACTCATGAGTTATACATTATGTTACGCTGAGCAACATTATTTGCAACAAATTTATGATAGTATTTGAGTGTTATGCAAAAGTATTTTACACCATACTCTTCTGTGGGCATTGTCCGTATTGTGCAACACTTTGTATTAGATATGACTTAAACATTCTCAAATGTTTAATCAGAGACTTCCCAATTCTTGATGGTTTTTTGCGGTAATCTACGTGTGATTACGATTTACGATTAGTCAAGTAGTCTTGCTACCGAACATTGTGGCTGATAATGTTGTGTCGAAGTGGAGTTTCTGTTCATCTGAATTACATACGTAAGAAATGGTAGCGACAACACTAAGTGTAAGAATTTGTTACAGCATTCCGATTAACACGCGATGATATGGGCAAAAACCAAATGACGTGGGTGCAAAATCCTTGGTGAAACCATACAGTTTTGCAACGAAGACTTATTTATTAAATTATTTCTAAAAACAATCGTGGTGTAATACTTTGCGCGAGGTGACATTTTATTTATCACCATTAAGAATGTTCTGTTAAATGGCGACCTTGCAGCATCCTTTTACAGCATGATTTATCATATTTAACTTACTGTTACATCCATGCATTACACAGAAGGCAATATCGAATCTGTCAATGACCTCAGGTAGTTGATGGTATGTGCCTCGTAATCATATGCCCTACTGCAGATGCCACAATGCTGATCATCTGAGTTACGAATGTCCATCGTAGGAATAAATGATAAAATTATAACAGAACCTTAAACTACCAGTAGTTTATTGCGATCTTATTAATGGCGAGATAGGCCGTGAGTCGTGTATGCTGCAATAAACTATGCTTCTTTTTATCAGGGATTTTTTTGCAAAACCCTCCATATGTGACCGAACTAGGCAATAAAGGACGATTCATATCTAGACTAGAACCGGTGCATGATTCGTAGCGTACAATACAACTAATGTTATTTGGTGTACGCTTGGCTTACTATGTTGAATATGATAGGACAAGTCCCAAGTAACTTGTAAACTTAGCCATGCGGTGACAACAAACAATTTCATCATATTGAAGACCATTACTTTTAAGTACTATCTTACAATTTTGTTTAGTCTAAGCAATATGAATCGTTTTGAGGTGCATCAACCCCCGCATCTATACACACTTCTTGCACAACACCTACCACAATAGAAAAACGTACGTTCATCCTTGACAAGAATGGCTTAATATATCCCTCACTTATCATATACAAAGGCAGTTGTCTGCAATATTGTTATCCAATGCCCTAAATACACATTAACAATCCCAGTCTAACCCACCGTATGTAGAATGGCTAGTGATGACCAAATTACGATCGATACGTCCCTGTACATGCAATTAATCGTGTCCTCACGCTCAGCTGCAACATGCCATGAGACGACTTCACCTTAAGCATTATACATTCATCGCCTTAACATACGTACTTTCCTCGTCGGTGCTTTCATTTAAAATATTGAGTCTAGCTTTTACAGCAGTATGATAAGCAATGGTTATCGCATTGTGGAATGAAAAGTTTACTGAAATGGTTATCCACATTGACGTGGCAGCATTCAAGGTTCTTTTATTATACGGCAATTTGGCATATAAGCATTGTCGCCATATCAACGAGCTATTTCTTCTTAATCGCAAATCTCTTACAGTAAACAATTAATTTTTTTTATTCGCACTTGAATAAGAATGATGCCTCAAACTATTTAATTAATATCAACAAGTTATTATGTTGTCTAGAACATATACCATGCAACGGCGAAATAGCTAACTAATCCATGTTGCATGCACCCAGGAGCATAATTTGGCTTTTAGGGAGATAATTGTCCGAATATTCGGGTTTCAAGGTAATGCAATCTGTCAGCGTTGTAGAAGTGAAGTGTAGTATAGGATATTTGGCACGATCAGTAATGCCAGCAGAATAATATACCTGATATCACTGAAGTTTCATGTGCGGTAGCACAATACGTAACGATGAGCACCGAATGAGACATGTTACGGATGTAATATCTTATAAAAATCGAATCTTACCTGACAGCGATGTCAAACCTAACTTGAACAGTAAACAGAACAGATGACGGAAATCACCATCAACATCCAACGGCGACTAACGAACCAATTAAAATAAATTCAGCAATTTGTATGCGTGCCGCATGATCCCAGTTGAGAATGAGCAAGTACATTTTGCAACACAATAAAGTGGATACAGAATAATGTAAATCATGGCACTATTACAAACGTAGCATATACATCGTTGCATTAATCACCCTGCATCACGCGAGGCTGACAACCTCGGTGGTGTGATCAATACTATGAAATCTCTTTTTTGGCATGTTATTGCTTGCAAATGCAAATATAATAGGACTTTTTGTCACTGCCATCTCCACTCAAGGAATTCTAGCGTATTTGATTGCTACACAAAGACTACATGCTTTCCGCACTCGGTGAATGCTTGATTTAGGCAATCATCGTGACACAATGGTAAATCAACTCAGAAGAAAGCTTGAGCTGTCTCTGTGTGATAACATATGAATAAGCGTGTGTTGGCGTGTTAATATCACATTAATAACAATGCAATTCCTGATTAGTAACTATACCTTAAGCAACAGCTGTTTTATTACTTAAATTTGTCCAAGCAGTGCCTTTTGTGCTGCAACAACGTGAACTTCATATAAGCACGTATATCAATAGCAGCACCTTGTCAACTAACGTATCGTTGCGAATCCAGCAATTTTTTATAGATGTTTTAAAATTACATATTCTCACGAATACATCAAGTTTAGAACGGAGTGAATTCAAGTGGTAACAGCGCCAATTCTGGTATTTGTGTTTTGTACGCTATCCTTCAATCGTGAATACGACTGACTGACAATTGGGAATCTGATGAAGACAGGCTTCTTGCTTCTTATGACCTGGTCCGACTAAATGGTATTTTAAGTTTCTTCGGCATTGATATAGTATGGCTGATGACGATGGAACAATAGAATTCAACGATGGTATGCAGGTACGAAGGTAGAATGCTGTGATGACAAATATTTATTGCAGGTCGTATGCTTAAACTTCGCAGCGGTCGTTATGAGCGATTTCGTGTTCTTTTTTATATATGCTCAATAGTGTTGATGCTTACAGCCTATTCCTTTGTAATTACATATAGGAAATAATCAAAAACCTGCATTGTTCATCTTATCAGCTTGGGGATAATTAAACTGAAGAATCCACATTGTTTCATTTACCAATGGGAATAAGGGTTGCAAGAGATATGGCATATTGCGTGTATCAGTAGACAACCTTATCAGAATAAATCAAATTGGATATTCACAACTTCAATGCAGTACAGGTTGCAGTACTAGTTGGTGGCAGGGTGATGCAGTGCATTTTGAGGGCAGTACATTTATGCATCATGCGATATCTTTGGCTATTTGATAATTTCCAATTCTGATGGGACAGCTTCTTTCCTATTGACTATTGCACTGTACTTGATGACGTCTGTTGCTGGATTAATGTTAAAGATATGTGGTACATTGCGGGATGTAACAGGGTTTTAGGAAAAGTAAATATGAATCATGATAATTTCGAAATTTCTCCGGTTATGATGATGGTGAAAGAGTGACATGATAGAAGGGTTTGTCAATATGTACCTGTATGTCGGGCATTGGACGCAGATTATAATAAAACGTTGATCCTATTAACATTGAACAACATATATCCTATGCTGCATGAGTTTTTCTAGCATGAAATATCCTTGCTTCTCCACTCCTTGCGGACTGGGTGACAATGAACGCCGCCAGTCAGTCGGTTTTTTTGTTAATGTTGACTGATACACAAGGGGTAGATGGCAGTATCTCTACTAGTTCTTGCTGCATAATACATCTTTAAAAGAGGCCAGCTGCACGCGATTTTATGCTACTGATACCAATACCATTCGTAACGTCGTGCCCAATTACAATGGAAACATACTCACCTATTATCTTTTTGTGTAACCCCTGATGTGGAGATCGTAGCCATCTCGTGATACAAGCTTTCTAAGTGAACATAATTGTTTTCGGTTTTATCACGTGATTGTGTAAACCTTAGTCTTTGCAACGATGATATTTTTGCACAACATGAAAAAACCCATTAAGTGAATGTATATGCTTTATATGTGAGTGCTTTATTATACCTGTGGAAGTCTCGTGTTTCTTTATTCGTGGTGGACCAAATTTGTCTAGTCTAAGTATAAAGCGATCATGTAAGTCTTTACCCATCATCATCGTTATTGGTGGTGGTCGATAATGGATACTGTTGCGGTTCTGTAACGTAAACAGACGATCATATATTCCACCACTTCTATGAATCAATGAACCACGTTGTCACGTCCGTCTACATTGATGTAAAACCTCGATTGAAAACCAAATCGTTATTTTCAATTTTGTCAATATAAACCCCGTGTTGGAAAACATCATTGGTGGAAGACACACGCCCTATTGGGATTCGCAAACACCACTGCAGTTAAGCCGCAGTCACTCATTGCATGCGCTTAAACCCCATCGTGCAATCGTGTCCCAGACGACGCGTCGGATATAGAACTTAAATTTGGATCGTTTCTTGCTGGATTTATTGTATGATCGTAACGTGCGGACTGAAAGATAACTGGTGTCGACTTCACTGATGCCATCGATCATATCAACAGTTCAACAGTTGCCTAGGTCATCTTTCCTACATCATCAACCACCTCCATATAATAATCAACTGTAAACCGATTTTTTACCCAAAATAGATTTCGTGTAATGCCCATCTTCATCATATTCTTTTATTGTGTTAATTGGTTTGTCTGTGAATTTCTTATTATCATAGTAAAAGGAACAAACATCGACAGTTTTACTCCGTGGGCTTGGAGAAAGCAACATTGGAGTCTTGGCTGGCAACGTGCGCGAACGTCATAAGCGAACAGCAATATCAACCCAAATCAAAACTCGAAGATAATTACGGTATTTATGAAGACCATACAAACAACAGAGTGAGTCCCAGTAAACCACTAGTGTATCGTTGCTCATCCTATCATTGACGTCACAAGCGAGGATGCATCTTATAATGATATACTGCGCTGGGCCATTCAACATGGAGAAAATACAAATCATGTCAGGTAATCTCGATGCTGCAAGGCTGCCTGACGTGTAATGAGGATAATACAGTGCACTTGGATAATAATGTTTGTTTTTGTATTTGCCCCCATCACTTTGATTTATACCCATCGAGTGGTTCGCTGCTTCTGTGTGGCCTAATGTCGGGCCCACGTCAATTGTGAGTAATGCATTATGTTGCACCAAGCAACATAATTGGCTACATTGGTGCTGTGAAAAGGGATCAAAACCAAATTGTGTTGTAGCCAGTATCCGTATTTTTCAAGGGTCGTATTGAATCATTAGTAAGATATTCTCAAATGTTGCAGAAATGATGCGTAATAGAGATTGATGACGTGTCAACCGAGCACTGCTTCATCAAGCATGACAACTGTGTGACTCTCAATGATATCGCGAGGAACAGTTTTTGTTGAGCTGATATGCGTTGTTCATCATTGGTTTACGTATCATAATTGGCCTTGGAGGCATGCGTCTTCGATGTACAAACCGCATTATCAATACAGTTATTATAACAGGTCAAATACGAGGTCTATTTACACCTGTCGGTCATGACATGGATTGCAAATGCTTAGTACGAATATCGCGCGACTCTACCAGCACACTACAAAGCCTTCATTACTTGACGGCGATCCCTTCACTCCCTACAGAGATTGGTCGTTGGCCGCGTTGGAAGCCTCATGAACTTTACTTTTTTGGATCATACTTCACGTTGGCCTATGAAAATGTCACACTGAGCCAGTACAGTATTGGTCTTGATGTTTGTTGCTTTAAATGTGCTCCTCCATTTTGATGTCAGGTTTTGATGATAGGTTGGTAACATTCTCTGGGATGGATGAGAAGATATAATGTAATAAGGACCCTCTGACGCATGCAATGTGTGTGATGTACATAGAAAGAGTCCAATAACGCAGCAGATGGTGATTTGTCGAGCGTTGGTCATGCAATACAATAACTGTATTTCGATTAAACTGATGTCCCGCGAAAGTAATGTGGTCTATATGAATTGCCATGCACACCCCGCACAGCTAAGTTCCTCGAGATTTGGGTAGCCTCGATGTCACTTGTGGGTCTGTTTTGTGGTATTCCTCACTGATAAACATTGGAGTGGGTAGATATATCATTATTTGTAATACATGTAATATATAGCGCTATTTCGCATATCTATTTATTGTGTAATACGTCCAGTCAAGCGACTAGCGAAATATCATGTAATACCTTGTGTTTTGTTCAACGTTCTTGGCCTGTCAAAATATCTGTGAAGTTAAATTTACATTTGCCGCCAATTGCTAAAGAGAACTCTCCAGTACCCACTCTTGAATTACCTCTTAAATACATTACAAACAACATATACATTTGTGAGCCTAAATACATTTATGTCCCGCTAATGTTTCATTTACAATGCTGTCCCATATGCTTCAACAATTGTTTAATCATCGGTATTTCTATGAGGTAGGTGTAGCATGTCATAATTCCTCAAGGATTCATGCATCTTATACTTTTCAGACCAAGAAGTACAACTGCAGTGCAGAATATGGCAAAGTCACTGTCTATCAATCATAGTGTCGATGTCAGAATTAAATCACACATTTCTTCATCATGACGATATACTTTACTTTCTCACACGCTTGTCGGCGTTGGCGCGTCCCCCAATAGCAGTATATCCCCCTTAACAATACACATTGGCTGCAGAGAGATCTGTCATGGAAAAATTAGTGGTTCTTTTTGCCTAGCGTCAGTTCTGCGAGGGACCGATTAGTGCTCTGTAGCTTACTGCAACACTAAAACACTAAGCATAATTTGGACATCCGAATTCATTTCAGGTCGCAAACGAAAAAGCCCGTATTCACGATGTCCAATAACCTCTGCCATGCTCTGGATTTACATTAACGGGAAGTTGTAATGTGTTCTCATGCTCAAGCAAACTGATTCCAAGTCACCAATGATGTATATTGCTTTTTGTTTTTAACAAGCGTGTTTTAATCATTTCAACAATCTAAATTTTACGTCTACCACCGTCTAACTTAAGTAAAGTATACTTCCGCTACAGCTTAACGAAGAGGCACTGCACGGGTTTTATCCAACCGCCGGAAGCGAGATGACTCATCGAAGCCACGCTCCATTGAGCAATATGTTTTCCCATATGCTTCTTCACTATAGTGAATATGACTTGCAAATAACGGTTCATTATTCGATTTAATCCTGCACTTACGTAAAATGTGCCCCCTCCCCCCCCCACCCAATACATAGTTAATGCATACAGTGTATTAAACAAGCGCTGTCATGTTGGGTCATTAAACGGTTACTCAGGGGAATGAAGCTTTTGACGGTTGTGAAGAGATGTCTCCCAGTTGGTTTTGCGCAAAGGATCGGCAAGTGCTTATCACAGCGGCATGCACATATTCCATCATCATTTAGTAGTGGCTTGGTATTGCCACTGCGTCAGAATAGATGACCTTGCCAGTTTGTGTTACTTGATTGTAAGGTAGTGTGTAACTCTCAACATTCAGTCTATATCACATCTTAGTTTTACAACACAATCGGCATAATCTAACGAAGCCTCTTCTTGAAGCACCTACTCATGAACTGCATCCTATCTAGCAACTCCCATGAATTAGAAATGACTGTTAAGACTCGGTTTCATGATGTCGACTCCCTCACGGACTTTCCTTGAATTATGTATTGTGACTTATCTTCAAGGGACACCATTATAGTCTTACTGGTTCCTTAGGTCTGTCTCGTCACTGAGGAACGTTTTTCAGTTGCACTCAAAGGGCTGTATAGTGATTGTTGCTAAATAACAACCACTCAATGGTGTAATGCTGATATTGTTCTTACTGGCATGCAATAGATTTGTTTTGACTGGGTTTTAATTGTTTTACCATGATAAGGAGTGCGAAGCACTAGAAGTAAAAATCAATTATTGTCATCTGGTTATTAGTGCAGACCAATCAAGAACCCCATAAATGGAATGTTAAGTTAAGTATTTGTCCGGCAGTTTGCTACACGCATTGATAATGTTACGGACTAGGTAGTGCTTAATCCAGAAGACTTGCTCGATTACGTTTAACATATATGTGCATTTGATCGCGGAGAATGATATTGTGTATTCCCCAGAAACAACCCTCATTTGTCTGATAGTATGTTTCGCATGGTGGATGTTGTTTTCCCAATCCAGTACCACTACTTATCATTTCTACCTGTTACAAACTGACAACTCCCCATTCCTGATGCTGATTCGTCCGCGTGATTATTTCTATTCCCGACTCCACGTGATGTCCACGTGACGTCCACGTGACGTCCGCGTGACGTCCGCGTGACGTCCGCGTGACGTCCGCGTGATTGTGAATCTCACCATTGGCATCATCACTAGCTTCATGACATTGCACATTTCCGGTGACCACTGACGCTGATACTGAATTCACTTCGCCAAATTGAAATAGTATATTCATTCATTCAGTATCATTTAACGATGTACAACTCATACGGCGCATAATGAATATTCGTGGGTAATTTCATACAATATACGAAATTCTGACAATTGAGCTAGACCTTATATTGTCAGCAATATAAACGCGTGTAGAGGTGCTATCATGATATCCAAAGATTGGCGCATTGATGATGAAATGCGTGATCAGTTTGTGATGGAGGTATAACAAGTTTAAAGGAATGGAATGGTATGGACAATTACCAAATACCTTGGTACACAAACCATGAATGAAACCACTACAATATCCTTAGTGCTCAAACCAAGACTTAATCATGCAATTTGTACCAAAACGTACCTTTGATCCATTTCGTTTTCCTTATTGAGAATTCTCTATACAATGACAACCTTGTAACATCATATAGCGGCTTGTCCTACCCATGTATTCAATCGTATTGATAATAACACCTTATGATAAGGTCGAATCTCATGCCAAATTATTCGCAATTACAAAGAGAGAACATTTTGGATTAGCTCCTGAGGTATTACTAAGAACTAATTTAATATCAGATGAAAATCGTGAGTCTGCTTAGTTTTCGTATTGATAAATGAGGCACAGTATCTTGTTAAGTCGACAATTACGAGTTAATGACACTGTGATTCCGTATTTCCTGCGACACCTAATACGTCTTAGCTGGAAATGGGCAAAGAGTATAAATGTAAATCCATATGGCTCAAGTGCAATTCTCTGTGATTTATTCTCTCGGTGTGAAATGTCATCTAGCGGCTGGGCAGGTGGTGATATACTCAATTGGTCACCATGGTAACATATTCCAACAGGCATATGAAAAGCATAATGAAAAGACAGGGGATGAACAGATTGTGAAGGAACTTCTTCATTGCAAGCAAGTGGACGGGCAAGTAAGCAGGTGATGAGCGGAGAGGGACGTTATTGTTAGACAGTAGATTACATGATCATGTACTGAATGGGAGATCACAGTTCATAGTGGTATGGCGGTAACCTACAGACACGTGAGGTCACGAACGAGTGCAGACATTGTCGCATGTTATTTGTGTGGGCCCGCTGTGAGATGTGTAAATGCATCAATGAAATCAGTTGCCGTTCTTTTGACAGTTTTCTGGCAATGTGCTGGCAAAGATGATGATATGTGCCTCATCATTACATACACGGCTGCAAATATCAAAATGCGTAGGTACAAACAAATGTCCACGAATAAGACATGTTCGTGTTATATACATTACGGTAGTTATGGAAAAATATTGCATTCACAGCAGAATGATAAATTGAGTCATATTTCATGCCTTACGCTTTATTGATTGTTGGTGAGATATCAAATGGCTGTTTGACCTGACCGCCATTTATGTGGTGACCCGAGAACCGTTTTAACAATCATTCAATTACTTGAGACACCCAACACAACATGACAAACAACATTCTATATTCTTGTTTATATCGCGCGCCTTTACATTGTTGCCAACAGACTGCTTCATGGAACGTCATAGGTACTCGCAATTCATTGAAATGTTATAATTGGTGGGATAGGTTTTGTGCCGTGTATGCTTGTAATATTTGAGCTCTGATTTGTCGCAACCATCTTATGAACATAATGTCAGTAATAGTCCTAATATCGATCCAACCCTATGTAAAAGACATAATCATTGACGTAAGGTAATGCCCCCACGATAACTAACTTTATCATATAGTCACTGCCCTAATGAAAATGTATACCGGATGCATTACTAACTAACACAATGGGTGAAATAACAATATTCATTTCAATCGCATTTGTAGCCTCAACCAGAAACGGGTTACATGGTTATTATTTATGTTCGTGCAATATGATCAGTTGGAGATTGATATCAGATTAAAATATAACAATTAGCGCTCCCTCCACTATCTACATTAAGCCATCCATATTAGAATAATAGAAAAGTTATGTCCGCAAGTGGTTTCTGGTGAGGTATTCGATTACATGTACATGATGTTGATTCGAACTAAGTATTCGAATGTGGGATATGACGTGCTAGAAGTATACTAATATCTCGTTGTTTGCAACTCAGTGGATTTGATGTCAAGGTAATACTTAAAACATTTAGTTGTCGGACATTGGCTTAGAGCTGGTATGCAGCTGTCATATGAATGATTACATGGCAAGTACAGGCGCCAATAATCACTTCGCCTTATCAAAATTGGGTAATATATCAAAGACCTTTTTTAACCGTGTAGAACAGTAAAGTTAATTTGCAAAAGGCACATTTCCAAACTGGCGTTGTGGTCTTGAATAATCAAGACTTACAAGAAATATCCGCGCTATCGGTTTTCATATAGTTGCAAAAATAATATAGGGAAATTACATGAATCTTATACAGTAACCAATAGATCATCCAAAGATAACACACCCGAAGAGAAGCTGTAAGACCTTGCAAGGCACTGGACTTCCTCAACATCTGCCACACAATTATATTGGACAGATGATCGGTCGATTAACAATAGTCTTACGTGCCCCATCCTAACTTGGCTCACCTTTTACTAAGACGGGAATTCAGAAACCTGACAAAATTTTTTGCTTTCACTCAAAATAAATAATGATAGCACCACCCATACACCAATCCGGACAGGTGTTTGGCGCAATGTTATCTAATATACTGCATTGCCAATCTATGATTTGATGTTAGAACATCAGACAGCAGTTCGATTGATCGACTACAGCTGTAAGTGAGACGGGCAGAAACATTGCTCCCTTCAGTTGAGTAGTCGTTCAATACATCATTACATGGTGAGATAATAAGCTGTTCAAGGTATAATATAACTACAAGTATGGTAACCTAACTCAAAATTACTGTGTGTGATTTCTTTTGAATCGTAAGCGGCAGAGAAACGTGATGGTTATATATTTACTATAACAGCATCAACGTTAGGCGTCTGTAAGTTATAGTGACATAAATGAATGGAATATAAACGTTGGGTGTCATTCGTTTAATTGATCAATTTCTGAGACCTATTTTCCTTGAAGTTCACCTGCGTAGTTGTTCATTTGAGCTTTATAATTCATAGCCGATTAACCAATTGAAAGCCTAATACTTTTCCATTCCGTACATCCATAATCAATTAAAGCTCGTTCACAGGTGCTGTTGTAATATAATATCATAAGCTTGTGTGCAATTTGAATACTGCTCTGATCGCTTTTTACAGCACCAATGTAGACAATTAGGCATATAAGCGTTGTCGCCATATCAACGTGCTATCTCTTCTTAATCGCTAATCTCTTACAATAAACAATTAATTTTACATTCTTTCTTGAATAAGAATGATGCCTCAAATGATTTAATCAATATAAACAAGTAATTATGTTATCTAGAACATATACCATGCAACGGCGAAATAGCTAAATAAATTACATGCACCCAGGTGCATAATTTGGCTTTTAGGGTGATAATTGTCCTAATATTCGGGCTTCAAGGAAATACAATCTGTCACCGTTATAGAAGTGAAGTGCAGTATAGGACAATGTGCACGATCAGTAATGCCATAAGAACAATATACCTAAGATCACGGCAGTTTCATTTGCGGTAGCACAATACAATACGATGAGCACCGAATGAGACATGTTAAGGATGTATTATCTTATACAAATCAAATCGTACATGCTATGTGAAAGTACACTGCCAGAAAACACGAAATTTTCATGGTTCATAGTAATCTTATCTAAAACTACGAATATTTAGTTAAGCATATGTAAACGAAGCAGAATGCATTTATTCATTCATCAAATTGCCAATGTTTACTGCACTTCTTGGACCTTAATTGGTTTATATTCTAAACCGATGGGTAACTAAAAAGAATTATTGAACTTGATGGTCCGTCGTCTTAATTCCCCAGCACCCTTCACACCATTCGCTGTTGTATCGTGCGCAACGAGGTATTGTAGCATTGTTATGGTTTGATATCCAATAGTTCACGAAGCTTGACAATGAACTAAAATTCTCCAAGCAGACCTATTATGTTTTTCACATTAATAAACAGCTATAACCGCGAACATGTGGTGCTTCAATATAACCAGTTTATGGTCTTATCACGATCGTGTTACTGTTGTTAATTTCCAACAGAAATCAACCACGATCACACATAGCCTCCACGAGACAGCGATGTTAAACCTAACTTGAACAGTAAACAGAACAGATGACGGAAATCACCATCAACATCCAACGGCGACTAACGAACCAATTAAAATAAATTCAGCAATTTGTATGCGTGCCACATGATCCCAGTTGAGAATGAGCAAGTACATTTTGCAACACAATAAAGTGGATACGGAATAATGTTAACCATGGCACTATTATAAACGTAGTATATAAATCGTTGCATTAATCACCCTGCATCACGCGAGGCTGACAATCTCGGTAGTGTGATCAATGTTATGAAATCCATATTGTGCAATAAATGTTTGCATGATATTGCAAATATAATAGGACTTGTTGTCACTGCCATCTCCACTCAAGGAATTCTAGCCTATTTGATTGCTACACAAAGACTACATGTTTTCCGCACTCGGTGAATGCTTGATTTAGGCAATCATCGTGACACAATGGTAAATCAACTCAGAAGAAAGCTTCAGCTGTCTCTGTGCGATAACATATGAATAAGCGTGTGTTGGCGTGTTGATATCACATTAATGACAATGCAATTCCTGATAAGTAACTATACCTTAAGCAACAGCTGTTTTATTACTTAAATTTGTCCAAGCATTATCTTTTGTGCTGCAACAACGTGATCTTCATATAAGCACGTATATCAATAGCAGCACCTTGTCAACTAACGTATGTTGCGAATATGTCATAATACTACACATCACGCATCCAGCATTTTTATAGATGTTTTAAAATTACATATTCTCACGAATACATCAAGTTTAGAACGTAGTGAATTCAAGTGGTAACAGCGCCAATTCTGGTATTTGTGTTTTGTAAGCTATCCTTCAATTGTGAATACGACTGACTGACATATGGGAATCTGATGAATACAGACTTCTTGCTTCTTATGACCTGGTCCGACTAAATGGTATCTTAAGTTTCTTCGGCATTGGTATAGTATGGCTGGCAATAGAATTCAACGATGGTATGCAGGTACAAAGGTAGAATGCTGTGATGACAAATATTTATTGCAGGTCGTATGCTTAAACTTCGCAGTGGTCGTTATGAGCGATTTCGTGTTCTTTTTTATATATGCTCAATATTTCTTTAGTGATGATGCTTACAGCCTATTCTTTTGTAATTACTCATCAGCTTGGGGATATTTGAACTGAAGAATCCACATTGTTTCATTTACCAATGGGAATAAGGGTTGCAAGAGATATGGCATATTGCATGTATCAGTAGACAACCTTATCAGAGTAAATCAAATTGGATATTCACAACTTCAATGCAGTACAGGTTGCAGGCAAGCTGGCAGGGTGATGCAGTGCATTTTTAGGGCAGTACATTTATGCATCGTTTGATATCTCTGGCTATTTGATAATTTCCAATTCTGATGGGACAGCTTCTTTCCTTTTGACTGTTGCACTGTACTTGATGACGTCTATTACTGGATTAATGTTAAAGATATGTGGTACATTGCGGGATGTAACAGGGTTTTAGGAAAAGTAAATATGAATCATGATAATTTCGAAATTTCTCCGGTTATGATGATGGTGAAAGAGTGATATGATAGAAGGGTTTTTCAATATGAACCTGTATGTTGGGCATTGGGCGCAGATTATAATAAAACGTTGATCCTATTAACATTGAACAACATGTATCCTATGAGTTTTTCTAGCATGAAATATCCCTGCTTCTCCACTCCTTGCGGACTGGGTGACATGAACGCCGCCAGTCAGTCGATGTTTTTGTTAATGTTGACTGATACACATGGGGTAGATGACAGTATCTCTACTAGTTCTTGCTGCATAATACATCTTTAAAAGAGGCCAGCTACACGCCATTTCATGCCACTGACACCAATACCATTCGAAACGCTCGTACCCAATTACAATAGAAACATACTACACCTATTTTCTTCATGTGCTACCTTGATGTGGTGTTATAATGGGCATCGAAACCATCTCGTGATACTAGCTTTCTGAGTTAATATCATTTTTTTCGGGTTTTATCACGTGATTGTGTAACCTTAGCCTCTGCAACGATGGTATTTTTGGCTGGCAAAGTGTGCGAACGTCATAGGCGAACAGCAATATCTACCCAAAATCAAAACTCGCAGTAATTACGGTATTTATGAAGCAACGAGAATACAGCAAAACAATGAAGATCATACAGACAACAGGGTGAGTCCCAGTAAACCACTAGTGTATCGTTGCCCATCCTATCATTGACGTCACGAGCGAGGATGCATCTTATAATGATATACTGCGCTGGGACATTCAACCTGGAGAAAATACAAATCATGTCAGGTAATCTCGATGCTGCAAGGCTGCCTGACGTGTGATGAGGATAATACAGTGCACTTTGAGAATAATGTTTGTTTTTGTATTTGCCCCCATCACTTTGATTTATACCCATCGAGTGGTTCGCTGCTTCTGTGTGGCCTAATGTTGGGCCCACGTCAATTGTGAGTAATGCATTATGTTGCACCAAGCAACATAATTGGCTACATTGGTGCAGTGAAAAGGGATCAAAACCAAACTGTGCTGTAGCCAGTATCCGTATTTGTCAAGGGTCGTATTGAATCATTAGTAAGATATTCACAAATATTGAAGAAATGATGCGTAATAGTGCCTGTGGAAGTACGGTTGTGGCAACCGAGCACTGCTTCATCAAGCATGACAACTGCTTCTCATTGATATCGCGAGGCACATATCGCTGATATGCGTTTTTCATCATTGGTTTACGTATCATAATTGTCCCTGGACGCATGCGTATTCGATGTGCAAACCGCATTATCAATAAAGTTATTATAACAGGTTAAATACGAGGTCTATTTACACCTGTCGGCCATGACATGGATTGCAAATGCTTAGTACGAATATCGCGTGATTCTACCAGCACACTGCAAAGCCTTCATTACTTGACGGCGATCTCTTCACTCCCTACAGAGATTGGTCGTTGGCCGCGTTGGAAGCCTCATGAACTTTACTTTTTTGGATCATACTTCACGTTGGCCTATGAAAATGTCCCGCTGAGTCAGTACAGTATTGGTCTTGATGTTTGTTGCTTTAAATGTGCTCCTCCATTTTGATGTCAGGTTTTGATGATAGGATGGTAACACCCTCTGGGATGGATGAGAAGATATAATGTAATAAGGACCCTCTGACGCATGCAATGTGTGTGTGTTGTACATAGAAATAGTCCAATAACGCAGCAGATGGTGATTTGTCGAGCGTTGGTCATGCAATACAATAACTGTAATCGATTAAACTGATGTCCCGCGAAAGTAATGTGGTCTATATGAATTGCCATACATACCCCGCACAGCTAAGTTCCTCGAGATTTGGATAGCCTCGATGTCACTTGTGGGTCTGTATTGTGGTATTCCTCACTGATAAACATTGGAGTGGGTAGATATATCATTATTTGTAATACATGTAATACATAGCGCTATATCGCATATCTATTTCTTGTGTAATACGTCCAGTCAAGCGACTAGCGAAATATCATGCAATACCTTGTGTTTTGTTCAGCGTTCCTGACCTTTTAAAATATCTGTGAAGTTAGGTTTGCAATTGCCGCCAGTTGCCAAATATAAATTACCACTACCAACTCTTGAATTACCTCTTAAATACATTACAAACAACATACGCATTTGCGAGCCTAAATACACTTCTGTCCCGCTTATGTATCTGTTAAAATACTGTCCCCTATGTAACCTATGCTTCAACAATTGTTTAATCATCGGTATTTCTATAAGATAGGTGTAGGATGTCAAAATTCCTCAAGGATTCATGCATCTTATACTTTTCAGACCAAGAAGTACCACTGCAGTGCAGAATATGGCAAAGTCACTGTCTATCAAGCATAGTGTCGATGGCAGAATTAAATCACAGATTTCTTCATCATGACGATATACTTTTCTTTCTTACACGCTTGTTGATATTGTCGCGTCCACCAATAGCAGTATATCCCCCTTTACAATACACATTGGCTGCGGATAGATCTGTCATGGAAAACTTGGTGGTTCTTTTTGCCTAGCGTCCATTCTGCGAGGAACTGATTAGGGCTCTGTACCTTATTGCAACACTAAAACACTAAGCATAATTTGGTCATCCGAATTCATTTCAAGTCACAAACGAAAAGGTCCATGTTCACGATGTCCAATAACCTCTGTCATACTCTGGATTTACATTAAAAGGAAGTTGTAATGTGTTCTCATGCTCAAGCAAACTGATTCCAAGTCACCAATGATGAATATTGCTTTTTGTTTTTAACAAGCGTGTTTTTTACCGCAAAATGTTTTAATCATTTCAACGATCTCAATTTAAAGCCTACCGATGTCTACCATAAGTAAAGTATACTTCCGCTATAGCTTAAAGAAGACAGAACGGCACGGGTTTTATCCAATCGCCGCAAGCGGGATTACTCATCGAACCCATGCTCCACTGAACATTTCCTTCTGGCAATATGTTTCCCATTGCTTCTTCGTCATAATGAATATGACTTGCAAATAATGGTTCATTATTCGGTTGATGTAATCCTGCACTTACGTCAAATGCACCCCCAACCCCCTAATACAAAAGTTAATGCATACAGTGTATTAAACAAGCGCTGTCATGTTGTGTCATTAATCAGTTACTCAGGGGAATAAAGCTTGTGACAGTTGTGATGAGATGTCTACCAGGTGGTGTTGCGCAAAGGATGGCCAAGCGCTTATCACAGTGGCATACACATATTTCATCATCATTTAGTATAGGCTTGGTATTGCCACTGCGTCAGAATAAATGACCTAGCCAGTTTGTGTTACTTATAGTGCCTATCGCACGAAAAAGCATGTCATTTTTGTCGCCAGATTACGGAAATATAACCCAGAAGTGCCTATTCTGTCTATGTATCAGTCGTCAAAGTGCGCGCTTTCGGGTAAAAAAATTCGACTTAAAAGAGGAGTCCGGCGTATCGAGACGACGAGCTCATGAATAATTAATCGCCTCTGCGTGACGTCAATTCCGGCATTGTTTTCTTTGGGTGGTGCTATCTGCGCTATGATTAGCGCAAAAGGGCTGCTGGTAATTTCGCTATTTCATCACTTCAGGAGAGCGACGAAGAGACATTGGATTGCACAGATCATTAGCAGACCATCTTCGCTTCGGCAGAGCAAATTTCCAACCAGAAATGAGCGATTCAGACGTCTCCGACGAAGAGAAAAAAGACACCGGCGATGTCACTGCTGCGATAATGGCTGCCGCGTTTTGTTGGGCGCGCTAATTTGAACTGACATTTTATCAAATTTTGGCCTTAACTGATCAGATGCGACGGTTATTGGACCGGTTCGAGTTTATTGATCATATTATGAATTGATTTCAGCGAAGTACCTATAACCGTGCGATAGGCACTTTAAAGGGAAGGGGTGTTATGCTTGATTGTAATGTAGTTTGTAACTCTCAACATTCAGTCTATATTACATCTTAGTTTTTCAACACAATCGGCATAATCTAACGAAGCCTCTTCTTGAAGCACCTACTCATGAACTGCATCCTATCTAGCAACTCCCATGAATTAGAAATGACTGTTAAGTCTCGACTTCATGATGTCGACTCCCTCACGGCCTTTCCTTGAATTATGTATTGTGACTTATCTTCAATGGACACCATTTAAGTCTTCGTGGTTCCTCAGGTATGTCTCGTCGCTGAGGAACGTTTTTCAGTTGCACTCAAGGGGCTGTCTAGTGATTGTTGCCAAATAACAAACACTCAATGGTGTAATGTTGTCATTGTTCTTACTGGCATGCAATATATTTATTTTGACTGGGTATTAATTGTTTTACCATGATAAGGAGTGTGAAGCACTAGAAATAAAGATCGATTATTGTCATCTGGTTATTAGTGCAGACCAATCAAGAACCCAATAAATGGAATGTTAAGTTAAGTATTAGTACGGCAGTTTGCTACACGCATAAATAATGTTACGGACTAGGTAGTGCTTAATCCAGAAGACTTGCTCGATTACGTTTAACATGCGTATGCATTTTATCGCGGATAATGATATTGCGTATTCAGCAGAAACCACACTCATTTGTCTGATAGTAATTATCAATTATCCACAAGTGTATTTCGCATGGTGGATGTTGTTTTCTCAATCCAGTAACACTACTTACCATTTCTACCTGTTACAAACTGAAAACTCCCCGCTCCTGATGCTGATTCGTCCGCGTGATTATTTCTATTCCCGACTCCACGTGACGTCCGCGTGATGTCCGTGTGACGTCCGCGTGACGTCCGCGTGACGCCCGCGTGACGTCCGCGTGACGTCCGCATGTTTGTGAATCTCACCATTTGCATCATCACTAGCTTCATGACATTGCACATTTCCGGTGACCACTGACGGTGCTGAGAATGAATTCACTTCACCCAATTGAAATAGTATATTCATTCAATCAGCATCAGTTTGTGATGGGGGCTTAACAAGCTTAAAGGAAAGGAATGGTATGGACAATTACCAAATAGCTTGGTACACAAACCATGAATAATCATGCAATTTTTACCAAAACATACGCATGATACATTTCTTTTCCTTATTGAGAATTCTTTATACAATGATAACCTTGTGACATTATATAGCGGCTTGCCCTTCCCATGTATTCAATCGTATTGATCACAACACGTTAAGATAAGGTCGAATCTCATGCCAAATTATTCGCAATTACAAAGAGAGAACATTTTGGATTAGATCCTGAGGTATTACTAAGAACTAATTTAATATCAGATGAAAATCGTGAGTCTGCTTAGTTTTCTTACTGATGAATGAGGCACAGTATCTTATTTTGCCGACGATTACGAGTTAATGACACTGTGATTCCGTACTCCCTGCGACAGCCTAATACGTCTTTGCTGGAAATGGGCAAAAAGTACAAATTTAAATCCATATGGCTCAAGTGCAATTCTCTGTGATTTATTCTCTCGGTGTGAAATGTCATCTCGCGACTGAGCAGGTGTTTATATGCTCAACTGGTCACCATGGTAACATATTCCAACAGGCATATGAAAACCATAATGAAAAGACAGGCAAATGGATGGGCAAGTAAGCAGGTGAGAATGTGACAGGTGATGAGCGGAGAGGGACGTTATGGTTAGACAGCACATAAGATGATCACGTACTGAAAGGGAGATAACAGTTCATGATGGCATGGCGGAAACGTTAAGACACGTGATGTCACGAAAGCGTGAAGACATTGTCGCATGTTATTTATGCGGGCCCGCTGTGATGTGTAAATGCATCAATGAAATCAGTTGCCGTTCTTTTGACAGCTTTCTGGCAATGTGCTGGCAAAGATGATGATATGTGCCTCATCATTACATACACGGCTGCAAATATCAAAATGCGTAGGTACAAACAAATGTCCACGAATAAGACACGTCCGTGTTATATACAGTACGGAAGTTATGGCAAAATATTGCATTCACAGCAGAATGATAAATTGAGTCTTATTTCATGCCTTATGCTTTATTGATTGTCGGGGTAATATCAAATGGCTATTTGACCTGACCGCCATCTATGTTGTGACTCGAGAACCTTTTTAACAATCAATCAATTACTTGAGACACCCAACACAATATGACGAACACAATTATATATTCTTGTGTATAGCACGCGCTGTTACAATGTTGCCAACAGACTAATTCATGGAACGTAATAGGTATGTTATAATTAGTGGGATAGGTTTTGTGTCGTGTATGCTCTTAATATTTGAGCTCTAATATGTCGCAACCCTCTTATGAGCATAATGTCACTAATAGTCCTAATATCAATCAAACCCTATGTAAAAGACATAGTCATTGATGTAAGGCAATGCCCCCATGATAACTTACTCTTATCATATAGTCACTGCCCTAATGATAATGTATACCGCATGTATTACTCACTAACACAATGGGTGAAATCACTTTACTTAACTAAAACACAATCTTCATTTCAATCGCATTTGTAGCCTCCATCAGAAACGAGTCACATGGTTATTATTTATGTTCGTGCAATAGGATCAGGCGGAGATTGATATCAGATTAAAATATAACAATTACCACTCCCTCCACTATCTACATTAAGCCATCCATATTAGAATAATAGAAAAGTGATGTTCGCAAGGACTCTATTAAGTGGTTTCTGGTGAGTATTCGATTACATGTACATGATGTTGGTGAAACGAACTAAGTATTCGAATGTGGGATATGACGTGCTAGAAGTATACTAATATCTCGTTGCTTGCAGCTCAGAGGATTTGATGTCAAGGTAATACTTAAAACATTTAGTTGTCGGACATTGGCTTAGAGCTGGTATGCAGCTGTCATATGAATGATTACATGGCAAGTACAGGCGCCAATAATCACTTCGCCTTATCAAAATTGGGTAATATATCAAAGATATACCTGTGTTTGACCGTGTAGAACAAGATTTACAAGAATTATCCGATCTATCGGTTTTCATATAGTTAAAATGAATATTATACAATAACCAGTAGATAATCCAGGAAGATAACACACCCGAAGAGAAGCTGTAAGACCTTGCAAGGCACTGGACTTCCTCAACATCTGCCACACAATTATATTGGACAGATGATCGGTCGATTAACAATAGTCTTACGTGCCCCATCCTTACTTGGCTCACCTTTTACTCAGACGGGGATTCAGAAACCTGACAAAATGTTTTGCTTTTACTCATAATAAATAATGATAGCACAACCCATACACCAATCCGGACAGGTGTTTGGCACAATGTTATCTAATATACTACATTGCCAATCTATTATTTGATGTTAAAACATCAGACAGCAGTTCGATTGATCGACTAAAGCTGTAAGTGAGACAGGCAGAAACATCGCTCCCTTCAATTGAGTAGTCGTTCAATACATCATTACATGGTGAGATAATATCATAAGGTTTTTGTGCAAATTGGATGCTGCAAAGCCATAAATGAAAGATGGGATTTCCGCGATCATCATATTCTCCTTATACAATCGATGATGGATGCCTTTTGTTACATACAAATAATAATAAATACTTATGCATTTGTACTGCTTTTTAAAGCAATGATACGTTACAATTTATCATGCGTCGAAGCAATATGCTTCACACAGAGCATAAAATGAGACGTAAAATGAGGAAATGTAAAAATTGGATCGGACATCTTATGAAAACATAGAATGTAGAATTGTCTTGATCAGCAATAACGTTTTTATAAATCACAAAAGGCTAGGTGATAATATGTGTGCATGACAAAGTGAAAAAAAAACTGCACTTGCTAGTACAAATTCATGTCATTGTGTAAACATTAACTTGGATGTTAATGCCAGCACGCTATGTTTATGGCTACAATGCGGATGAATACAATGTGATTTACCAGACTAGACCGTTTCATTATTGCCTTTTATCTCAAGATCTCAAGCGATATCAACAGCCGACAGTAATCGATGGTTTGACAGGCATGCTTTGTATGACATCGCATACAAAAGGCAATGCAATTAGACTAATAACCCTTTCCATTCATCGCAATCGTGTCACTGCTCATCCAGCAGTGCTTTTGCAGCAGCAAGTCAAAGCGCTGTAACTAAGTTGATTGATGTTCAGAACTAACAAAAACAATGACATGTGAAAACTCACGTATTGGTGTGTAAATACACAAGGTTGAAATGCGATGCCTAATAATTAACTGCACCGCCTTTCCTATTATTGCCTTCAATTACCTTGCATTTAATGGTACTTCTATTTATCCATGCATTGCCCTTTTGGATAGATGTTTATACACTATCCTTTCTTATCCGCCTCATGATAATAAGCTGTTTATAGTATTTCCCACTATTTGCCATGTAGAATCTCGTTGTGAATATATAAATACACGACAAATAATGCGTCCGACGTTCTCAAATCTCAAAACTACATACCATAAAATACATACAAAGTGTGAACGAAACAAGCATACAGAATCCACAATAATTGTGGTCACTTTGTAGTAACTAGAATGCACCGATGCAATAAAGCTCTTATCCATGGCTCATCACATTTTCAATAACAGGAGCGACAATGCCTCGAATTAAGATCAATTGCGTGGAGATCATTCAAGGAAAGCAGGCTGCTTTGTGTGTGATGAGGATGGAGCAGGTTACTTTGATATATACAGACACAAACCACAATTCCCATATCCATGGCTCATCACATCTTTCAGGAGCGATGACCCCTCTATGTATAATCAATTGTGCGAGGATCATTTTAGATAAGGATAATACAATGTACTTCAAGAACAGAGCTCTATACTAACATTTACACCTGTGCGTTACCTGATGTTCGCTCTACGTCAATTATGCGGGCTATATTAGGTTTCTACTAGCAACGTGATTATATGTTTAGTGATTTAACAAATTAATCATACGCTTGAGATACTCTATGAAAACGAATGTTTCTACCACACTTCATTATGGCCAATGTTCGTAATGTGGAAGAACTGCATTACAGTTTAATCCTGCACATTTTCAGTGCCACTATGTCATATGTTAATTTGATTATGTATCCATTACAAACAACAAGCCATTATACACCTGTGCCTCGCTAAATTAATCTTTAATGTTACTATGCAATTTGAATACCTTGCT
Source organism: Urechis unicinctus (assembly GCA_034190875.2). Lineage (NCBI taxonomy): Eukaryota > Metazoa > Annelida > Polychaeta > Xenopneusta > Urechidae > Urechis > Urechis unicinctus. Next base: position 38,179,383 of record CM067351.1, on the reverse strand, counting down.
TAAGCAAAGGTTGCGATCAGTGTAAGTAATTGTGTAACCATCCATATGCTGATTTGGTAGCTATAATATGTCACAATTCCATAATCACCCGAGATATTTACACCCTAAGATAGAAGAGAGAATCCATGTCAATTCGAACTTAGTAATTATTCATCAAGTAAGCTGCCGAAGTCAAAAGATATATATTCTGCAGATATGCCTGTGATTAGAAAGCTAAATGTTTTTCGTTACCCGGCATCTATTCTAAGAGTAACTGACACGTACCAGTTCGTTAACTGCAATACAAAGCCAAAACATCCATATCCTGAGGTCTAATAACCTCGGTCACACTATATGTTTGCGTTAAGAAGAACCGGACGCTTTTATATGTATAATCAAAACCCTTCCAAACGTAGTGTTAAAGCTTAACAACACGAGGTTGAAGGAATAAGTCGTAGCACAACCTGCTTCCCTCTTGACAGCAGCAATTTCATGCAACTTGCATAATATGTAGCATCCTTTAAAAGGTAAAGGTAGCATAGGTTCTCACGTCTCAGCTTGTTAACAGCTATTCCTATTGGATGCATGTGTGATTCGTATAGTCCATCTAGTGTCATTGATATCAACGTAATTACCGATAAACAACAGCCAGATTTCATCCATTACGTTGTGTACAATGGATTATGGCTAGAGATAAGCCTTCGCCATGCGTTGATTACGGTTTAAAGAATTCAAAAGCATCTGCCTCGGAGAATAAAGTAAGTACAGAGCATATATTCGCCTTTATATTTATGTACGATTTATAAGGACTACAGTTCAGAATTAATCTGTATGGATCATTTCATATGCTTTTCTTATTAATGTCAATAAACATTTCCCATTCACAAGGATTATACATGAAATCACTTAATACCGACCGGACACACAACGTCTAATCTCGAGAGTCCAAATAAGAACTCATTAACCCGATGATGAACTGAATTACCTCGTCATCAGATATAATGTTACTTCACAGGCTACTTTGTCAACATGGACAATAGTTGTCATATGAGTGTATAATACCCATCTTACCTCTGCACTTAAATGGCCATGCTGAATATCTGCTTGCATCAATAAAGCTATAATTGAAAAAATCAAAGGATTTTAATTTCATATTCTAGTCGACCTGACAAGAAGCTGATATTCAATATTGATGCATGACGTCGACCTCGAGAGATAACAACTGAGTGCCATCTTTATATTGCCAGGGGTCAACCTAATATTACAACATGGACGCAGTAATGATGAAGTTTGATGGTGATGTAGGCCTAAATATAACACTTAATGGAATGGTGACTTGCCGGGCTACAATGGTTGTTAATTTGAAGCCATCACAAAGTCCATTAAGATGTTAACATTGCAATAGAATAAAGACAGGGTAAAATCTCACGTCATTAGTTACCCCATAGCCCTTATGTGGGAGGAATAGGAAAGCCACCTTTCAGAAAAACAAATATCACAAATGCAACCATAGACGATATCCTATGCGTTTCACTTAGGCTCAATGATTTGCAACAACACACTTCTGCAATTAGTTCTTTGACTGTGACTAATGTAAGACGGATATCTTGACTCCACTATCGTTTCCTTTTGAAGAATTAAGCACAGCGTCTTATTACAGCCGACGAATGCAAATAAGCTACACTGTGATACTGTGTTTCACCCGGCAGCTTAACATGCCATTGCAAATGTTCAAAATGTTCACTATGCACATAATGAAAATCCAAGGTCATATGGCAGGCGGCGGTATGCTCAAATTGTCATAATGGTGGCATAGTGCAAGAAGCATATGGAAACAGTTATGGAAAGTCAGTTAATGAATGATAAATTGTAAAGAGATTAGGCAAACGAAATGGATGAAGACGTCGTGTTAGGACATGCAGGTGATAATGAGGAAACACAAGAGAACAGGTCAAATGTGATATGTGTGAATGCATGGATGAAATTAGTTATCGCCCTTTATGATAACATATTTCTGGCAATGTCGGGACACAGATAATGGCATGTGCTTCATAATCATTAAACTAGAGACTACATATACCACAATGCTTAGGTTTTAAAAAATGTCCTTTAATGAGTCATGTCTATGTCGAAAACAATAGTTGTGGTAAAATATGGAAATGACACCTTTAGCAATCATACTCTTGATGAAGAGACTCTCAACCATGTATTATTTAAAATGCTTGATCAAATGCTGTTTACGATCTGCTTGTAGCTTGACTTGAGGAGTCAGATATCCATGATGCAAACCGACGTCGTCTATTGAGCGTCTTAAAAAGCGACGTTAAAAAAGGTTACGCCGATGAATAGATGTATTCTATGGCCCAATGTTACACGGAATGCTGCATCACATTGTAACCAAGAGACTATTTCAATCTGGCCAATTCAAGTTGGATAATGTATAAATCATACCAGATCATCTCGATGCAACAGGGAAAGCAGGCTGCCTAGCAGGTGAAGATGATGATGATAATGATTATGATGATGATGATGATAATTATAATGATGATGATGATGATAATGATAATGATGATAATTATGATAATGATGATGATGATGATGATGATGATGATGATGATGATGATGATGATGATGATGATGACGATAAAGCACACAATCACTTTGATTTATACCCATCGAGTGATTCGTTGTTCCTGTGTGTAGCCTGACGTTTGATGTACGTCACTCATGAGTTATACATTATGTTACGCTGAGCAACATTATTTGCAACTAAAAATAGTATTTGAGTGTTATGCAAAAGTATTTTACACCATACTCTTCTGTGGGTATTGTCCGTATTGTGCAACACTTTGTATTAGATATGACTTAAACATTCTCAAATGTTTAATTAGAGAATTATTGATGGTTTATTGCGATAATCTACGTCGATTACGATTTACGATTAGTCAAGTAGTCTTGCTACCGAACATTGTGGCTGATAATGTTGTGTCGAAGTGGAGTTTCTGTTCATCTGAATTACATACGTAAGAAATGGTAGCGACAACACTAAGTGTAAGAATTTGTTACAGCATTCCGATTAACACGCGATGATATGGGCAAATACCAAATGACGTGGGTGCAAAATCCTTGGTGAAACCAGACAGTTTTGCAACGAAGACTTATTTATTAAATTATTTCTAAAAACAATCGTGGTGTAATACTTTGCGCGAGGTGACATTTTAATTATTACCATTAGGAATGTTCTATTAAATGGCGACCTTGCAGCATCCTTTTACAGCATGATTTATTATATCTAACTTACTGTTACATCCATGCATTACACAGAAAGCAATATCGAACCCGTCAATGACCTCAGGTAGTTGATTGTATGTGCCTCGTAATCATATGCCCTACTGCAGATGCCACAATGCTGATCATCTGAGTTACGAATGTCCATCGTAGGAATAAGTGATAAAATTATAACAGAACCTTAAACTACCAGTAGTTTATTGCAATCTTATTAATGGCGAGATAGGGCGTGCGTCGTGTATGCTGCAATAAACTATGCTTCTTTTTATCAGGGAATTTTTGCAAAACCCTCCATATGTGACCGAACTAGGCAATGAAGGACGATTCATATCTACACTAGAACCGGCGCATGATTCGTAGCGTACAATACAACTAATGTTATTTGGTGTACGCTTGGCTTACTATGTTGAATATGATAGGACAGTGTAAGTCCCAAGTAACTTGTCAACTTAGCCATGCGGTGACAACAAACAATTTCATCATATTGAAGACCATTACTTATAAGTACTATCTCACAATTTTGTTTAGTCTAAGCAATGTGAATCGTTTTAAGGTGCATCAACCCCCGCATCTATACACACTTCTTGCACAACACCTACCACAATAGACAAACGTACGTTCATCCTTGACAAGAATGGCTTCATATATCCCTCATTTAACATATACAAAGGCAGTTGTCTGCAATATTGTTATCCAATGCCCTAAATACACATTAACAATCCCAGTCTAACCCACCGTACGTAGAATGGCTAGTGATGACCAAATTACCATCGATACGTCCCTGTACATGCAATTAATCGTGTCCTCACGCTCAGCTGCAACATGCCATGAGACGACTTCACCTTAAGCATTATACATTCATCGCCTTAACATACGTACTTTCCTCTTCGGTGCTTTCATTTAAAATATTGAGTCTAGCTTTGACAGCAATATGATAAGCAATGGTTATCGCATTGTGGACTGACAAGTTTACTGAAATGGTTATCCACATTGACGTGGCAGCATACATGGTGCTTTTATAATACGGTGCGTTTATTATACGGCAATTTGGCATATAAGCATTGTTGCCATATCAACGTGCTATTTCTTCTTAACGGCGAAATAGCTAACTAATCCATGTTGCATGCACCCCGGAGCATAATTTGGCTTTTAGGGAGATAATTGTCCTAATATTCGGGTTTCAAGGTAATGCAATCTGTCAGCGTTGTAGAAGTGAAGTGTAGTATAGGATATTTGGCACGATCAGTAATGCCAGCAGGACAATATACCAGATATCACTGCGGTAGCACAATAAGGTAGCACAATACGTAACGATGAGCACCGAATGAGAAATGTTACGGATGTAATATCTTATAAAAATCGAATCTTACCTGACAGCTATGTCAAACAAAACTTGAACAGTAAACAGAACAGATGAGAATGAGCAGGTACATTTTGCAATACAATAAAGTGGATACAGAATAATGTAAATCATGGCACTATTCAGCGTAGCATATAAATCGTTGCATTAATCACCCTGCATCACGCGAGGCTGACAACCTCGGTAGTGTGATCAATGTTATGAAATCCCTATTGTGCAATAAATGTTTGCATGATATTGCTTGCAAATGCAAATATAATAGTACTTTTTGGTGGATGTTGTTTTCCCAATCCAGTACCACTACTTATCATTTCTACCTGTTACAAACTGACAACTCCCAACTCCTGATGCTGATTCGTCGGCGTGATTATTTCTATTCCAGATTCCATGTGACGTCCGCGTGACGTCCGCGTGACGTCCGCGTGATTGTGAATCTCACCATTGGCATCATCACTAGCTTCATGACATTACACATTTCCGGTGACCACTGACGCTGATACTGAATTCACTTCGCCAAACTGAAATAGTATATTCATTCATTCAGTATCATTTAACGATGTACAACTCATACGGCGCATAATGAATATGCGTGGGTAATTTCATACAATATACGAAATTCTGACAATTGAGCTAGACCTTATATTGTCAGCAATATAAACGCGTGTAGAGGTGCTATCATGATATCCAAAGATTGGCGCATTGATGATGAAATGCGTGATCAGTTTGTGTTGGAGGTATAACAAGTTTAAAGGAATGGAATGGTATGGACAATTACCAAATACCTTGGTACACAAACCATGAATGAAACCACTACAATATCCTCAGTGCTGAAACCAAGATTTAATCATGCAATTTGTACCAAAACGTACCTTTGATCCATTTCGTTTTCCTTATTGAGAATTATCTATACAATGACAACCTTGTAACATCATATAGCGGCTTGCCCTACCCATGTATTCAATCGTATTGATCATAACACCTTATGATAAGGTCGAATCTCATGCCAAATTATTCGCGATTACAAAGAGAGAACATTTTGGATTGGCTCCTGAGGTATTACTAAGAACTAATTTAATATCAGATGAAAATCGTGAGTCTGCTTAGTTTTCTTATTGTTAAATGAGGCACAGTATCTTGTTAAGCCGACGATTACGAGTTAATGACACTGTGATTCCGTATTCCTTGCGACAGCCTACGTCTTTGCTGGAAATGGGCAAAAAGTACAAATTTAAATCCATATGGCTCAAGTGCAATATCCTGTGATTTATTCTCTCGGCGTGAAATGTCATCTCGCGACTGAGCAGGTGGTGATATGCTCAGTTGGTCACCATGGTAACATATTCCAACAGGCATATGAAAACCATAATGAAAAGACAAGGGATGAACAGATTGTGACGGAACTTCTTCATTGCAAGCGAATGGACGGGCAAGTAAGCAGGTGAGAATGTGACTGGTGATGAGCGGAGATGGACGTTATATGGTTAGACAGCACATGAGATGATCACGTACTAAAATGGAGATAACAGATTATGATGGCATGGGGGTAACGCACAGACACGTGAGGTCACGAAAGGGTGTAGACATTGTCGCATGTTATTTGTGCGAGGTGATATCAAATGGCTATTTGACCTGGTCGCCATCTATGTTGTGACTCGAGAACCTTTTTAACAATCAATCAATACTTGAGACACCCAACACAATATGACGAACAAAATTATATATTATTGTGTATAGCACGCGCCGTTACAATGTTGCCAACAGACTAACATGGAACGTAATGTTATAATTGGTGGGATAGGTTTTGTGTCGTGTATGCTTGTAATATTTGAGCTCTGATTTGTCGCAACCATCTTATGAGCATAATGTCACTAATAGTCCTAATATAAATCCAACCCTATGTAAAAGACATAGTCATTGACGTAAGGTAATGCCCCCATGATAACTTACTCTTATCATATAGTCACTGCCCTAATGATAATGTATACCGCATGTATTACTCACTAACACAATGGGCGAAATCACTTTACTTAACTAAAACACAATCTTCATTTCAATCGCATTTGTAGCCTCCACCAGAAACGAGTCACATGGTTATTATTTATGTTCGTGCAATAGGATCAGGCGGAGATTGATATCAGATTAAAATATAACAAATAGCACTCCCTCCACTCTCAACATTAAGCCATCCATGTTAGAATATAGACAAGTTATGTCCGCAAGAACTCTGTTAAGTGGTTTCTGATGAGGTATTCAAGTACATGTACATGATGTTGGTGAAACGAACTAAGTATTCGAATGTGGGATATGACGTGCTAGAAGTATACTAATATCTCGCTGTTTGCAGCTCAGCGGATTTGATGTCAAGGTAATACTTAAAACGCTTAGTTGTCGGACATAGGATTAGAGCTGGTATGCAGCTGTCATATGAATGATTACATGGCAAGAACCGGCGCATATAATCACTTCCCCTTATCAAAATTGGGTAATATATCAAAGATATACCTGTGTTTGACCGTGCAGAACAGTATAGTTCATCTTTTCGTATCAAGAGCAAAAGGCAAATTTCCAAACTGGCGTTGTGGTCTTGAATAATCAAGATTTACAAGAAATATCTGATCTATCGGTTTTCATATATTTATGAACTTGCAAGGTACTAGACTTCCTCAACATCTGCCACACAATTATATTGGACAGATGATCGGTCGATTAACAATAGTCTTACGTGCCCCATGCTTACTTGGCTCACCTTTTTCTCAGACGGGGATTTGCAAACCTGGCAAAATGCTTTGCTTTCACTTAGAATAAATAATCATAGCACCACCCATACACCAATCCGGACAGGTGTTTGGCGCAATGTTATCTTATATACTGCATTGCCAATATATGATGTGATGTTATAACATCAGACAGCAGTTCGATTGATTGACTACAGCTGCAAGTGAGACAGGCAGAAACATCGCTCCCTTCAGTTGAGTAGTCGTTCAATACATCATTACATGGTGAGATAATAAGCTGTTCAAGGTATAATATAACTACAAGTATGGTAACCTAACTCAAAATTACTGTGTGTGATTTCTGTTGAATCGTAAGCGGCAGAGAAACGTGATGGTTATATATTTACTATAACAGCATCAACGTTAGGCGTCTGTAAGTTATAGTGACATAAATGAATGGAATATAAACGTTGGGTGTCATTCGTTTAATTGATCAATTTCTGAGACCTATTTTCCTCGAAGTTCACCTGCGTAGATCATTTGAGCTGCATAATTCATAGCCGATTAACCGTACATCCATAATCAATTAAAGCTCGTTCAAAGGTGCTGTTGTAATATAATATCATAAGGTTGTGTGCAATTTGAATACTGCTTTGATCCCTTTTTACAGCACCAATGTAGACAATTAGGCATATAAGCGTTGTCGCCATATCAACGTGCTATCTCTTCTTAATCGCTAATCTCTTACAATAAACAATTAATTTTACATTCGTTCTTGAATAAGAATGATGCCTCAAATGATTTAATCAATATAAACAAGTAATTATGTTATCTAGAACATATACCATGCAACGGCGAAATAGCTAAGTAAATTACATGCACCCAGGTGCATAATTTGGCTTTTAGGGTGATAATTGTCCTAATATTGGGGTTTCAAGGAAATACAATCTGTCACCGTTATAGAAGTGAAGTGCAGTATAGGACAATGTGCACGATCAGTAATGCCATAAGAACAATATACCTGATTTCACTGCAGTTTTATTTGCGGTAGCACAATACGATACGATGAGCACCGAATGAGACATGTTAAGGATGTATTATCTTATACAAATCAAATCGTACATGATTTGTGGAAGTACATTGCCAGAAAACACGAAATTTTCATGGTTCATAGTAACCTTATCTCAAACAACGAATATACAGTTAAGCATATGTAAACGAAGCAGAATGCATTTATTCATTCATCAAATTGCCAATGTTTACTGCTCTTCTTGGACCTTAATTGGTTTATATTCTCAACCGATGGGTAACTAAAAAGAATTATTGAACTTGATGGTCCGTCGTCTTAATTCCCCAGCATCCTTCACACCATTCGCTGTTGTATCGTGCGCAACGAGGTATTGTAGCATTGTGATGGTTTGATATCCAATAGTTCACGAAGCTTGACAATGAACCAAAATTCTCCAAGCAGACCTATTATGTTTTTCACATTAATAAACAGCTATAACCGCGAACATGTGGTGCTTCAATAAAACCAGTTTATGGTATTTATCACGATCGTGTTACTGTTGTTAATTTCCAACAGAAATCAACCACGATCACACATAGCCTCCACGTGACAGCGATGTCAAACCTAACTTGAACAGTAAACAGAACAGATGACGGAAATCACCATCAACATCCAACGGCGACTAACGAACCAATTAAAACAAATTCAGCAAGTTGTATGCGTGCCGCATGATTCAAGTTGAGAATGACCAAGTATATTTTGCAACACAATAAAGTGGATACGGAATAATGTTAATCATGGCACTATTACAAACGTAGCATATAAATCGTTGCATTAATCACCCTGCATCACGCGAGGCTGACAACCTCGGTAGTGTGATCAATGTTATGAAATTCCTATTGTGCAATGAATTGTTGCATGATATTGCTTGCAAATGCAAATATAATAGGACTTTTTGTCACTGCCATCTCCACTCAAGGAATTCTAGCCTATTTGATTGCTACACAAAGACTACATGCTTTCCGCACTCGGTGAATGCTTGCTTTAGGCAATCATCGTGACACAATGGAAAATCAACTCAGAAGAAAGCTTGAGCTGTCTCTGTGCGATAACATATGAACAAGCGTGTGATGGCGTGTTAATATCACATTAATGACAATGCGATTCCTGATTAGTAACTTAACCTTAAGCAACAGCTGTTTTATGAATTAAATTTGTCCAAGCATTGTCTGTTGAGCTGCAACAACGTGAACTTCATATAAGCACGTATATCAATAGCAGCACCTTGTCAACTAACGTATCGTTGCGAATATGTCATAATACTACACATCACGCATCCAGCATTTTTATAGATGTTTTAAAATTACATATTCTCACGAATACATCATGTTTAGATCGTAGTGAATTCAAGTGGTAACAGGTCCAATTCTGGTATTTGTGTTTTGTAAGCTATCCTTCAATCGTGAATACGACTGACCTACAAATGGGAATCTGATGAATACAGACTTCTTGCTTCTTATGACCTGGTCCGACTAAATGGTATCTTAAGTTTCTTCAGCATTGATATAGTATGGCTGATGACGATGGAACAATAGAATTCAACGATGGTATGCAGGTACAAAGGTAGAATGCTGTGATGACAAATATTTATTGCAGGTCGTATGCTTAAACTTCGCAGTGGTCGTTATGAGCGATTTCGTGTTCTTTTTTATATATGCTCAATATTTCTTTAGTGATGATGCTTACAGCCTATTCTTTTGTAATTACTCATCAGCTTGGGGATATTTGAACTGAAGAAACCACATTGTTTCATTTACCAATGGGAATAAGGATTGCAAGAGATATGGCATATTGCGTGTATCAGTAGACAACCTTATCAGAGTAAATCAAATTGGATATTCACAACTTCAGTGCAGTACAGGTTGCAGGCTAGCTAGTTGGTGGCAGGGTGATGCAGTGCATTTTGAGGGCTGTACATTTATGCATCGTGCGATATCTCTGGCTATTTGATAATTTCCAATTCTGATGGGACAGCTTCTTTCCTTTTGACTGTTGCACTGTACTTGATGACGTCTATTGCTGGATTAATGTTAAAGATATGTGGTACATTGCGGGATGTAACAGGGTTTTAGGAAAAGTAAATATGAATCATGTTAATTCCGAAATTTCTCCGGTTATGATGATGGTGAATGAGTAATATGATAGAAGGGTTTGTCAATATGTACCTGTATGTCGGGTATTGGACGCAGATTATAATAAAACGTTGATCCTATTAACATTGAACAACATATATCCTATGCTGTGTGAGTTTTTCTAGCATGAAATATCCCTGCTTCGCCACTCCTTGCGGACTGGGTGACATGAACGCCGCCAGTCAGTCGATGTTTTTGTTAATGTTGACTGATACACATGGGGTAGATGACAGTATCTCTACTAGTTCTTGCTGCATAATACATCTTTAAAAGAGGCCAGCTACACGCGATTTCATGCCACTGACACCAATACCATTCGAAACGCTCGTACCCAATTACAATAGAAACATACTACACCTATTTTCTTCATGTGCTACCTTGATGTGGTGTTATAATGGGCATCGAAACCATCTCGTGATACTAGCTTTCTAAGTTAATATCATTTTTTTCGGGTTTTATCACGTGATTGTGTAACCTTAGCCTCTGCAACGATGGTATTTTTGGCTGGCAAAGTGTGCGAACGTCATAGGCGAACAGCAATATCTACCCAAAATCAAAACTTGCAGTAATTACGGTATTTATGAAGCAACGAGAATACAGCAAAACAATGAAGATCATACAGACAACAGGGTGATTCCCAGTAAACCACTAGTGTATCGTTCCCCATCCTATCATTGACGTCACGAGCGAGGATGCATCTTATAATGATATACTGCGCTGGGACATTCAACCTGGAGAAAATACAAATCATGTCAGGTAATCTCGATGCTGCAAGGCTGTCTGACGTGTAATGAGGATAATACAGTGCACTTTGATAATAATGGTTGTTTTTGTATTTGCCCCCATCACTTTGATTTATACCCATCGAGTGGTTCGCTGCTTCTGTGTGGCCTAATGTTGGGCCCACGTCAATTGTGAGTAATGCATTATGTTGCACCAAGCAACATAATTGGCTACATTGGTGCTGTGAAAAGGGATCAAAACCAAATTGTGTTGTAGCCAGTATCCGTATTTTTCAAGGGTCGTATTGAATCATTAGTAAGATATTCTCAAATGTTGCAGAAATGATGCGTAATAGAGATTGATGACGTGCCGTTGTGACAACCGAGCACTGCTTCATCAAGCATGACAACTGCTACTCTGTGACTCTCAATGATATCGCGAGGAACAGTTTTTGTTGAGCTGATATGCGTTGTTCAACATTGGTTTACGTATCATAATTGGCCCTGGAGGCATGCGTCTTCGATGTACAAACCGCATTATCAATACAGTTATTATAACAGGTCAAATACGAGGTCTATTTACACCTGTCGGCCATGACATGGACTGCAAATGCTTGGTACGAATATCGCGCGACTCTACCAGCACACTGCAAAGCCTTCATTACTTGACGGCGATCTCTTCACTCCCTACAGAGATTGGTCGTTGGCCGCGTTGGAAGCCTCATAAACTTTACTTTTTTGGATGATACTTCACGTTGGCCTATGAAAATGTCCCGCTGAGTCAGTACAGTATTGGTCTTGATGTTTGTTGCTTTAAATGTGCTCCTCCATTTTGATGTCAGGTTTTGATGATAGGATGGTAACACCCTCTGGGATGGATGAGAAGATATAATGTAATAAGGACCCTCTGACACATGCAATGTGTGTGTTGTACATAGAAAGAGTCCAATAACGCAGCAGATGGTGATTTGTCGAGCGTTGGTCATGCAATACAATAACTGTAATCGATTAAACTGATGTCCCGCGAAAGTAATGTGGTCTATATGAATTGCCATACATACCCCGCACAGCTAAGTTCCTCGAGATTTGGGTAGCCTCGATGTCACTTGTGGGTCTGTATTGTGGTATTCCTCACTGATAAACATTGGAGTGGGTAGATATATCATTATTTGTAATACATGTAATATATAGCGCTATATCGCATATCTATTTCTTGTGTAATACGTCCAGTCAAGCTACTAGCGAAATATCATGCAATACCTTGTGTTTTGTTCAACGTTCCTGACCTTTTAAAATATCTGTGAAGTTAGGTTTGCAATTGCCGCCAGTTGCCAAATATAAATTACCACTACCAACTCTTGAATTACCTCTTAAATACATTACAAACAACATACGCATTTGCGAGCCTAAATACACTTCTGTCCCGCTTATGAATCTGTTAAAATATTGTCCCCTATGTAACCTATGCTTCAACAATTGTTTAATCATCGGTATTTCTATAAGATAGGTGTAGGATGTCAAAATTCCTCATGGATTCATGCATCTTATACTTTTCAGACCAAGAAGTACCACTGCAGTGCAGAATATGGCAAAGTCACTGTCTATCAAGCATAGTGTCGATGTCAGAATTAAATCACACATTTCTTCATCATGACGATGTACTTTTCTTTCTTACATGCTTGTTGGCATTGTCGCGTCCCCCAATAGCAGTATATCCCCCTTTACAATACACATTGGCTGCGGATAGATCTGTCATGGAAAACTTGGTGGTTCTTTTTGCCTAGCGTCCATTCTGCGAGGAACTGATTAGGGCTCTGTACCTTACTGCAACACTAAAACACTAAGCATAATTTGGTCATCCGAATTCATTTCAAGTCGCAAACGAAAAGGTCCATATTCACGATGTCCAATAACCTCTGTCATACTCTGGATTTACATTAAAAGGAAGTTGTAATGTGTTCTCATGCTCAAGAAAACTGATTCCAAGTCACCAATGATGAATATTGCTTTTTGTTTTTAGCAAGCGTGTTTTTTACCGCAAAATGTTTTAATCATTTCAACGATCTCAATTTAAAGCCTACCGATGTCTACCTAAAGTAAAGTATAGTTTCGCTATAGCTTAAAGAAGACAGAACGGAACGGGTTTTATCCAATCGCCGCAAGCGGGATTACTCATCGAACCCATGCTCCACTGAACATTTCCTTCTGGCAATATGTTTCCCATTGCTTCTTCGTCATAGTGAATATGACTTGCAAATAATGGTTCATTATTCGGTTGATGTAATCCTGCACTTACGTCAAATGCACCCCCTACCCCCTAATACAAAAGTTAATGCATACAGTGTATTAAACAAGCGCTGTCATGTTGTGTCATTAATCAGTTACTCAGGGGAATAAAGCTTGTGACGGTTGTGATGAGATGTCTACCAGGTGGTGTTGCGCAAAGGATGGCCAAGTGCTTATCACAGTGGCATACACATATTCCATCATCATTTAGTATAGGCTTGGTATTGCCACTGCGTCAGAATAAATGACCTTGCCAGTTTGTGTTACTTATAGTGCCTATCGCACGAAAAAGCATGTCATTTTTGTCGCCAGATTACGGAAATATAACCCAGAAGTGCCTATTCTGTCTATGTATCAGTCGTCAAAGTGCGCGCTTTCGGGTCGAAATTCGACTTAAAAGAGGAGTCCGGCGTATCGAGACGACGAGCTCATGAATAATTAATCGCCTCCGCGTGACGTCAATTCCGGCATTGTTTTCTTTGGGAGGTGCTATCTGCGCTATGATTAGCGCAAAAGGGCTGCTGGTAATTTCGCTATTTCATCACTTCAGGAGAGCGACGAAGAGACATGGGATGGCACAGATCATTAGCAGACCATCTTCGCTTCGGCAGAGCAAATTTCTAACCAGAAATGAGCGATTCAGACGTCTCCGACGGAGATTAAAAAGGACACCGTCGATGTCATTGCTGCGATAATGGCTGCCGAAGCGTTTTGTTGGGCGCGCTAATTTGAACTGACATTGGACCGGTTCGAGTTTATTGATCATATTATGAATTGATTTCAGCGAAGTACCTATAGCCGTGCGATAGGCACTTTAAAGGGGAGGGGTGTTATGCTTGATTGTAATGTAGTTTGTAACTCTCAACATTCAGTCTATGTTACATCTTAGTTTTTCAACACAATCGGCATAATCTAACGAAGCCTCTTCTTGAAGCACCTACTCATGAACTGCATCCTATCTAGCAACTCCCATGAATTAGAAATGACTGTTAAGTCTCGGCTTCATGATGTCGACTCCCTCACGGCCTTTCCTTGAATTATGTATTGTGACTTATCTTCAAGGGACACCATTTAAGTCTTCGTGGTTCCTCAGGTATGTCTCGTCACTGAGGAACGTTTTTCAGTTGCACTCAAGGGTCTGTATAGTGATTGTTGCCAGATAACAAACACTCAATGGTGTAAGGTTGTCATTGTTCTTACTGGCATGCAATATATTTATTTTGACTGGGTATTAATTGTTTTACCATGATAAGGAGTGTGAAGCACTAGAAATAAAGATCGATTATTGTCATCTGGTTATTAGTGCAGACCAATCAAGAACCCAACAAATGGAATGTTAAGTTAAGTATTTATCCGGCAGTTTGCTACACGCATAGATAATGTTACGGACTAGGAAGTGCTTAATCCAGAAGACTTGCTCGATTACGTTTAACATGTTTGTGCATTTTATCGCGGAGAATGATATTGCGTATTCAGCAGAAACCACACTCATTTGTCTGATAGTAATTATCAATTATCCACAAGTGTATTTCGCATGGTGGATGTTGTTTTCCCAATCCAGTAACACTACTTACCATTTCTACCAGTTACAAACTGAAAACTCCCCGCTCCTGATGCTGATTCGTCCGCGTGATTATTTCTATTCCCGACTCCACGTGACGTCCGCGTGATGTCCGTGTGACGTCCGCGTGACGTCCGCGTGTTTGTGAATCTCACCATTTGCATCATCACTAGCTTCATGACATTGCACATTTCCGGTGACCACTGACGATGCTGAGAATGAATTCACTTCACCCAATTAAAATAGTATATTCATTCAATCAGTATAATCTAACGATGTACAGCACATACGGCGCATAATGAATATGCGGTGGTTTTTTCAAACAATATACAAAATTCTGAAAATTGAGCTAGCCCTTATATTGTCAGCAATGTGTCATGGTGTAGCGGGGCTCTCATGATATCCAAACATTGGCGCATTGGTGATAAAATACGTGATCAGTTTGTGATGGGGGCTTAACAAATGAATGGAATGGAATGGTATGGACAATTACCAAATAGCTTGGTACACAAACCATGAATGAAACCATTACAATATCCTCAGTGCTGCAACCAAGACTTAACCATGCAATTTTTACCAAAACATACGCATGATACATTTCGTTTTCCTTATTGAGAATTCTCTATACAATGACAACGTTGTAACATCATATAGCGGCTTGCCCTACCCATGTATTCAATCGTATTCATCATAACACCTTATGATAAGGTCGAATCTCATGCCAAATTATTCGCAACTACAAAGAGAGAACATTTTGGATTAGCTCCTGAGGTATTACTAAGAACTAATTTAAAATCAGATGAAAATCGTGAGTCTGCTTAGTTTTCTTATTGATGAATGAGGCACAGTATCTTGTTAAGCCGACGATTACGAGTTAATGACACTGTGATTCCGTATTCCCTGCGACAGCCTAATACGTCTTTGCTGGAAATGGGCAAAAAGTACAAATTTAAATCCATATGGCTCAAGTGCAATTCTCTGTGATTTATTCTCTCGGTGTGAAATGTCATCTCGCGACTGAGCAGGTGGTGATATGCTCAATTGGTCACCATGGTAACATATTCCAACATATGAAAACCATAATGAAAAGACAGGGGATGAACAGATTGAGAAAGAATTTCTTCATTGCAAGCAAATGGATGGGCAAGTAAGCAGGTGAGAATGTGACTGGTGATAAGCGGAGAGAAACGTTATGGTTAGACAGCACATAAGATGATAACGTACTGAAAGGGAGATAACAGTGGCATGGCGGTAACGTACATACACGTGAGGTCACGAAAGCGTGCAGACATTGTCGCATCTTATTTGTGCGGGCCCGCTGTGAGATGTGTAAATGCATCAATGAAATCAGATGCCGTTCTTTTGACAGTTTTCTGGCAATGCGCTGGCAAAGATGATGATATGTGCCTCATCATTACATACACGGCTGCAAATATCAAAATGCGTAGGTACAAACAAATGTCCACGAATAAGACATGTCCGTGTTATATACATTACGGTAGTTATGGCAAAATATTGCATTCACAGCAGAATGATAAATTGAGTCATATTTCATGCCTTACGCTTTAATTGATTGTCGGGGTGATATCACAATATGACGAACAAAATTATATATTCTTGTGTATTGCACGCGCTGTTACAATGTTGCTAACAGACTAATTCATGAAACGTAATAGGCATGTTATAATTGGTGGGATAGATTTTGTGTCGTGTATGCTCTTAATATTTGAGCTCTAATATGTCGCAACCATCTTATAAGCATAATGTCACTAATAGTCCTAATATCAATCCAACCCTATGTAAAAGACATAGTCATTGACGTAAGGCAATGCCCCCATGATAACTTACTCTTATCATATAGTCACTGCCCTAATGATAATGTATACCGGATGTATTACTCACTAACACAATGGGCGAAATCACTTTACTTAACTAAAACACAATCTTCATTTCAATCGCATTTGTAGCCTCCATCAGAAACGAGTCACATGGTTATTATTTGTGTTCGTGCAATAGGATCAGGCGGAGATTGATATCAGATTAAAATATAAAAGATAGCGCTCCCTCCACTATCTACATTAAGCCATCCATGTTATAATATAGACAAATTATGTCCACAAGGACTCTGTTAAATGGTTTCTGATGACGTATTCAATTACATGTACATGATGTTGGTGAAACGAACTAAGTATTCGAATGTGGGATATGACGTGCTAGAAGTATACTAATATCTCGTTGTTTTACTTGCCGGGCTACAATGGTTGGCCAATGTTAATCTGATGCCATTAAGATGTTAACATCGCAATAGAATAAAGAGAGGGTAAAATCTCACGTCAAGCTCAGGATACATTGCTTACCCTATAGCCCTTATGTGGGAGGAATAGGAAAGCCACCTTTCAGAAAAACAAATATCACAAATGCAACCATAGACGATATCCCGTGCGTTTCACTTAGGCTCAATGATTTGCAACAACACACTTCTGCAATTAGTTCTTTCACTATGACTAATGTAAGACGGATATCTTGACTCCACTATCGTTTCGTATTGATGAATAAAGCACAGCATCTTTTACAGCCGACGAATGCAAGTAAGCTACACTGTGATACTGTGTTTCGTGCGGCAGCTTAACATGTCATTGCCAATGTTCAAAATGTTCACTAAGCAAATAGTGAAAATGCAAGGCCATATGGCAGGCGGTGGTATGCTCAAATTGTCATAATGATGGCATAATGCAAGAAGCATATGAAAACAGTTATGGAAAGTCAGTAAATGAATAATAAATTGTAAAGAGATTAGGCAAACGATCAGGCGTGTAATCAATGAAGACGTAATGTTAGGACATGCAGGTGAAAATGAGGAAACACAAGAGAACAGGTGAAGTGTGAATGCATGGATGACATCAGTTATCGCCCTTTATGTAAACATATTTCTGACAATGTCCTGACATAGATAATGGCATGTGTTTCATAATTACTACACGAGAGACTACATATACCACAATGCTTAGGTTTAAAAAATGTCCTTTAATGAGTCATGTCTATGTCGAAAAGAACCGACGTTATGAAAGGTTACGCCGATGAATAGCTGTATTCTGTGGCCCAATGTGAAACGGAATGCTGGATTGTAACCAAGAGACTATTTCATGGTTACTTATGTTTCTCAACTGTCAGTAGTTCATTGCATATTGGTTGGACATGCTGTGTGTCGTCAATGACATAATATGTGTTCCTTTGAAGCACGAAATTGGCAATATAGCACGTTAAACATCAGGAAATGTATGATGATTCGTCGCAGACATATAATGAACATTATGTCAACTCGAACGAATGTAAGAAACATAAGGCACCACGTGTGAGGTAAATATCATATTGTCTCTAACCTGATGACGATGGATGCGCTACTTTCTAACTCCGTGTTTAAAATCAGTGCATTTTACCGCTATTGTTGGGTAAACATGACTATGTTATATCAAACAAGTTATGAATTCAGATCATGTGCAGATCGACCAATGTCTGGTTCATAGTGAATGGCCATGAATGCCAAAAAACCATCTGGTAATGGCTTATTCAATCCCAACAGCAACCGAATCTTAGACAGTGCCAGCGCTTTTATTGGGAACATTCAAACTGATTTTTTATCAATGGTCACTGCATCATGTGCTTGTTTGACGGGCACAGTTTAGGAATCATGCGTTTGCCTCATATTCATGTATCCCATACGGGCTTCTGCGGTACAGTGTTGGTAACTGAATTAGTTTACAGATAAAAGAACTAACGTTGTAAGTAAGAAAAGGAGTGAATACATGAATCAAGTTTTCTTATTGACAAGTGTCGGACCAGCATTTTTATATCGCCTGCTCCTATATGCTACGTATCCTTGTGAACCAGGGACTGCAAGTGTTGGTTATATTTATGGTAAGCAGAATATATTACACATAATTATCGTTTAATTTGTGAAGTGGGATGGAGTGGTCGTATGATGGCTGTAGGAACCAATGGAACTTTCAGGAACAAAACCTATAGATGCAGAACCAATAAAAGATAAACAGTTAAACTCTTTAACCCTGAAATGCACCGGCCACAATGTTATCTCTGACAATAATCTGCCATTACGAATATTGGATGTTATTATTGCGGACTGTGCCCCTTTGAGTGCCCCATCCTCATTTGGCTCAACCTTTTTCTCAACCATGTTACAAAGCCTTGCTGTTAGGAACCCGATACAAACTGAGCCCTACTTTGTATGCACTACGGACAATGCCAACTGTTTGTCTAATCGACTAGCAGCATCCATACATTAGTTTGGACAGGTGTTAGTCACAGTGTTATCTTATATACTACGTTGTCAATATAATTATTTGATGTTAGCACAGCGGACGCCTGTTCGATTGATCGTGCGCCGCTGAAAACGGGTCAGGCAGAACAAAGACAATTTGCAATGCTGGTTGCGACCAAAATGTAGCGGTTAAATTTAGCGTTAACCAATAATTATGTCAGATATTGCGTCATAAAGACAGCACAGTATTGGTTGACATGCTCGATATCCACCAGGCAGTATCTGTCAAGTACTTATTATGCAATAGGAGTGCACAGGTATTATATTCAACACATGTATAATCGTCACCCTAACATTTGTGACAATCTAGAACAGCCGTTTTGTAGCATCAGGCACTTAATTTTAGCCTTTCGTTCATTAAAAGAGAAGAAATCTATTCCGCAATTTTGGTAGATAAGCGGTCTCCTGACAGTTATTTGCACCGCACTATCCACACACGACGCTCATGTGTATGCCGTATAACGGAAGTAGGCCTTGTGTGGCACACCAAGACGCTTCTTTGCAAATGCAGATATCGAATAAAAGCACATGAACATTTACAATATAATTACACAATAAATGCATCTACAAGATAATATTCACATACAACTTCAGCCGCCCTAATGATACTGCGTTACATGTCTTGGCATGTTTTTTTCCCTAAAGTGGAAACGACATTGCCACTTGATATGACTGTGATTCTGAATATGCCTACATCTCTCATCGCAGCGACATCAACATTAATACCTGCATGATATGACTTTTTCCCCTGTGCATCATTTTCCAACACTAGAAGATCCAACGCACATTACGTGACTTAAGTTTGCATTTGTGTCCAAGCATCATTCATGGGCCATGGGAACGACATGGCTAGGGTATCCAACGACGTGGCTGGGGTATCCCACGACATGACTGGGATATATGTGGACGAATACTTAAACAGTGCACACAACGTCATTCAGCAAACGTTTTTTACCAGAGAAAGGTATTGCGATATGGTGTTGCTTGCGGCAACTGAATCCGCCATTGTAAGAGAGCAATCGGAGCAAATATGATAACTGCAAAGCCGTGTGACCTTGGCGCAATAATATTGAATTATACCATGTGGAAGGGAACGTCAGCTGCATGAGGGGTCACATTTCCACTGAGGCAACATAATCCGAAAGGCGACTGAGAGTAATGATAACGGTCAATTGTACCATTGATCCATATCTGCATCCTACTTGTCGTGAGGTGCACCTGTATGAAAGGCTCATAAAGCAGCTGCCATTTGTTATTCATTGCTAAGAAAGGATTTATAAATTGAAAGCTCAGATAAATTGCACAATTCAGTTGCCTCTGATTTTAATGTGATTGCGATGTGTAATGCAAACAAAGGATAAGTCAATCGAATTATCTTTGTTCAATGGCATTCGTAGAAAATAGGTAATTCTGTGCAAAGAGGTCTCGTTCATGTATTGCAATTTAGTTACATCACATTGTCGAAATAGTTGCTAACTGGAATAACAGAATCACCTCATTGTTGGCGGCGATGCCATATCCCGTTGATCAATTGCCTTTCCGCGATGTTATATCCCATCACAAAGGTCCTTTAATATATCACAAAACCTCGAAAGTAAAAGACGACCTTCATATATTTGTCATTCATAGATGTAAGGTCATAATAACGTTAAGCTCTTGCGCAGATGCAGTTGAATGGTACCTTAAGGTTTTGTACAATTTAGAACGGTATTGCGATATGGTGTTGCGTGCGGCAAATGAATACGCCATTGTAAGAGAGCAATTGGAGCAAAGTGGTAAATGCTTCTGACAGCAGGTGTGTTTGACAACCATACAATTACCTGCTTAAGAGATGTTGCCAGTGGTGACATGTACGTTTGAAGCAGCGGTAGTGCCTATATGATGAATGATAAGCCACCCCCGCAATATGATCTCGTACATAATGGTTCATCATACGGTTGATGTTATCCTGCACGAACAGGGGACAACTAAAATGCACACCTTATTCCATATTGTGTCATATTCGGTCACTCGACATAAAATCACCTGTCAAAGCGCTTAGAAAACATAAGGGCATCTGTCGCTTGTGACTGTGTGTACATAAATGATCAACAAAAGATAATGTTTCTTGGTATTAATAATCACACATCTATATTGCTGTAGTGTGTCGCTCAGGGGCTGTCGACCGGTGGATGGAAGGGATGTTGATCACGATGATAAATATTTAAGCGATCCCCATTTGGTAGCGGCAATGATGTAGCCATAGCCAACTAAACACGGTTAGCAGAAATGTCTAAGTTCATGGTCGCGGTTCATGGACGTGACGTATGTACATGTATTATTGTATGGGGTGAATTGCATTCAACATGCAATCAATAAGACTTTATGATATATATGCCCGGAGCCTGTCACTAAAAATGTGTGCAATAATGACATGATGCGCAAGAGGACGGTCAAGTAGGCCATAATATAACACGTTTAAAAAACTGGTGAATTACCGATTGTATGGACAAATGCGAAATACCATGATTGGCAAATCTAAGGTGAAGCCACGATAATATCCCCAAGATTTAATTTTTAGAGTCAATTATTAAATATTCCTCATTGGCAATTTATATACAATAACAAACTGGTAGCATCTTATTGCTCTATTAGCCTACTTATGTACTCCATCTTATGTGATATAACATCAACGCATTACAAAAAAGGCAAAGTCGAATCTTATACCCTGGATACAGTGTTAACCGCTAATTTCCTATGTTGATTGAAGTTGAAAGGAATCATTCAGAAAAACAAATGACACAAATGTCATATCTTGTGCATAGCTTTTTGGCTCATTGGCTAGCAACAGTAAACTGGGGGAAACTGAGATCAACTGTTCGTCTATTGCAAAAAACTAATGACTTTATCTCGCGTTATTTACCAAAAGTGAAATGTCATCTGGCGGCTGGGCAGGTGGTGATGGGCACAAATTGTCACCTTGGTAATATTATCCTAAAAGAATATGCCATACGTAATGGAAAGGCTGAACATGAATAGCTTTCAAAGAAATAGCTGGAATGTCACGACCAGGCACGCACGTTGTCATGTGTTTATACGAGTGTATGGTAATTAGTGTCGTCATGCGAGTACTCGTATGTACTTAATGACGCGATAAATAAGGTAATTGTTTATGTTGGTGTAATATGATATAGTAGGGATTGATATCTTATAAACGTCCACACTACAACGTCAGTATGCGTCATTTCGTATTTTCCTAGGTAGAAAACAAGGTAGTTTTCGGGGGGGGGGGAGGGTGCGTGCATACAAGAAGTTCAGTGGGATGGTGTGTTACATGAGTAAGGAGTAAACAAAGACTAAGTTAATGTCATGAACAATAATTAAAGCTGTGGTGACCGATATATTCCCATGAATCTTGTTGGTGCTTAACGGACATTTATGTCACATAAATTGTCGCAAAGGCAGCGGAGAAAACGAAGCCGAGTTTCTAATTTCATTTAGCGCATGAGCCACCATCCTGTTATACTTAAGTACCATCCCTACAACATGAGTACACATGAAACACACCCACCACTTCTATTTCTAAATTTTGTCAATATTACAAATGAGAAGAAAGCTGTTCCATAATGAGATCATTGCAGGATTCACGCTGATCGAATGTCATACATAATTGTATGAGAGCAGGCTTTGGGGAAATGCTATTCAGAATTACGTTGATTTCACATAAAATTCAAATTGGGTATTTGCTAATAGTGGACAAGGCGTCGGCTCCTCTCAAAATTTCATATTACCTTACATTGTGAACATGATGATGAAGCAGTTTAAGGCTGACAGAATCAATAATGTTCGTACCCCTTGTTGAGTGTTCAGTACATAAGTATTATACAGATACGGCGTTTGGATGTTCGCCTACCCTCGCTGTCCAGGTAATATTAATGGTGTCACAAATAGTAACCGCTCCTACAAAATATGAGACAGCGACATATGATAGATTGACATGCTTGTTATTGCATGTATCATAGCGTGCCAAGCATTAACTCCCCTGTGTAGGGAGTGGGTAGCTTCAACATCGCCAGTCAGTCTGTATTTTTGTTAACGTCATTGATCTTCCTCGTCGCGAGAAGTAAATGCAGATGCTGTGCACTACTGGATTAGGCAACTATCATCTTTTCAATAAGCTGACGGGGGTTTCTTCCAGTAGTTAGAGTGCGTTGCTGTTTTACGCTGACCTCAGCTGTATCGGGGGAAACATGGGGAAGATAGGGGTATCGCTAATTGTTCTTGAAAAACAACACATCATGAAAAGAGACCTGCTGCATGCGAGTTTATGCTACAGACAACACTACCATTCAAAACGCCCTTGCCTTGTTGATAGCAGTCTATGTTCGCTTTCTTTATATGCTGCATTCAAGGGACAGCAATTAACCATGTTTTATAGTGGCATTGGCAAAGCAACCTATAATCGTCAAATGTTCGAACGACACGAGCAACCAGCATTACCAATGCAAACACAAATAACAATGCTTGCGGATATATATAAAATAATTGCGGTAGCTATGAAGCAACGAGGATGCAACTCAAATCCATGGCTCACGAGCGATGATACTTCTTATTATGATGAATTGCGCTGGGCCCATTAAAGTTGGATGTACATGCTCTATCAGTTAATCTCGAATCAGCAAGGAAAAAATGCTGTCTGATGGGTGAGGAGGATGATACAGGTTACTTTGAGCAAAGTGCGTGTTAATTACATTTACACCTGTGCGTTATCATTTGTGAAATACATTAGATTTCTACCAGCAACGTGATCGCTTCATTTGTGATTAAACCAATTAATCATGATTGTTTCATTAGTGATTTAACCAATTAATCATAGGCTCGATTAGTGCTATGATAACGGATATTCTTACCACACTGCATTATGGCCATTTAATAATCTTTAATGTTACTATCCAATTTGAATCCCATGCTTGAGACATAGTTGAGACAACACAAAGCTTATGAAATGTTAACCATCCATATGTTGATTTGGTAGCTATTCCATAATGACTCGCAGATATTTACTTCCTCAAAAACAAAACAATATCTGTCGACGCGAGTATAGTCATTTTCAATCCAGTAAACTGCCGAAGCCAGAATTGAATCATAGATTAGGTCCGTACATTTGACGTGCTGAACCCCCTTGTCTAGTCGAGTTTATCGCATCTATAGAAAGGCGCGTGTCCCTTTTCAAAAGACACATATTCTGCAGATATACCACTTTATGCTTTCTGGCATCTATTCTGAGAGTATCTGATGAGTGTCTTTTTATGCAAGTACAGATGCAGCAAGACACATCAAATTCGTACGGTCTAATAACCCCTGTCACACTCTGGGTGTGTCTTTAAAAAGAATTTCAAGCTGTCTATATGCTAACGTAGCATTATAGCTTAGCTCATAGCGCAACCTGCCCCACCCCCTAACAGCAGCACCTGCATGCAACCTGCATCATTTGTAGCATCTTTCAAACATGAGTTCTCACATCGCATCTTGTGAACATCTGCTGCCTCTGGGCCATAACGGAATAGTGCTATGGTGTAACATCGTGATTCTTAAGGTCCATCAGACCAACAGCAGATTATCCCCTATGCAAAATGAATTAAGGAGCTTTTTTAACCGATTCAATGGCATCTGCCTCGGAGCAATCAAGAACAGAACAGATATTCGCCTGTATATATCGTCCGTATTAGGATAACAGCACAGAATTAACATGTACGTCTCATTACATATGCTATTCTAA
This sequence comes from Urechis unicinctus, assembly GCA_034190875.2. Taxonomy (NCBI): domain Eukaryota; kingdom Metazoa; phylum Annelida; class Polychaeta; order Xenopneusta; family Urechidae; genus Urechis; species Urechis unicinctus. The sequence continues at coordinate 38,154,178 of CM067351.1, read as the reverse complement.
ATCACCGGGAGTGCACAAGCAAAGCCCGTTGGATCACACGATACCAACCCCACTGGGGAGGAGAGAGACCATTAGAATGATGTCTAATCTTGAAATCCAAATAAAGAACTCATTACGTCGATGATGTAGTGAGCTACCATGTCATCTGAGATGATGTTTCCCCCAGGCTTACTACATCGTCAATATGAATAATTGATGCCATAACAGAGTATAAATACACCGCTCATGACAGCGCTAAAATGGCCATGTTCAATTCATAACCTTAATGGATGGTGGAAATCATGGCTCGAGGCTACCAATAAATGAATCATTCGCATTGAATACACAATGCATGATTCATCATGAGCATGAGCAAGAACATTTTACAACACAAATTGAAATATGAATAGGGATTATTGTAAACTATTGTAGTATTATTATGAAAAATCCCAACAGTCGGAGACAGGTTAAGTTCCAATCACGTGGTCGATGAAGCTGCTGTCAACCTGTTGATATGACCCGAAGGTGTAGGTGGTCTTGCTGCGTGGTGTAGCATCCCATCAAAGACATGATCACAAAAAGCTCATGATCCATGTACGAGCTCATATGATTGCGTATAAACGAATAAAATAATCGCCCTACGGGGAAGCAAAGAGATTTCCTGCATTTGTCGCGAAATGAAGCATTTACTATACCGTATTACAACCCTTGATATCACAGAGAAATCGATGATATGAAAATTACATTATGCCATGCATGTTTTGCGTGATATTGCTGGCAAACGCAATCATAAAAGACTAATTACTCGTTCCTTTCATTGCAAATGCCACAATGCTCATCCAGTGGCATTTATGCAACAGCACGTCAACGCGTACATGATTTCTGGCCATTAACTACGCTGTATTATCTCATTCCGCCCTATGCAACAATTTTCAAGCACTTAATAGGATCTCTGTTTGTTCGTGCGCTGCTTTGTGAGTTGCATGTTGCAAAGTATATTTGTTTGTCCGCCCCATAGCAACTCTATATAAGCAGATAAGTCTCTTGAAGTAAGTTTTTCTCTTTGACAGATAACGTCGCGTTGTGAAAATATATCATTAAAATAATCATCATGCGTCCAGCGTTTTCAAACCTGTTTAAAAAAGAAAGCACTGAAATCAAAGAATATCGTAAAAAGCGCAGCATTATTGCTTCACAAACATTGTGGGGGGGGGGACTAAGGTGTTGTCTTGAAAACAGTGGATTATTTGTAGGGCAGCCTCTACTATTACTCTACGTGATTCATAGACCCGAAGATATCCGGGAAATCTGATGGAGTCTGGCTTCGTGCTACCTATGATATGGTCTATCGAGATGATATCTGGGGTTGGGTAGTGAAGGGCATATAATGGCTGATGGCGATGGAACAGTGAAACTCTTTTATGCGAGGATGCTATAATTGCAGGATTGATCGTAGGTCGTATGCATATAATATCGCACTTGGAAAAAGGGTATATAGCTTTTATGGGCGATTCTGTGTTCCCAATAAATGGATATATGCTCGTGCTGTAATTAGACACACACTGCGGGTCCCATATTGTTACACAGAAGACGTGTCCGAGGAAAGGAATGCTCTGACTATGAGTGATGCGACTTTTAAGTTCAGAATCCAAGTGTAGCAACATAGAAGTATCAGTTGATGATGCACTTGACGAGATCAATGGGTCTCCTGGTCGAATGTAGACATCAATCAACGAATCGTTTCCGTCCGTAAGGTAATTGTTAATTTTTGTAAGATCCGTTCAAGGGAATCGCCACATGCTTATTCTGCAGGATTCTAATTGCTTAATAAACTGTGTTAAAGCTATTTAGTTTCATGCAATGAATGTCCAGATTTTAGACTTCTTGCATATGTTGTTCATGGTAACGCAACTCCATATTATGGGTTGATAAAACCATCCAATGATTCAAATTGTACAGCTTATCGGAAATTGAAAAGTAATAAATTATTGTTTCATTTATCAACGGGACCAGTGTCACATAGAGACATGACCCATTTGCGTGAATCAGTGCATCTCTTTATCAGGGTAAATCAAATAAGATATTCATAGTCTCAATCCAGCGCACGGAGATGCAGGGTAGTACAGTGCATTTTAAGGACAGCTCATTCCTTATCTCACACATTTATCTTTGTGCTTTGGTGATTGCCAATGGGGCAGCTGCTTCCTGTTGACTTTTGCGTTGTTTCATGTGGTGTCATATGCGGAATTCACGTCGATCATGAGGTAAACATTGCGGGATATGTAACAGGTTTCTGGAAATACTAATTTTCCATCGTATTGATTTCATATAAAATTGTTTCTGTATGATTATACAAGAAAAGGCGGATGTTCGTGTAAGCAATTTTATACCAACTGACCCCATTGATACAGTACAAGATCCACAGCATCAATTACGCATTACTCGATGTCTTTACACCTTCATAAGTCTCTAATCCATTAGCATAATGTAATTTTGTACATTTAATTGCCTGCCTTGACCTTTGTCACTGCACAGTTCCCCTACAAGATATGGCTGGGGTAATATGATAGAAAGAATTTGTTACTTAAATTAATATTGGAATAAGCAAACAAGTGAATGAAAAGTTTATGAAGCAAAGATCGAAGACTAAAATAGCGTGTGTATTGTTGGGAGGATTATAACCGTCAGGAAACTTCGTTCTGACTCACCTCCTTGTGCGCTGGGTGTCTTTTTGTCGCCAGTTAGTATGTGATATACAAGAGGAGATGGCAGCATCGCTATTGCTCTAGATGCATAACACATCCTCAGAAGCGACCAGCTGCACGCGTTGTTGATGCCGCCGTATACACATGGCGTTGATGATAGCATCACATTATGATTATGATGTATAAAGAATCGCTAGAGGCAGCATGGAGGTATGTTTCCTTTGACAGGGAAGCTAGCGTAATTTACAAGGTTGTTTTGCTTAGCGATTCCTTTGTGTTGATGTGTTTATAAAAACCCAATCAAATGCCAAGAAGTAGTCATTTTGCAATTATATGAATTAATCCCATCAAGTGAATTTCAAATATCACTTTCTATCTAATTAAATGTTTTCTCCTACTTCCTTTCATCATTTGGGATGACATTGCTTCAATATTTATGACAGACATCATGTTACCAATAACAAATTAAGACAGCTGATGTGAGTGGATCTTTTCACATCAGTCATATTATTGATGGTCGTCAATGAATGCTGTTGCGGTACTGCATTATTTCCGGACAGCCATACGTTTAGCCCTTTCTCTGAACCAAGTAGCTGCTTGTCGCGGCGTCCGTTGGCTATTTTGTTAAATCTTAAATAATACATATACGCAATGCTATAAAGAATATAAAGTCTCATATAAAAATAGTGATCGATTGCGATTTTTAAACTTTACTCCAATTAAGCTTATGACAACATATTGCATGCACTCAGTGAACAATAAATCGTATCATGGTACGCGTCAGTTACAGACAGGCAAAGGCTAAATTTCGATCACCTCATGTCGAATTTATTGCACGGCCATGACGAATCATAACAGAAAGGTAATCGATATCTATTTAGTTGATGCAAACAACCACATGACAGTTCTACAGCAGCCATGGGCAAGTGTTGCATGTCATCATTGATAAAGGCTTCAAAAACATTCATAAATGACACGTTTTTAATTACAAACATATTCCACACAAAATGCAGATTGCTAGAATTTCGTACTTATTATCATAGTGTCAGGGGGGGAATTTTACGTCCTCAGCAGCGAGAAGGCAACATTGCGAGCACAATGTGCAAACGTCATATGCAAACAACATGATCAATACAAACTTAAATCACAATTCTGCAGTTATTGTGAAAACTATCAAACAACGATGATACAGAGAAACATAGAAGCTCGAACCCATGGCAACACGTATCTCAGTGAGCAGCTAATGAATGGCTCATCGTATGATTGATACAGGTGAGAATCGAATTATGACTTATTGCGCTGGATCCATTCAAATTGAATAGAGTATAAAATATATCGAGTAATCTCAATTCAGCAAGGAAAGCAGGCGGCCACAGGGCGGTTATTGAATACAGCGCCGTTACATTTGCTTCTATCGATTTAAACCCATCGAGTGGTTCGCCGTTCCTGTGCGTGGCTCAAAGTTGGAATTACGTCATATGTGAGAAATACATTATGCCACACCTAGCGATACCAGTAACGTACATCACCTTTGCGTCAAATAATCAGTTTTTATAGCAAATAATTATTTTAATAATCTCTAAATTTGTAAACATGGCCTACACCATGACAATGCTCACGACGTCATCGATAGTAGAAATGTGCCCTCAATAGAACGTCACAGAATGTTTACATATCTACTAATTGATTGGGATCAAAACGAGGCCGTTTCTCCAAAACTGGTGATCATAAGAACGAAAAATGACACAGATGTGTGTCAGTATCAACTGAAAAGAATCTGACCAAGGTATGAAGAAAAACATTATCATAAACTCGTAGTTGAATAATTCAATTTGACCGCAGGTGCGATTGACACCCAGAAATATGCTACAGTGCCAAAATGAATATCATTTTGCACAGAATGTCTCATCATTCGACTGCACATGCAATGAACGGGACAAGTAAAATGGACATCATCCGAATGCAAAGTAAACTCAAGGTAACTCTTACAATAAATGGTGGTCAAAGTAATGAAGGGGAGACGTTTGTGGTGATTGTGGGTGAAACGATTATAACGAACTAATTAGGTTTGCTTGCATTGCAAATTATTATGTAGCTTGAGGGATATCGCACAGTTGATGTCGCTTAGGAATGTCGCTTACAGGATGGCTATGATCTCACTAAAGATGGTAAGAGGCATTTCCAGAAATGGCGTAGCTATCGATTGTATGTGATGTAACACACTCGACATACAGTTAGCACTAGTGATTCCACCTGAAGATGACGAAATAACACATACCAATATTTGTGCTATCGTGACAGCTAACTTGATCCTGGTGAAGCCTCATGGAGCAGCCACTTCCAGTGGCATGCATCCGGTGTAGCCTCAAATGAAATACATTCAGTTCCAGATCGAATATGAGTGCTAATATGCTATTGGATAATCCAACATGGCGAATTGTTCTACTGACACCAACGTTATCGCCATTTTAACCAGAGCTGTCAGAAATTACTCATGCCATAGTGTACAATGGATAATGATTAAAGTTATGTCTTTGCCAAGCGCAGATAATCCCCGAATACATGAGCTTAAGTTGTATAGGCAAACCTAAATAGGAACTATTTAACCCGATGATGCACTGTAATACCTCATCACATGAGATGACGTCACTACTTTGACAATATGAATAACTGATGCCATAAGAGCGTATCAATAGCGTATCAATGCCCAACTAAATGCTGTGCTCTATTGACTAAGCAATATCTGTTGACACCAGTAAAGCTGTCATTGAAAACATCGATTGATTGTTAAATTCATGTTCGGGTCAACCTAACAGGAGGATGACTTTTCAATATCGTTGTATGACGTCGACCTCGAGGTCCAACAATTGAGTACCATCCATATATTGCCAAGGCTATCGTAATATTACACAACTGGCGCTATAATGATAAAGTAAGCAGGTGAAGCACGCTTCAATATAACACGCATAAGGTAATGAGGACTTGCCGATATATGGACTATAACCAAATTGCCATTATTGGCCAATCTTACGCTGAAGTGACACGATCACAATATCCACAAAGATATTACAACCAAGACTTAATCATGAGATTCGTTCTGAACAAAACGTGGTGCAATATACTGTGGGCAGTGTCAATATCATTTTCGTAATGAGGAATGTTCTGTACAATGACAACCTTGAAGCATCATATTGCACCATATCGGTACTCCATCTGATGTATGATTACATCCGCGCAACTGAAAAAGGCAAGGTAGAATATCACGTCCGAGTACATTGCTTACCTGATAGGCGACACAAGGAAGGAATGTGAAAGACACCATTGAGAGCACGAATCCTCACAAATGCTACCATAGACTACATCCCCTGTGTTGCCCGCAGGATCAATGATCTGCAATAACAACCAGCAACCTTAATCCCCCTTCATCTTTCACAAAATAAACTCAAACTCAGGATATTTCAGGCTGCCAGTAGCCTCTATATACGGTGGATATGAGTATATGGCGCTGTGGTACAGCGTTCCACGTGACAGCCCAAGAAGTCAATGCAAACGCTCTAAGTGAACAAACAATAAACATGTCGTATGGCTACAATGGAACCACCCCCCCCCCCCCCCTCCCGCCCACCCCAACACACACAATCACACACACACACACACACACACACACACACACACACACACACACACACACACACACACACACACACACACACACACACACACACACACACACACACACATACACACACACAGACGCGTTCATACATGCGTATATTCATAAGCACACCATCTACTTACACCCACAAGACCGCCACAATTGAGAGGCTTTAATTACAGCTTCCATTGTCGGCACGTTGGGGCAAGCAAGCTACATTTACCCGAATGCTCGGTGCCCCTTATTCCAAATCAACTCTTGTCAATGTGTCCCACTCCAATCTAAAGCGTTCGTCAACAGAAACCTTATCGTTACATAATCCAATCAGCGATGTATACAGGGAAATGTCAACATGTTCAGATACGCACAAGCTCACCTAAACCACTCGAAATTGGCGACCAATGCCTTACATTCATTTCCCTATAACTACCGAGGCTCCGCTCATACATACACATTCGAACTCAACGCCAAGACATACGACATAGACAAGACGCTACAAGAATGACCCGACATGCCAAGAGAGAGCATCAAGTTCACAACCCCATACCTATAGTGAGCAGCATGCCTGGGTTAACAACAGGACAAACTTAGATAAATTAGTGAGTCTGAATCATTTCAATAAAATCCCGGCACCTCGAAGGAGCCCTCAAAGTGACCAAGGACCAGACCACAACAACCCAGGACACCGGCTAAAATACAATTATTTGGACATTTCCTATGAAACAGCTGAATAACCAAACAATCTAAGTTGCATTAGAAGGATTGTAAGCTTTATTGCATGCACCCAAATGGCTTGTCTTTACCCTCCCTTTGTACCGCATTGCCTCATCGTTTTCCCCTCAGTCTGCATTCTTCCTAATCTCCACTTATTAAAATCAGGACGATACATTACCCCTGTTTGCAATATAACTGACAAGCAACTATATTGCTAATGTGTTTTGGGTACATAGTACATCCTAGTGGCAAATACACATACCATGTTATATTCTTCTGACATCAAATATATCAACCAATTCTTTGCTGGTGGGCAATGCTATCGTTTGGATGGTCAAACATATTTATACGTATATAGGCACAACCTACGACATCATCAGGATTATTGTTGCATTAACAATTGCCCCAAAAAGGCTTTTTTGGTTACATATGATTGAAGATATGTCATGATTAGGAAAATCTACGAACACTGAGCAGACAGACTGAAAAAGTGTGTGTGTGTGGATCAATGACGTCACACCGCTGCTTGTAGTAACATGATATAGTCTGTACGTCGGTTATATGAGCTTTTAATCACGTGTGTAGCCTCCACAACTAACTCACTTATGGGTGAAAGATAATTATTCATGTTTGAGCAAGGCAATATGATCCAGCGGTGATTGATATTAGATCAAAATATAATGCACTTTTTACGTTAAGCCATATTAGCGGTTAAGAGGCTCGCAAGGATTTTATCAAGAGGAATGTGATGAGAAATTCCATTACCTTTACATGTAGATGCTGAAACGGAGCAAAGGAAGCGCTCGATTGCTAGGCATGACAAGCTATGTGTCAAACACAACCTGAGGATTTCATGTCCAGATAAATTTTATGACGCTAAGTATAAAAAGCATCACAAACAAAATTGTGGTGTAAAGCAAATAAAAGACCCTTACAAAATCAATATAATGACATTCGTTCATTTAATGAAATGTACAATTTGATTTTATGTGGTTTGAAAGATTTAGCTGGTGACTTAAATCGTAATGCCAGATTAACAGGAGCTGACAGCTGTCAGACACAGGCTGTGAAGTCGGATGCAGCAGTCGTAAGATTAATGAAATGTCATAAACAGACGATTATAATTGTTTGGCTTTTTTGTGCATTCTTGAATCGACAAAATTACAAGGAATATCCACTGTATTGATTTGCTCATACTTGTTACAGCAAATACCAATACACTATCAAGGAACAGACCCAGTATACACCAAACAACCAATGAGAGGGTGAGAGATGGTATGACGCTGTATGTTACTGGACTTCCTTATCATCTAACACGATGTTATCTTATTTACTGCGCTGCTAATATGAATTTATGATGTTATCACATTGAACCAATGGTCGGTTAATTGACTGCAGCTGTGCCCCTTAATTGTCCTATCCCCACTTCGCTGACTTTTTCCCTGACCGCGTTGCGAACATTGCGATACAAATTGATCCGAAAGCATTGTTTTCACTTGAAACAAACTGTCATGCAGTATTGCGTTACCTATTGTTCCTTCTCCTTACCCTGACACCATCCGTACATAAATTGGAACTAGAGCAAGTACTAATATTATCATATATAACACGTTGCCAATATAATTATTTGATGTTGTTGCAGTGGACAAGTGTATGATTGATCAATCATAGATAAATGAGATGCAGAACAATGGGGTTCGTTAGCTGGGCTTTCATTTAAAACAACATTGACATTAAGCGGTTGCATATATGGATTTACTGATATGTTAACACTTGACTGGAGTGAGTTCGTCTGTGCAAGCCTTGCTACTCTATATTTCCATCTGTGCTTATGGCGGTGTTGCAGCGGCTGTTTGTCGATCTTGGTTGTGAATTCTGAAGCTTTTCGCTTTCGCTAAGGCAACTGATTAATCATTTTGAGAATTTTGCATGGACATAACATGGTATTGTTCCAATGAGCATGCGTATAAGAAGTTTGATTGATGTATTATCTGAGACAAAACAGGAGCTTACAAGACAAAAATAATTAACCAGATGATAGCAATGCTGTCGTGACGAAAACCTAGCTATGAATTTTTATGTCTGAACATTTATGTCACATATTGTGTCCTGTGGTAGCGCAGTAGCCGGATCTTTTGTCATATTGGGTGGTATTTGTGATATCGAACAAAGAGTTTGAGTGAAGTACAATCTATACAATATGAAGACACATTGTCTCCTCTGAAAGGCTTGCTATCATTAACGACATATTGTTACTACGAGTGGATATACACAAACAAGCAATGAGCAGTACTGACTGATTCTGTATTGGGTGTCTTTACATGGTTTGCTGTTACTGCATGCTAATTGCGAAAGATCTTCCTGGAAATACAAGCTCCTTTAAGACCATCATTGGTTAAATTGGAGATTTATTAAGATGATTATCATAGACACACTCACGTCGATAAAGTGCCATGAACAAAGTATGATCCCTTAATATGATACGAAATGTGCTTCTGAATATCCACACATCTCTCATAGCCACGTCATCAGCAACAAGAGGCACTTGTACGGGGGTATTGTCCCCTCGTCAAACATACACTAGAAGATACAGCACACATTTCATGACTTAATCCCATTTGCATTTGTGTCCACTTATCATCCACGGGCATTCATGAGTATTTTTGCCATAACTTGGTTTGGTTCATGAGCATTTGTGCCATAACATGGTTGGGTTCATGAGCATTTGTGCCATAACTTGGGTTCATGAGCAACTTTTGGGTGTTTGGTTCATGAGCATTTGTACATAACTTGGTTTGAGCATTTGTGCCATAACTTGGTTGGGTTCATGTGCATTTGTGCCGTAACTTGGTTGGGTTCATGTTTGTACATTTGTACCCATAACTTGGTTTCATGGTTTATGAGCATTTGTGCCATAACTTGGTTGGGTTCATGTGCATTTGTGCCGTAAGTTGGTTTGGTTCATGTGCATTTGTACCATAACTTGGTTTGGTTCATGAGCATTTGTGCCATAACTTGGTTTGGTTCATGAGCATTTGTGCCATAACTTGGTTTGGTTCATGAGCATTTGTGCCATAACTTGGTTGGTTCATGAGCATTTGTGCCATAACTTGGTTTGGTTCATGAGCATTTGTGCCATAACTTGGTTGGGTTCATGTGCATTTGGTTTGGTTCATGAGCATTTGTGCCATAACTTGGTTTGGGGTTCATGAGCATTTGTGCCATAACTTGGTTGGGGTTCATGAGCATTTGTGCCATAACATGGTTGGTTTGGTTCATGTCATTTGTGCCATAACTTGGTTTGGTTCATGAGCATTTGTGCCATAACTTGGTAATAACTTGGTTTGGTTCATGAGCATTTGTGCCATAACTTGGTTTGGTTCATGAGCATTTGTGCCATAACTTGGTTTGGTTCATGAGCATTTGTGCCATAACTTGGTTTGGTTCATGAGCATTTGTACCATAACTTGGTTGGGTGTATGAGCCATAACTTGGTTGGGTTAACATGAGCATTGTGCCATAACTTGGTTGAGCATTTGTGCCATAACTTGGTTTGGTTCATGAGCATTTGTGCCATAACTTGGTTTGGTTCATGAGCATTGGTTTGGTTTGGTTCATGAGCATTTGTACCATTGGTTGGGTTCATGAGGATGGTTTGATTCATGAGCATTTGTGCCATAACTTGGTTTGGTTCATGTGCATTTGTGCCATAACTTGGTTTGGTTCATGCGCATTTGTGCCATAACTTGGTTCATGGTTGAGCATAACTTGGTTGGGTTCATGAGCATTTGTGCCATAACTTTTGGGTTTGGTTCATGTGCATGAGTTTGTACCATAACTTGGTTTGGTTCATGAGCATTTGTGCCATAACTTGGTTTGGTTCATGAGCATAAACTTGGTTGGGTTCATGATTTGTGCCATAACTTGGTTTGGTTCATGAGCATTTGTGCATTTGCACCATAACTTGGTTTGGTTCATGAGCATTTGTGCCATAACTTGGTTTGGTTCATGTGCATTTGTGCCATAACTTGGTTTGGTTCATGAGCATTTGTGCCATAACTTGGTTTGGTTCATGAGCATTTGTACCATAACTTGGTTGGGTTCATGAGCATTTGTGCCATAACATGGTTGGGTTCATAAGAATTTGCACCATAACTTGGTTTGGTTCATGAGCATTTGTGCCATAACTTGGTTTGGTTCATGAGCATTTGTTTCATAACTTGGTTTGGTTCATGAGCATTTGTGCCATAACTTGGTTTGGTTCATGAGCATTTGTACCATAACTTGGTTGGGTTCATGAGGATTTGTGCCATAACTTGGTTTGATTCATGAGCATTTGTGCCGTAACTTGGTTTGGTTCATGTGCATTTGTGCCATAGGTTGGTTTGGTTCATGAGCATTTGTACCATAACTTGGTTTGGTTCATGTGCATTTGTGCCATAACTTGGTTTGGTTCATGCATTTGCCATTTTGGGTGCCATAACTTGGTTTGGTTCATGTGCATTTGTGCCATAACTTGGTTGGGTTCATGAGCATTTGTGCCATAACTTGGTTGGGTTCATGAGCATTTGTGCCATAACTTGGTTGGGTTCATGAGCATTTGTGCCATAACATGGTTGGGTTCATAAGAATTTGCACCATAACTTGGTTTGGTTCATGAGCATTTGTTTCATAACTTGGTTTGGTCCATGTGCATTTGTGCCATAAATTGGTTGGGTTCATGTGCATTTGTGCCATAACTTGGTTGGGTTTATGGGCAGTTGTGCCATAGCGATCATTAGTTCAGCTGCTGATATGTTAGATACAATTCAGAACATACATGGGCAAAGCTGAACTGCTTAAATAGGTTAATTCCTATGCAATACTTAAATGGCTTCCATCTGCAATTCTGGTTCACTTGTCAACAGTATGCGCCTTACATAGTTGGCTTCATGGTTATATGCCGCCAGGTTGGTGATTAAACCAAAAGCAACCCTACATAGCACTCACGAGAAATGGAAGCGAGTAGTAGCAAGTAGCAATCCCTATAAAACGGTTCCATAAAGCTGTTTCTAAACACTAATAAAGGTAAATCCATGCTTTAAACTGATATTAGTTTCTTGCAATCCAATCATCGACGTGATAGAATGCATATGTGCAAATAATGTTTTGAATGCGTAACATTTTAAGTGGCATTCGCATCAGTTCAAAGTTTGATATCATATTCATCCTGCCATGAAGGATGTGTTCGAATATGGAAGCAGAGCATCTAGTGGTCATAACAGCACTTGTCAGTGCAGGTGTGTCCATTGAAAGTGCATACAATATCAGTAAGTAGACTTTTTTTCCGAGTCAATGCCAGTGCGATATGGTGTTGCATGTGGCAGCCATTGTAAAGACTCTGTTGAAGCAAATAGTATGTATGCAAAGCCGTGTGGCCTTGAATGAGATTGTATGGATGAGAAACGCCAGCTGCTGAAGAGGAAGTTGGTGATGAATTGAAATGGTCTCTATAGCAACATGATCCGAAAGGCCTCTGAAGGTAATAATAGAAAGACAAGGGATTTGATGGACTTAAAACAATAGAGAACCCTAAATCGAACGGCCAGTGTTGGCACTCAAGTCTGTATATGGCAACAAACGACAAGCATATGTATGAGGTTAATTGCTGGATGTGATCAGTGTATGATTACGCTATGATATGTCGCGCACATTAGATGGTCATGAAATAATAGGGTGTGGTCGGCTGATAATGATGCAATAATAGGTTGTGGTCTGCTGATAATGACGCAATAATAGGTTGTGGTCTGCTGATAATGACGCAGTAATAGGGTGTGGTCTGCTGATAATGACGCAGTAATAGGGTGTGGTCTGCTGATAATGACGCAATAATAGGGTGTGGTCGGCTGATAATGATGCAATAATAGGTTGTGGTCTGCATATAATGTCGCAAGTATAGGATGTGGTCAGCAGCTGACGACATAACAATAGGCTGCGATCAGCTGATCATGACGTAATATCATAGGTTGGCCGGAAGTCTATGATGTACTAGTATGATGCGGACAGCAGGTAGTGACGTACTGGAAATATATGGACATTAGAATATAACCTAATTATATGGCGAGGACTGGAAATTATGAATCATAAGATGTGGACATGAGATAATAACGTAATTGTTAGATGTGGACATGAGATAAAAACGTAATTGTTAGATGTGGACAGTAGATGATGACGTAATTGTTAGATGTGAACATGAGATAATGACGTAATTGTTAGATGTGGACATGAGATAATAACGTAATTGTTAGATGTGGACATGAGATAATAACTTTATTGTTAGATGTGGACAGTTGATGATGACGTAATTGTTAGATGTGGACAGTTGATGATGACGTAATTGTTAGATGTGGACAGTAGATGATGACGTAATTGTTAGATGTGGACAGTTGATGATGACGTAATTGTTAGATGTGGACATGAGATAATGACGTAATTGTTAGATGTGGACAGTAGATAATAACGTAATTGTTAGATGTGGACATGAGATAATAACGTAATTGTTAGATGTGGACAGTAGATGATGACGTAATTGTTAGATGTGGACAGTTGATGATGACGTAATTATTAGATGTGGACAGTAGATGATGACGTAATTGTTAGATGTGGACAGTTGATGATGACGTAATTGTTAGATGTGGACAGTAGATAATGACGTTGTGTTAGATGTGGACAGTAGATAATGACGTAATTGTTAGATGTGGACAGTTGATGATGACGTAATTGTTAGATGTGGACATGAGATAATGACGTAATTGTTAGATGTGGACATGAGATAATAACGTAATTGTTAGATGTGGACGTGAGATAATAACTTTATTGTTAGATGTGGACAGTTGATGATGACGTAATTGTTAGATGTGGACAGTTGATGATGACGTAATTGTTAGATGTGGACAGTAGATGATGACGTAATTGTTAGATGTGGACATGAGATAATGACGTAATTGTTAGATGTGGACATTAGATAATAACGTAATTTTTAGATGTGGACATGAGATAATAACGTAATTGTTAGATGTGGACAGTAGATGATGACGTAATTGTTAGATGTGGACAGTTGATGATGACGTAATTGTTAGATGTGGACAGTAGATAATGACGTAATTGTTAGATGTGGACAGTTGATGATGACGTAATTGTTAGATGTGGACAGTAGATAATGACGTTGTGTTAGATGTGGACAGTAGATAATGACGTAATTGTTAGATGTGGACAGTTGATGATGACGTAATTGTTAGATGTGGACAGTAGATAATGACGTAATTGTTAGATGTGGACAGTAGATAATGACGTAATTGTTAGATGTGGACAGTTGGTGATGACGTAATTGTTAGATGTGGACAGTTGATGATGACGTAATTGTTAGATGTGGACAGTAGATAATGACGTAATTGTTAAATGTGGACAGTTGATGATGACGTAATTGTTAGATGTGGACAGTAGATGATGACGTTTTCATATACCTTGGACAGGAGATGATGACGTTATGATAAGTCATGCTCAAAAGATAGCGCGGAAAGGAAATGATGACGTAGTTTGACTTAACGCAAGGTATCGGGTGAGATCATTGGTACATATATATCTCATCACGTTCAACTTTTCGCAAAGTTCTAAGTGTTTACCCACGATTCTGGTAAACCATAATGCTATACTGGGTTATAATTGGTCACCTTTCTACCACCTTACATTGTCAATTATCTGTTGTGACAGATATAACTCCAGGCTTCGGTTAGAGAAATAGCTAGTGCAGTCCGCATCCAAAAAGTCAATAGAAACTCTTCAAATAAGATCAAAGTGAGAATACACGTGCATATACTTGTGATCGTGTGAACAATGATCATGTGACAATGAAGTACAGAGGATGCTAACCAGGGACTCACCTCTCCCGCGACAAGGTGACGCCTTCGACTGTCAACCAGCCTGAAGCCAACAACGACGTTTACAAACCCCCCGCGGCGACCACTGAAACTCCCTGATGTACAGTGAGCTATTACTACCAGCGCCAAATGCCAGCGCCACTGCCTGGGACGGTCGACGAGAAGAGGTGCGTGACTAGGTCGCGTTAACCGTGGTGAGAAGGCACATCAGGAGTTGATAACAGGTGTAATGATGGATAAACATGATGTAAGTGGCTCGCTGGAACAGACGTCTAGTATCAACGGCGACTTCACATGCAATGTCATCGACAAAATCAGTCACACTGAATTCCCTCTCTCTCTCTCTCTCTCTCTCTCTCTCTCTCTCTCTCTCTCTCTCTCTCTCTCTCTCTCTCTCTCTCTCTCTCTCTCTCTCTCTCTCTCTCTCTCACTTTCTTTCTGTCACTGTCTCTGTCTCGCTCACTGCCACCCTTTGTGTATCTTTGGCCCTGCTCCAGCAGCCGTAGTGTTACAGTAGATTGAATACTTGCGGGTCATTCAGCTTCAGCGGCCTTGCCATCCGCTTACACGGGGCTCTTACAACAAGGTCTCGTGGTATAATGCCCGCTAATGGACAGTGAATCACCGTCATTATTAGCTCCATCTCGTTGAATTGTTCCGTTATCTAGGGCGAATTCTGACCAGCTGGAGATCAATCTCGAGCTCCATGGCGTTAAGTGTTTACTGGCCAGGTCTTGGGATAATGCGGTATGAGGAGAAGAGGGATGATTTGGCGGAGGGGGTCAGGGGGTCAGGGTGGTATCTACCACATCCGCCATGGTGGTCCTGTCTGCCTCCGTAACGCCAGACAAGGTTAATCGCTGGCATTGGCCGGGGTGGAAACTGAACAAATACCGCCGAGTCGATCGCACGGCCATGGCTGGGTTGGCTTCTAATGACGAGCAGTCCTACCTTAATCGAATCAGTATCCTAAAAACTACATACGATGTGTCAATGAATACGTTTCCATTGAAATGAGCATATTAAACCAATGAGGCGATAGTGGCGGATGAGGCCGAGATCATCGGCTATAGTCACAGAGCATAAAACGCTTCGTTGCCTATTGTATAAACACTGATTTTTAAGACATTGAAGGGACCAACGAGGTACTGTGTGGTTTATTATTCATAGATTGGTTAATTATTTGCAGATTGGTTGTTCTTCCAACCTTATGTAGTTAATACGGTCATAACGTACCCAGTAGTGGTGTTGATCAACCGCAGACGTCTGGGGGATTTTGCGGCTTTTTGAGGGGTCGAGCAGAACAACTGTTTTGTCTTGTTGACCATCAACCGTCACGTACAGAACGTTTTCCTCTTATATTTTGCAACACAATCAAATCATGCAGCAATCATACGATGAAGTCACTGGCGTATCATATTGGCAGGAGATGACCTGACTATTTACCGTAGTCTTGCCAGAGCGGCCAGCTGGATGGGCCGTAACACAGATCGCGAATGTGTAAGCACGCCTCGCTGTTGACAAGACTTCACGGTAAAGCGTAGAGAATGTTCCCTCCCCTCTCAACGCCCTATAACCTCATGTTGCCCCACCCTTGAGCTGCTTTACTGGTGGCGCCCTCTAGCGTTTATTTGAGGGTTTTTTTAAACGTGGGTGAAAAACAGAAAGGATAATATCTTCAGTGTGAAGATGGCAAGATTGTATTTGCTCGTAGGATTACGGGCTTGGGCGGATGAGAGCTGGGGATCATGGCACGGAGGCCTTTGTCTTGGTAAAGCGGGGACTTGGTTTATATATGAAAGCACACACTCAGCACACATGTTGATGAGGAAGCTGTCATTGACTTCATCCTCGGGGTCTCGCGAGAATAAAACGAGAACGGAAGACACGTGTAGGATCGCTTTCATTGCGCACGCGTCAAGTAAACAAAAACCAGCAAAGCGAGGTCAAATCATGATTTGAAGAGGCACCAAATTTGGCTTTACATTCAGTCAATATTTGAATGTGTATTTATTATTCATGTACTCCAAACTTATCGCACTTTTCTGTCGGTGCCGTTTGCCTTGATATAAACTGATGTCTTGTCGCTTCTGGCTGAAATGATTATCTTACACTAAGAGGCACAGTTGAAAACAATTGCCATCTTCATGTGTACCCGCCTTTCATCCGGATTAACTCAACTCTACATCGGCAGGTGTGAGTTCATTGAGTGGAGGGGATGGGACCTTTAGCTTTATCAGTGGTGCACAGGTTAACACCATATTTACACACATCCTTAATAATGGAGTGATCGAGAAATTATTAATAATCTACGGTTTGGCACAAAGAGGTTCTTTGACAGGCTATTTATTTTCAGTTCACACCTGATACATTATCATAATGACATTGAGGAATCAAAGTCCCGATAGCGCAGCCGTTAAGCGAGGTCATGTAGAATCCATAGCATGTTAACGTCCTCCATAACATGACATTCTCAGAGAAAGCGCATTCAGCGGGGCCTGTTATCTACAAGACGAGGGGACATTTAATCAACGGCTAACTATTCTCTTTTAATTGTGTAATCATCCATCAAGTTGTTGTATACGACAGTAACAGGTGCGAAGCAGCACCTGCCGACACAACAGTAACATTAATGGGCTTCATAAGAAAAGTCAGGTGATTTGAAGCCGTATGTATATGGGTATCTAATAAATATAATTAAGGCAATCAATCTTTGAGTGATATTCCCTACTCAGATTTGGAAGTATAATTGGTTTTAGCGAAGCATGTTGTCACACAGAATCACATTAGGACATAAATTATCATATAGACTGCCATACATATCAGGCCATCATATAGGCCGTCCTATATCAGACCATCATATAGGCCATCCTATATCAGGCCATCATATAGGCCGTCCTATATCAGGCCATCATATAGGCCATCCTATATCAGGCCATCATATAGGCCGTCCTATATCACGCCATCATATAGGCCGTCCTATATCAGGCCATCATATAGGCCGTCCTATATAGTACATCATCATATAGGCCGTCATTTAGAGTACATCATCATATAGGCCGTCCTTTATAGTACATCATCATATAGGCCGTCCTTTATTGTACATCATCATATAGGCCGTCCTTTATTGTACATCATCATATAGGCCGTCCTTTATTGTACATCATCATATAGGCCGTCCTATATAGTGCATCATCATATAGGCCGTCCTATATAGTGCATCATCATATAGGCCGTCCTATATAGTACATCATCATATAGGCCGTCCTTTATAGTGTACATCATCATAAAGGCCGTCCTATATAGTGCATCATCATATAGGCCGTCCTATATAGTGCATCATCATATAGGCCGTCCTATATAGTGCATCATCATATAGGCCGTCCTATATAGTACATCATCATATAGGCCGTCCTTTATTGTACATCATCATATAGGCCGTCCTTTATTGTACATCATCATAAAGGCCGTCCTTTATGGTACATCATCATATAGGCCGTCCTATATAGAACCTCATCATATAGGCCGTCCACCATAGTGCGTCAGTATATAGTCAGTGTTACATAGCGCGTCATCATATAAACTATCGTTCGTTACGTAGGCTGCCCCGTGTAATTGTATTGTATATACTGCTCGCTTTCCTGAGCAGTACTTGAGCTGTACCGTAGACGGCCCGACTTAGTTCACAGAGCTGATTGTATAAGTACTCGTGTGTAACGACAGCGTGATTTGCCAGCTGCATAAGTACATCCTATGGACTTGTCAATGTGTGTGATGGCCAGATGTACAACAGACTCACGACGTCGTTGAGGGGTTAAGTAGAGGTGTATCTACCTGAAGCGGCCACCTATAACGCTGTCAGTGGCTCGAGTGGATGTCACTCGGGTGGGGGGTGCGTGGCGGGGTTGTGGGGGGGTGCTCAAGGAGAACGTGTGTAGTCGGAGTGTGACTCGTGTGAAGTGGCTGGGTCGCGCTCTGCATTCGACTAACGAGTGATAACTTGGTGTCATACGTAATTCGACAATTCAGTTGCTTTCAGATTATTTCATAAGTACCGTATACTTGGTGTTCACTGTAGCTTGTTGAGATAAAAACAAAAACCATCAAAATACTGTTTTGAAAATATACGTTTTATGATGATTCCCTGCTATTTTTGAAAAAGATATATGTAATGAGTCCAATCTTACAATCTAAGGCCCCGGCTTGGGTCTTTGTTGAGTCCGATTGCTTAATTTTGACGAGATGTTTATTATTAATCAAATCTGGCACATGGAATGCGCTAATAGACATCCGAACCTGGAAACGGTTATGGTAAAAGCGAAAATACCAGAAAAAAAAGGTTGAATTGCGCATGCGTAGTAACTCGACTCAATCGCTACTCATTTGCATATTTTTGTAAAATTAAGTACGGAGGCTGGTTTTAAAGTCCGGTTTCGATAATTAATTGATTTTTTTTGTGTTCTCGCTGCTCAGAGAAGATGACAAACGATTCATTTTAGCAAAAAGAAGTACATCACCCAATCGCGGAAAAGGATTTTTTGAAGATTCACCGCTGATCGAGCTTATCGTTATTCCAATTCCCAGCGTTTGTATTCGTGTTGTAGAGATCACTAGGTAGTTCACCAGCCGGATGTGGACGTTGATGAATTGTACGTACAGACGTCTAGATTACCTGCAACGTAACTTATTACTCACGTCCCGCCTAAACCGTTAACTAACCCAGACGCACCCTTCTAATCGCGAAGGCCGTTGCTTACCTTACAGACTCGGCATGCTATCTGCTCGCCTTAACGTCTGTATCTCATCTTCCCTCTTCAGACTTGATCAAATACACCAGAATCATCAATCAGCTTCTCTTAATGACAACATCAAAGAAAAATTGCCGACCTGGTATGTTTGACCCCACATCGTCCCCATGACAGGTGTGTCTGGAGGATATAGCGCTGCTTTCGAACCCAGTTGAATAATTGTCGATATGTTCCCCTAGCGAGATAAAACGAAATCCCCATTCGCCGAGTACACATTATATGTGTACATATGGGCCAATGCTTCCCTACCGCGTTGTTCGGCAAGTGAGCTCATTTGTATGATAACTACCCTTTAAGTTGAAGGACATGGGATTTGAAACGGTGTGGGTGCAATTCCTTACACACACGCGATTAACGCTAGTTTTCTGCTATCTGAATTGCGATCGTCGTATAACACGTGCAGGTAAACGCAGGTAAGCTTTAGACAACCTGATTACAGGTGAGCGTATCAGCCGGAATGATAGACAAGCTGTTCTCTTTGATTGGCATTGGGTGCTCCTCGTGTGGAGGTCACGATGTGCTCTTGACCCGCTAAATGCTTGCCTCGAGTGCTATGGAAATGAGATATTTGAGAACAGATACCTTTGACGCTTATTTATAAACAGCTCATGCCATGAGCGGAGTTTTTTGTACCTGGATGGCTGAGAGTTTATATCATGATCTATACACATTTAGCAATATACCTCCTTGTTTCCCGAGCTTGGCGCTATTATGCACGGAGACGCCATCATATATGTCACAATCCCAATAGACGTATTGGTTTTCTGCGCGAAATTATTCAGCGTTCAAATAAACCTCACACACACAAACAACTACCTGCAGGTATGAAAAAACTAACGTCACACAATCTATCGATTAACCTGACGCAACAACTACAATGAACTCCACACACCGAAATAACTAACTCACACACCCAAACAACTAACCTCACGCAACCATTCAACTTACCTCATACGACAAAATAACTAGCCCCATACACCGAAATTACTAACCCCACACAACCCATATACAAACTTCGCGCCAGGAATCCACCGACCTACAGAGCTGTGTCCACAACCTCAATTTAAACAGGAAAACTCATTCAGCCAATCCACTAAAATGACACAGCAAATCCATTATTCTCATTCAGCCAATCCACCAACCTCACACAACAAATCCATCATTCTCATTCAGCCAATCCACCAACCTCACACAACAAATCCATCATTCTCATTCAGCCAATCCACCAACCTCACACAACAAATCCATCATTCTCATTCAGCCAATCCACCAACCTCACACAAATCCATCATTCTCATTCAGCCAATCCACTAACCTCACACAACAAATCCATCATTCTCATTCAGCCAATCCACCAACCTCACACAACAAATCCATCATTCTCATTCAGCCAATCCACCAACCTCACACAACAAATCCATCATTCTCATTCAGCCAATCCACCAACCTCACGAAACAAATCCATCATTCTCATTCAGCCAATCCACCAACCTCACACAACAAATCCATCATTCTCATTCAGCCAATCCACCAACCTCACACAACAAATCCATCAGTCTCATTCAGCCAATCCACCAACCTCACACAACAAATCCATCATTCTCATTCAGCCAATCCACCAACCTCACACAACAAATCCATCAGTCTCATTCAGCTTATCCACAACTTTACACAAACAGTCAAAACGAATATCTATAGATCCACCATTCCGATTCACCATTAACATAAAGCTAATGACATTGGTCGTTTTTGATTCAACATTTCCCTTTTTAATTTTAACACCAATAACCACTCAAATTTTCCCAAGTAACGTCAGCCTACCACCCCTACATTAATATCGACCCATATAAAGCAATTTATCATCGCATCTTCGAACTAAGACTTTCATCAATCTTACAGAACCACGGGGCTTATCTATCGATTCAGTACCCTTCCTCGACCAATCACATCTTCGACAGGTAGATCTTATCAATCAGCCATCAATCACTGCTGCTGA
>CM067351.1:37952405-38127405 GCA_034190875.2 Urechis unicinctus | reverse complement strand
GGTGTCGTAAATCATCATACAGTCGCTAACCACTCCACGGTACTCCCAGCTGACACGAGAGCCTCTTTGGCACATGTTAGAAATACTGCTAAGTGTTCGCTACTCTCGAACCATATGCGACCTTTTACCCTCGAAACCCCTACAGCCATATAAGGGCATATGACCAATCCGCGTGTTTCCCCGTGTCAATCTAATAAGGGCGTGACATCGGTGGGCGAAAAACCCCGCTTGCTTTACTTATAGAATTAGGGTAAGTGTTGTGTTTGCTGATATAACGGCGAGTAAATGGTACAAATGGTTTGCATTCTGTTTCCAAATTCGTACAACTCTGAATTGGGCATTAAAATATGCGTGGAGTTGTGACTGCGCTAAGAAGATTTGACATTACTTGCTTGTAATTTGACAGCAGAAGTACGGGGTGTTTAGACATAGCGCTAATTACAGGTGTAAAGACACCTGTCACTCGCCGATGTTACCTGGTTGACAAAGTGCAGAGAATGTTGTGTTGGTCAATTCTGTGGCTGAAGCGAGTGTTATCACAGAGTCCATACAGATTTACAGCCAGGCACTCGAGTTGGAGTGATTTAATGGTGGAGTCGCGGGTTCGAGCAAGTGGTGTTTGCCCTCGATACGACTAACACCGGCCAATACCTGACGCTTATTTGCCTCGCGGTTATTTAAATGCACTTTAATTGACAGCTATAGGCTTCCCGATTATGCCAAGTGAGTGCTGATTGCGAGATTTAAGCAATATGTTATGTGAACCCATCTGATTCGACTCGGCGTTGTGTAATTCATTACAGGTTTGGAGACTTTGCAATTAATGCTAAAACCACGCAGTTTTATTTCATATTTTAAAACCACCGATTATTTCATGATGTTTTATATGACAATATTCATTTATGGTATAGACAGTAATCATTTATGGTATAGACAATATGCATTTATAGTATAGACAATATTCATTTATGGTATAGACGGACGTCAACTACGCGAATTCCGCCAGAAGCCGGGGTGTTCTTGGTGGGGGATCCTTTTACCATAACGACATTCCATACGAGTTCATCAGCTCTCCCCCCCCCCCCCCAAGCTTCACACCCGTCTGTAATAACCAACACATCCTGACTCAATCACTTCAGCTCACCGCTGATTGACAGGTGGTCGTATTATGTCTGTAAATCGAAAGCAAATGTGGCCAGCTCGTGGCCTCGATGTGCCGCTGACAGGAAAACCTAATACATCGCTGAACGCCACAATTATTGCTAATACAAGCCTCAAATAAGCCCTGTTAACTTTGAACTACCTCGTTTGTTTCCAACTCGGTCGACGAGGTAACTGCTGACTGAGCGGAACGACAAACTCAGTCGATTCTGCTTATATAAGTGAAAGATATTGAGATATGAGATAAATTTAACGCGTGTTAAGGCGCAAAGAGTTGACAGAAGTATATTTATCATAATGAGTCGTTTTATTCACAATTGATTTCCAAAATTTAAGAGCCGTTCAATAGACTGAGTGATTTCATTCGTGAAGTTTTAAGTCGATATATTAAATTTCTCCCCTTCCGTAGAATTTGTTATGAATATCCTGCCTAAGGATGTTACACGCTCTATTTTTAAATACACAAAATATAAGCGCTTTAAATTCAATTTTCAATTGGGGATAATTTATAATGTAGGTTGATTCGCTCTGCCGCTTGTTCTTGGATAAACTTATAACCAAGAGAATTCATAAGGCGATAAGAGACGCACCCTGTTTCCGCGGCAAAAAGAAGCATTATCCGATTAATTTATTGTTATTATGTCCCAGGTTCATCACGTGTATTTCTTGACATCTGATGCGGAATTTTCGAATTAAAATTTGTCTGATCTCTGTGGGATTTCGAATATTTAATCATAGATAAAGAAATTCAAAACCAAATTTAGACAGGGAAATAGACATAATATTTCCGTTTGAGAAATATCTCATTTCTTGACATCTGATCCGAAATTTTCGAATAGAAATGTGTCTGATCTCTGTTGGATTTCGAATATTTAATCATAAATAAAGAAATTCAAAACCAAATTTAGACAGGGAAATAGACATAATATTTCCGTTTGAGAAATATCTAAATCCAGTAATGAGGGTCGAAATGCGGATGTTTTTAGAAACGAAGTAATATATATATATATATATATATATATAAGTATATATATATATATATATATATATATATATATATATATATATATATTATAAGTTGCGAATGTTGCGAGAACATATTTGATGTTTAGCAGTCTGAAACTGATAAAACCGTACTTGGCGAGTGTTATGATAGTTATTTGTATATTTGTAAAATAACGTCGAATTTTGCTGTCATATAATTCAAAACTAATTGGATTGCGATTGATAAATTCAATTAAAACTAAACAACTTTTTTTTACTGTTGGTCGAAATAGCCGATTCGCACCTAAAACCGACAGCCCATATTCTCTCCTGTGAGTGAGAAGATCTCTGATCTCAAACCTTCCTTGTTATTTCAAGGTGTGTGTATAAAGCTGGCAATAATCGGCTTTGGCGCGCAAAAGTCATTGAGCTTTGTTATACACAGAACAGGTGTCTACTAGTCAAACTCAGCACTGCTGAACAACTTATACTCCTCAAAGCAGCAAGATAATAAATGATCTCGACATTTCCGATACATAGCCGATATGCTTATAACAAATTCTTACTGGTATGACTTGGATTATAATTAAGTTGCGCGTGGAATATTCAGCGGATTCCCTCGGGGAAATCCGCACCCTATGACCCCATCAAAGACAGGGCGTTTTAATTATAGAAAAAAGTCTGTCACGCTATCGCAAAGACTGAGTGAAGTTCGCGCGGGTCTCACGGGAGGAGCGTCGTTTGTGATGCAACGCGTCGCGCAGACGACTCGGGTAGGAGTGTTATCGTCAGTGCATCTCACCCACCATTGTCCTTCCTATGGCGCCATCGCACACAGTTTTCAACTTCACTCAGACTTACAACTTCCGCATGACTTATCTCTTACAGTCAAATAGCATATGTTTTCCCCCATAAGCATGTCGAATT
Organism: Urechis unicinctus; assembly: GCA_034190875.2. Taxonomy (NCBI): domain Eukaryota; kingdom Metazoa; phylum Annelida; class Polychaeta; order Xenopneusta; family Urechidae; genus Urechis; species Urechis unicinctus. Next base: position 38,124,333 of record CM067351.1, on the reverse strand, counting down.
ATGATAACACTAGCAGATGGATTTAATACCATTTCAGATCTGATCAACACAAGGCCGTCAGTCTACAGTGAGATCTCGATAGTTTCTTAGCTCGTCATGTTTTGCGAGCTTTTATATTTGAGTTTTTTCATTGTGGTGGTGCGGAGATGGTATCTAATCGGTGTCACTCTTGTCAACTCGACTCACCGCGGCAATGGGTTCCTGTCAAACTAGGGCGTTATGTCTGCGTACCATCTGCACATCCACCTTCTACAAACACGCCGCTATAGAGCGTGATTTGACAATAGGCAACACACTCTGTTAGTTCGTAGTCGAGTTTGCAGCTACATTTGGGTAGCCCAAAAAACACCAAGTGTGTGTATGATATGCTTGAAATAGTGTTTGGTCGCTTGGCACGAACTGACAGTGTTGACCATTTTAATCTTTGGTTATTGATCTGTATTCTGTCGTGAACGACGTCCTCTTGTTCTCCCGTCACCAGTATCGCGGTGATCGCACCCACGACAAAACATGCTTCAAATCCATGCAAGCTTTGTTTCCGGCATACTTTCTCCTTCATCTGGCGTGTGATATGTGTATCCATGATAACAGAGGTCGAAGCAGCGCCGATATCGGACAGCATATATATAGACGAGAGGTCAATTCAACATCTGTATTTGTCACAATCCCAGCACAACCTGTGTTGCCTAGACAACCATTGTGATGAAGTTTATGCTAATATGATGGAGGTGGGGGTAACACAATACGCATGCGCAGTGTGCTCAACTTATCGGGACTAGTTTACTTGGAATACAACTTACATAAACCACTAAGGTGTCTAATTCCAGCTTTCTCAGATCCCCGAGTTCCTCATCAGCCTTGAACAGTAAACCTCAACCATCACACCATACAGATTACCTTACGCCTGATTGGTTTTGATTTCCAATTTTCCCGCCCGGTCTCAGCACGGAGCAGGCGACTGGTATGGAGGGGTGTACCAGCTTCCGAAGTGTCGAATGAGGGCCGGGAATGAGACGGGGGTTGAGAGGGAGAGGGCGCTATGGGCGGAGGGGGGGTGGAGGGGCATGAAACAGGACCTCCTCACATCTTTGTCGGCGACGGGCCTCTCTTTGACGGCCGTGTGGGTTTGTGTTTACAGTCTGCTTGCCCCAGAATGACTGCAGTGTTTACAGAGGGACTCCTTTTTGTCAAACTTCAAACGATCCTTAAACACATCAGTAATCTTATTGCTTTCCATTGTTTCATGAAAATTCCTAATATTTATTGGTAGAAATAGGCATCGTTAAAAAATTTGTCGATTAAGGTATTTGGAAAACGAAAACGCTGATATGTTTCTTATTTGTTAAGAATGTCATATTTTGTGATAGATAAATGACACAACTCACGAGGGTTACTCTGCTAGTAAGGTAAGATTGGGTCCAACTTGACTGTCCTAAGATTGAGTCCCGCATCACTGTCCTAAGATTGAGTCCCGCATCACTGTCCTAAGATTGAGTCCCGCATCACTGTCCTAAGATTGAGTCCCGCATCACTGTCCTGAGATTGAGTCCCGCATCACTGTCCTGAGATTGAGTCCCGCATTACTGTCCTAAGATTGAGTCCCGCATCACTGTCCTAAGATTGAGTCCCGCATCACTGTCCTGAGATTGAGTCCCGCTTGACTGTCCTCGGCGGAAACAGAATAATAATCGGTCGCTAGGTGTACGTCCTTCTTGTATCACTGTGTTAAGATTGAGTCCCGCATTGACCGGTCATGATATTGAGTCCCGCACTCTGTTTAGCTCATGATTACTCTGTGTACAGTCCGAAGGGGCGGAGCTATATAAACATTTCTTTACATAAACATATTCGGGTCGAGTAAAACATTTCCCACTGTGTAAGTTCACGGTATAAATTACATTGACCGGTCACACCTGTTTTCTATACACTCTGTTTAGCTCATCACATACTGGCGAAAATCACCCCGAAGGGGCGGAGCTATAGCACAAATTCTTTACATAAACAATTCGGGCTCGAGTAAATGTCAAGGCGTTGAGCTTCTAAGTTGAATGATACTTTTATGGGCACACCTCACTTTCTATTCTCTTTCACAATCACATCCTGGCGAGAATCACCCCGTGTCAACTATAACAGCACAAATTACCCGGCTTCACAATGGTTCGCTATTCCTTTGATGTCAAGGCGTTGAGCTTCCAAGTGAATGCTGCTTACTTTTATGGGTCTTCAGTGGCTGTAGTTTTCATTAAGGGGGGCTGAGGTGTGTAGGTCTATATATGAGGGGACCTTGTTTGAAATTGTGTCTTTATGTGTTCGTATAGGCAATCTACTGGGTTTCCGTGGAGTTCTGCTGGGAGGAGTCGTTTTTTCGTACCAGTGCGTGGCAATCTTTAGGCTGGTCCTCCGCGGGTTTGACTTCAGCATATTACTTTATACCTGTCGAGGCGTTTAGAAAAATCAACCCAAGGGGACCTTGTCGTGAAATTTAATTTATGTGTTTCACTGCGAGTGGGAGGAGCTACATGTTTTTCATGTACCAGTGCGTGTATTCTTTAGGCTGCGTGGGTTTGCTGGAGACTTTACACCGCTCTCCCACGACTTCACACTCATCGGTTTATGTCATATTTGATGTCCGTTTATACCAAAGTCTTCCATCAACTGTCTCCATCTTGCAGATCTTTTATTGGTGCACAATTTAATAAAACTCGGTTATACCACACTACGCCTCTCCCCCTCCCTCCGCGCAGATCTGGTTGTTAGCGGAAAACACCAATACAGATCCTGATTAACCTGAACACACTTACAAACCTGCTCTCAATTTGGCTCTGACCCAGCTGTGTTAGTTCTCTCTCTGTCTATCTCTTGTGTTTCGATCCCTAATAATTTGTGGGTAATGGTGACGCATGTTCATTGATCCACATTTGATAAGGAAGCTAATGTAATTGTGGGTAATTGTCGGCGCATTTAAACATAAATCTACCCAGATGCCAACAGAAAATGACAACCACAACTTGTCCCAAATGACTCCTTATTGATACCATTCTAGAACCCAATACTCCACATTGTTTGTTGGTCTTCATTAATTGCGCATGGGACGGATTTTGTCGTTTTGGTTTTTACGCAGAGCAGGTATGTGAATGACTCATAGTACTGACTAAAACACCAGTGCCCTCATGAGGGTACCACCTCGTTCCAGGAGGTACCAGGACCTTCCTCAACCCTGTGTCTCACAAGAGGTTCCAATGTAGGTCTGAAGTCCCAGTGCCCGACACAGACTGGGTTCTTTGAGATGCTGGTAAATATAAGCCCCCCCTGATCCCTCCTGATCCACTTAGCTTTATCTGGGATCGGACCAGCCCGTGACATTGTATCACAACACCACCGCATGGCAGCTGTAGGAGGCACGTGTATGGCAGCTTTAGGAGGCACGTGTATATCTCTTTTTGCAATCTTAAATATGCTGCACGAGTCTGATTTCTTTGATGAAATGTATTCAGATGATTTAATCAATTTTGTATCAATGTGAATTTTATATGATGTAATTGATATTTAAATTTTTTTGCTGCTGTGTTCCAATTTTAAATATTTACTCACGAGTCTGATTTCTTTGATGAAATGTATATCAGATTTTTTTTTAAATAGCATTGTATCTGATGTGAATGTATAGCGTGACTCACTCTTCTGAATGACTTAGTATGAATGACCTCAATGTGCCAATGACACGCGATGTCAGTCAATAAACGACCGTGTTACGTTCAACGTTATCCGACGTTCTTTTATATAACCCAGTTCCGAACGTTCAAATTGCGTGGCTGCCATTTGTCACGATCAACGTAATATAAGAAACTATGGCCCGTTAATCGTTGTGTCGGCTGTCGTTGTTGACATCATGACTTATCTCATGTCAATTAACGCACATTTGTCAGAACTTTTTCTTGTGAGTAGTTAGTTTATTGGAATACTCATTAACTCAAGTGGGATGAGTTTGATATACGGATATTAAATTGTGTGTATTTTGATACTGAAATATCCGTATATAATGTGTACAGAGGAACTAGAGTAAGGTAGATCAGTTAAGGGAAATATTTCTTCCCTACTTAGAGGACATATTGTAGAAGAAAAGTGTACAACTGTCGAATAAGCTATATATGCACCACGCCTCACAAAGAAACTATGTTTTATAATAAGCATGAAATCACTCAACATTTGAGACAAGCACCTGACAGAATGTCTGCACCGCCAACTACACTTGTAATGATGCACCTACCTGCTGCATATTCGCGCCATTACGTTCATAATCATATATATATATAAATATATATAAATATATAAATAAATATATATAATTATATACATATATATATACATACACACATATTTACATATATATATTTACATATATATATATGCATATATTTATATATGTATATATATATATATTACTTATATATATATACATATATATGTATATATATATATTACTATATATATATATATATATATATACATATTTATATATATATATATATATATATATATATATATATATATATATATATATATCTATATATATATCTATCTATATGTGTGTGTGTGTGTGTGTGTGTGTGTGTGAGTGTGTGTGTGTATGTGTATTCATATACGCTTATGCACGCTTGCCATGAGCACATCCTGATTCACGTGTAAAGTCATGAATGGATTGCAGTATGAGAAAATGTCAGCCTATCTTTGTTAATCTATAAATAGAAGTTACAGTTATACAAAAGCCAATCCATGCATACACTACGGTGAGGTTCTCCCTATCCACGATTTCTTTCTCTTCACTTTATTGATGGCTGTTGAGAAATACGACATTTCATCATTTAATTGTGTAATTGTAAGGTCATCGTGTGTCTGTAGCGAAATATTGACATACGGACACAATCGTTTTAAGCAGCCCCTGTCAGTTTCGAGGCCATTGACGTCTCGTCCGTTAGGTTATCAGCTGTATGTGAAGCGACCCGTACCGTTCAGTCCACGAAGTGCATTCACTACAACATGTTAAATGAGTTTTTTCACGTCTTGTTTATATAAATAAACGACTTTACTTTCAAAAAAACTTCACCTTGGAACGTATTTAACCAATACTGCCTCTGTTCATGTAATGAGAATAATAAAGATTATGAACTGCATATCTCCGTCATAACTGGATGAATCGCTAAGTATGATGACGTCATCAACCACCCTCCGCATTAAGCCATGTGCACCTCCCAGCCCACCCAGTTTCCGCATCTAACAATGTGTTAGTCTTTTCCTGCTTTCTCAATGCCAATATTTATGAAATCAAAGGCGAGCGTAGAATGCACATACGCCGTCACCTGACGACTATCAGACCTATCCCACTCACATCTTCCCAAACGTGTTATGGTCTTATAACAACGAACACTTGTGTTTTTCTCCGCCTGCCTCCATAACATTTAGTTTATACACTTGCAGTGTTTTTAAGAGAAAGAAATGGGACGATTGAGCAATGTTATGAGGGGGTGGGGTTGTATATATACGGTCACGTGGTCTGGTCCCAATCATCAGGTGTTGTCGATTTCTGCAGGTGAGCGGCATCCGTGGCCGCGAGGCTTTAGGTAAAAGATCAGCAGCATACGTGAGAACGTGCGAATGGTTTATCTGACGACGAGGACATGCCCCATAGCGGACAAACACTCCGCGGTAGTTCGTGTGCTGTTCCGTCAGATAGTACTCCAGAGAGCGTGATCGCACTCCGATATGTGGAGATAAACGCATTACCTATCAGCACATCTAGTGACAGTAGTTGTCATTGTATTTGCTCTGTTTCACTTCAGAGAAATACCAACATGCTGTGGTTGATGTGATCTTTATCTCAGTGAGTAATCCGCGCTTTCGTCGCAAGCAGAACTCGAATGTGTCAGAGATGGAGAGGTTAAAACAAGATCGGCTGGAGACACAAATTAATATCAAGCCAAGTAAAACATCGCATTAAGGAAACAAGCCACGCTGAGATATCGCATTATTGCAAAGCAAAATCCACACTTAAGAATTAACACATATAATGATTTTTGATTTTTGTAATCACAATATTATTGATTTTGCCACGTGTGTGGTGCAAGAGAACATCTGTAAAGAGTCTGGTGAGGCATGGACATAGTTGAAGCATCTGATGGTGTTGAGTTGTGTAGGTATGCCATCCTATATAGAAACGTTGACCTTAGGGCTCACGTGCCAGCGATGACAGGTGTTACAGTAGAAGATACACTCTATAAATGCCCTCTGGTCGTTTGACCTTCTAAGTGCAAAATGCACATCAAAGAGATATGATCCTGTCATGTTTGTTTCGGTGTCACTTAGTGGGTGAAGTGGACTGTTATAAGGAGGGAGTGTTTAGTGGTGTCAAGAAGATATACCGCGAAAAGGGCTCTGAGTGAACAACTGAGATTTATTTTGTTGAATTGTGGTGTGTTTCAATTGCAAAAGAAGGAACAATCGCTGAATAAATCGCACGGCACATTGTATATGTGTATGGCACATTGCATATGTGTATGGCACATTGTATATGTGTATGGCACATTGTATATGTGTATGGCACATTGTATATATAGTTGACCCATTCATAGCATGTTCTGTTGATTCCGGCCACTCATCAAGCCACAATAATTCTTTTCGTCTGCAAACATCATTTTCTGTGATTTTCTTATAAAACCCAGTTCTGTCTTACGCTTTTGCATTTTCTTATAGAAAGCACTTTTCCAAACGCCGCTCAGCAGCTAGTGTATCAGTGATGTAAAGGGTATCCATAGTTACACTAAATCGTCGACTTCTTTGAATAATATGTTTGTTCCTTTGCGCAAATACAAATATTCGAGCAATATGTATAAGCAATTGAATGCGTACGCAATCGACCTCAATATAACATGTCTATAATGTATTTTAGAATGTTTTATGATATTAACATGCATCCAGTTCCAATTTCGTATGAGTGAACGGCAATTGTGAATTGCCATTTTGTCTGTCATTTCTGTAAAGGCACCCTGAGAACTCCCGCCATGCATTGTGACAATTTCATTTCAGAACACAAACCATCCAGACGTACTTTTGGTGCTCGTCACAAAACCCGGCGTCGAATTTGACAAAAACTAGGATGTCTCGTGGCGACCAAGTCGTTGATGCTTTGAAAAGCACTCGTTAGAAGCTGTCAAACAAAATGCCCATGCTTCCATTAACAGCTCACAGCTTGACAACAGAAACAGCAACTTTTTTCATGTAATTTGTATGGTAGCTTTGCTTGTGGCGAATTCACGACACAGTAGTCGCATCCTGGGTCGCTGGCGCCAAATCATCCGCTACAGCGACTAAGTGAGGAATTAACTTTATCAGTCGCCATTTTTGTTGTTTGCAACGAAATAGCTGTCAATCACAAGCTGTTGTAGTGGTTTGTGAATGTAAAGGCAGAAAGCGAGGTTGTTGGGTAATGTTGCATAAGCAAATACAGTCGTGTTCATTACAATCATTGTCATCACCATTATCATCCCATCACCATTATCATCCCCATCACCATTATCATCCCCATCACCATTATCATCCCCATCACCAGTATCATCCCCATCACCATTATCATCCCCATCAACATTATCATCCCCATCACCAGTATCATCCCCATCACCAGTATCATCCCCATCACCATTATCATCCCCATCACCATTATCATCCCCATCACCAGTATCATCCCCATCACCAGTATCATCCCCATCACCATTATCATCCCCATCAACATTATCATCCCCATCACCATTATCATCCCCATCAACATTATCATCCCCATCACCAGTATCACTTTCATCACCATTATCATTATCATCCTCACCATTTTCACCGTCATATCCATTATCATTATCATCATCGGTATTCTCATTGTCATCGCAGATAATGCCACCGTTGCGAAATGTTAGAGAACCATTAAGTTTAAGACATCGACCTTTTTTGCATTTGCAGTGTCACATTTATCCTCGTTGTTGTGTGTAAACTGTTCGTGCCTCTCGTCTTTACATGTGAGTTAAGCCATTTACGTTTGTTGGCCAGATTTAATACGTTCACGTGGAGCTCACCAACTTGTACCCCTTCCGACGCATGCCATTGTTGGTCACCCATTTCAACAAACGCTTCAATGACTTGCTTACTATATAACATTTTTATACCTTTATATTCCTTTATACGACTACGAACCATCACTGTATTTTTACATGTGTGTCATCTCAAATGTTAGCTAGCCACAAACAGAATGAATGAATCAATAAATAAACCTATGAAAGCAGCTCCCATTGAATTGCATATCCGCTGTCATATACTACCCAAACTAATCCGTTTAATTATATTGACATCAAATATGATGTGAATGAAGGCTGGTGAATAGCTGTGATGTGTCAATATGAACCTGAACAGGGTTATTGAAGCAACGACCTCTCTCTACTTGGCATACCCTCCAGCGCTACCGGGGGTATATGCGAGGCCCTTCTCTGTAATTTAGCCTCGAGCACCAAGCGCGATCTCGAATGTTTGCCTGTGTCGTTTAAACAGTCGGTCCGAGCTAACCCAGATTTCCTGGCCTGATGTGTGGTTATTTGGACACTTTGGGATGATATTTCTGATTGGCGGGAAAGGTACAGGTGAAATTGACGTAAGGGGAGGCTACTCGATGCTTCTTTGCTAATAAGGTGGTAATATGGCATAAAATGAAATAAATATAATATTAATTTCATGTTATGCTTCCAACTCTAGTCTTGATGTGCCAGGCTTCTTGCTAAAAGTAGAAAACCTCTTCCAGTCCATGCTCCTTTTCATAACGGAAGCAGCTTTGTATCAATGGAATACGATGATATCCAAGACGTTCAGTTATTTCCAGGGAGACTTTTACCTGTTTCTACTCAGACGTCACCACATTATTACCGAACAAGTCGTCTTGACGATAGACAGCGCCCATTACAGGTAGACATGGTTTACCTAACAGCTACCCGCTGAGAGAAACGGGTGTAGGAATTTGCCTTGCGTTTACCAATCAATGGGAGTTTTCCCCCACAGAAATGGCAGGTATCATTGATGTTCAAGCTGCGTGTATATGCAGTGGAGTGATATTCTTTACCTGTTGAAATCTGCCTATTGCCGTTTTTCCGCAGGTCCCTACTCGACCTACCTTTCTCATTGATTCGCTTGCCCAATATTACCTGGGGTATATTTATTTTTCGACATGAACTTGTATGCTTGCTAACACAAGAGTTTGGATATCTTTAAATATTGGGCCTCTTAATTGGTATCTTGAGACCACGTTTGCGTTTGTCCACGGCTTAGCGAGGGCTTAAGGGTGGGGGCGGGGTGCACGAATACCTAACCAAGCTGATCTATTTCAGTGTAAAGCCGGTTTACAAACAACGAGTTTCCCAACTGCTTGTGAAAAACGAGGACAGGTCAAATACTGGTTAACAGGTGTTAATTAGATTTAAACGTATACAGGTGTATGTTAAATGATGTTAGGTTTGATATGAATGATTGCACGGATATCACCTGTAATTCAACCGTACGCGGAAACGTCAACCTGACTTCCCGTCTTTGTCAACAATTAACTTGAGCGGACCACACGCTCGCTTGTACAAGTGCCTGTATTGTTCTTATCTCATGACAACCCATCCAACAGAATAGTTTCATGTGAATCATTCATGCACTGGCGTCAATTCGAATCCGTTCTCCTCGCAGTATGGAAATAACTCCTTTTATCAATACCCGCTGGCCTTGCACCCAATAGCCATATATGGTAATGCTCGATGTTTAGTACAAAACATTTCCCGACCGAGTCCAAAAACGATTATTGCTGATGTAACTCGACATGTGGCGCCCCCTAGCGACTGTGTGGTGCACTCATTGACTTTTGAGGTGTTGGTGGAGGGAAGGGGAGGTGGGGAGGGTCTGGGAGTGAGGAGGTGAAGACGAATGAGGTGTCATGCGAGGGTCATCCGCAAGACATGTGTTAGGGCAAGCCGACGAGGCCAGGTCAAGAGCGCAACACCTTTCCTTATCACGCTCACTTCACTTCAGGCTTCTTACGTCCGCCATCTTGGATATCCGGTCGTGTTGATAACGACAAGACGAAAGATTAAGATTTGTCTGTAAGGAGACTGGCCAAATAACGTTATCCGTCACAAGTGATTTCGGTTTGAAAGTCGATATGGTGAAAAGGTTACCTCTTCAAGTCACTTAGCATGCATTTCACACCAACGAGAGGTTCACTGGTGATGCTCAGACAACCAGCCCCAGCCCCTCTCAGTCGCATGGTTTTTATATCATTCCCAATGTTATTGTGTAATTCGCGCGTCTATGACCAGTTAACGACGAAACTCTCTTGTGGTTTGAAATGACTGACGAGTCATAACCATAGTTACGCAATGAAAGCGGTTGAGATGATCAGATACGGTCTGTTGGGCAGCATCTAAGCAGAGTAACGTGCTTGGTGAGCAACGAAAACAAGAGGCCAATGCTCCAGCGTGATGATTCAGCGCGTCCTGCATGCATCCCACACGACCTGTCATTCACGCCGTTCCGCATGGCCGCTCCTCGTGTTGTTAAAAATCAATGGAGGGCCAGCTCGTGGGGTGACGTTACTGCAGCCATGGCACACACAGCTTATAAGCCTGGCTACTGAGCTGTGCATATCACCTGCTCACGCTGACCGCAAGCTATGTCTGTGTACACTCTCGCCCCCCCCCCCACCCCCTGCGCGTCTCGTGACGGACACTTCTGTTTGCGCGAGCATCGCAGTGTCCATTTCTTACGCATGTTACCAGCGTAGCAATGTAAGCATGTCCCAATTATCATTACATCCCGGAGGCCATTAGCCCGGGACCTTGCGCATCACGAGTAATCCATCTTGTTCTGTTCTCATCAACCGCTCTTATTGTGGCATTAATTATCAATGACTGGTTGGATGATGTGTACTCGTCTGTCCAAACTGATCCCTCTCTCCGTGCTGGCATGTGTCAATGCATATATCAGCATATTTCCTGCTTCCGTAAACGACGGCAGCAGGAGAATTACTCTGGCTATCATATCAAGGCTCTATATGGTCCAGACTCGTTATGTGTGCTTCGTCGGCATTAAAACATATACTTCCTGCTGTGACGTCGATGACATGTGAACAGGCGTCGTCCAATAGCATACATGCTTGTAAATCTTAACATTAGGTTCAAATAATTCATGAATATCAATTCGTCATGTTTTTAACTCAAGTTCGTGTCATTTGAAGACAGGTACACTGCTGTGGAAATATTCAAATTTTTCCCATCAATCATCATTAATGCGAAGTCATTATTGCCAAGCTGCTTATGTCACTTAGTTATATACGTTGTACACCGCCATAGCGCTAGGCGTCTGCTCAATAAGCTTACCTACTTAGTCGGTTATTGGTCATGCTTAACTCCGGGAATAAGTTAGGTTTTGTCTGGGAAATACTTCAACATAACGGCGTAAGAGCATCGGGAGTTAGACGGGTCTGGGCCGTGTTACTCAGACGGGTATTTGTGTTGCCTTATTCACGTCAGAAGTCGACGCTTTCTCAATCATCTAGTCAGCATCGGCGATAGCACGGATGACTTCATGTACACGGCGAAATAGCTGCTCTTCCTCAATTCGTGTAGTGGTTGGTAAAATGCCATGGGTTCGCCGCAGCTATCAGCTCTATCTGGCGAGTGGGGTGCTTTCGCTAGAGGTCGCTGTTGTGTTGTTATCAGACCATGTCGCATGACCCAATGTGGGGAGATGAGTTCTGGGTTTTGCTCGACGGAGCTAATCACCACCGGGTTCTTATCGCTTGACTTGGGTTTGCCTTCGGATAAGCTCCAATGCTAAGTCAAGGTGGAAGGTTCGGTCCGTGTGTGTACAATGGTAAATGGCCGCGTGCGTTGCCTTATTAGTGGATATGAAGGCAATCGCCTGTACCCCACAGTCGACATGCATCCCCCATAGCCAGAGCTTATATAACGGCTTATTGTTGATAACGCCGACATGCATAGATGATGGAGATACTACGGCATGTGGTGTAAGCCATGATATCACAGCCATTAACAGCCGCCATGTCAATGTATCCGATGACGAATTCATTGTAAATAGTAAGGCTAGCAGACAAATAACGTCACGTGTGTGAGTGTGTGTGTCTCTCTCTCTTTCTTTCTTTCTTTCTTTCTCTCTCTCTCTCTCTCTCTCTCTCTCTCTCTCTCTCACTCTCACACACACACACACACACACACACACACACACACACACACACACACACACACACACACACACACATACAAATTGCCTTTCTCTGACACATACCATCATTAGCTTACCAACCTGATCTTCCCCTTCACGACTACCCCTTTACCCCTTGCATGCGTGTTGTGAAGTAGGCCCCAGGTTAAGTATGACATGATATACTCACTACATGATTAGCACCAGAACAATACACCTGACATTGACAGCCTATTACTCCCCACGACGGCTTAATGTCAGGCTGGGGCCATGTTTCATTTGCTACCTAATAAAAATGGACCCATTTCCACATAAGCAAAATGGACCGTGTCGTAAACATGCTGTAAACAAAAACATAAACAATACAGCATAACCATTCGAGTGATTCGTTTATATTTGTGTCACTTTTTTTCGTTCCTTCAACAAAATGCATGAGTCCACAAATGAATTGCGGGAGATCCCCCAAATCCCGTTCTTTCTCACAGGACCCCATCCGGCCAACCAACTGTGTTCTCTCATACGTTCATGAGTGATTCAAACTTACGAAACTTACTTAGACTATGAACAGGACCACAGGCACTTCAGTCTTAAAGCGATCCTCTGCTCCAGCGTGTATGTATATCAATACTTATATATTAGCCGTCAGAGAAGTGGAGGGGTTTCAAGACAAGAAGGTTCGTGGACAGGACGAGTCTCTTAAATATAAGGCAAATAACGGTTTTAGCGCTAATCCGCATATCTGTGCAGTTGAATCTCACTTAACGACCACCTCACTTAGGCAACCAACCCGCTTTTACGACCATATTTACCAAGTCCCGTTTGGGGGATTCCCTATGCTTTACATGTTGAATTGACCCCTCCATGGCGTACCCCGCTATAACGACCACTGTGGCTCCGTCCTATGGGTGGTCGCCTAAGTGAAATTCCACTGTACATATATTCCGATAGCCTTCTTCGAGAGCTCGTATTAAGCAGTAACTATACAATCTGCTACATGCTCTAATGCTGCTGGATACCTTGTCACCATCATCAACTCTCCCATACAATCTCAGTTTTACACCAACATCTTACACATGCCAGACAGAACCTCGATGGTGCGATGCTGTACCAATCAGCGAGTTGTACAGGAGTGGTGTCTTGGATGTGGCTGGGCCGCGCTTTAGTCGCAAGACCGACGAGAGTCTCACTCAGTCGGGGGCCATATTTCAGCGAGCTCAGAGAATATCTAAAACTTGACGAGTCGTAGATGCCAGCCGACATCTTCTCGAATTAAAACAGCCACTTCCACGTTGTTGATGATGAGGAAGCTGTCATCGTCAGGCGGAGTCAGTTATCTCACCCGGTTACCTCTCGCAAGGAGTTGGCCTCACAAAAACAAAACTTGTCAAGCGGCAGTCCTCTCACGTCTAACTCGCGAGATTTACTCAGCCATTAAGTAATGTTACTCGCCAAGTACAACAGAGAAAACAAGAGGCCCAGTAAGCCTTGTGGGAGCGGTCATTATTTGCTGAGGCGAAGTGTCAGTAACTGACTGCCTCTCTAGAAGTTTGTTTTCTGACTTCAAGTGGTGAGTAAGTATAGGGCAGTCTCTAGGATAAGGTCCCCTGGTCACTCTGCCGACTCCGACACCTAACCCACTTGTTTTAATGTGCTGTTACAGCGAATCAACAGCATGCGTCCAAATACCAACATGATCCAATATTTAGACGTCTCACTACGTTCCCTTACACTCGAAGAGAAGTTTTGGTCCGAAGAGCTCGGTTAGTCACGGAATGTGTTTGACATTTAGCAGTTTAGTATAGTATGTTGAACGACAAAAAGTAGGATGCCAAAGCCACTTGTCGCGAGTTCCTTAAAAAGGCGGCGTTTTATTATGGACTATTTTTACCATTTTGACTCATGCGCTAGCTATATCCGCGCTGACAGAATTACATTACTAGTCGAGAACCCGTGAGATAATAACGCGATGCGGATGATAGCCATGGTATTGGTTAAGTGATATTTGATATACTTTAACACCTCATTCTATGGGCACCGGGAGCATTCACCCTCAGCGACCCCTCTAATTGGGGTCTCTAAGCTCCGGCGCCCAAACGAGGCTGCTTTCATCGTGACCTTCCTGTTATGTGGCCGAGGCTTTCCACTCCACACCGCCATCATTACCCTACTGGACACGAGTTCCTCCTGTATTCCACCATGTTTGTCTTCATATAAAGGCCGATAGCTATGAAATGCAATCTATGAACAGCCGTTATAGCGCTGCCCACTGCTGTATTATACACACAGGCCTTTCATGTGGATGAACAGTGATAAAATAGGTTCTATTGAGACATTTATAGATGAGCAGTTCGCCTCTTGTCACCTTCTACATATGTCCCATAGCTGCTGTATTATACACACAGGCCTTTCATTGACAGGGATGGAGGTTAGGGAGTCCCCGAGTGACGAAATGACCCGTGGCCATGAGAATCCTCTGTATATTGATACATAGGTTGAGAGGTCTATTGAGCGGTCACTGGGGATTATCAATAATCAGGGGAAAGTGTGAATCGTGTGACCTTTGTACAATGTCCACATATAGCGGACATCTCCTCGTGAAGCGATCACTGTAGATGAAGTCCATTGACAGGGATGTCCATTCTTCTCTACAGAACCCCACCTCAGGGAATACCCCCCCCCACTCCACGACGAAAGAACCCGTGGCCAGCGGCTCCTGAAGTACAAGAACCCCACTCACTCCACACAATACAGAACTCCACCTCACTCACTCTCTGAGATCTACAGAACTCACATTCACTCCACTTCTCTACAGAACGGTCCACCTCACTCCACTTTGGACAGAACCCCACCTCACTCCACTTCTCTGAACTCCACCTCACTCCAGGGTCTACAGAACCCACCTCACTCTTCTCTACCTGTACCACACCTCACGAGAGAACTCGGTTGACTTCTCTGGAACTTGTCACTACTCACTGTACCTCTTACTTCTCTACAGAACTCCTCACTCCACTTCTCTACACATCTCACTCCACAGAACCCGACCTCACTCCACTTCTCTACAGAACCCCACCTCACTCCACTTCTCTACAGAACTCCACCTCACTCCACAGAACAGAACCCACCTCACTCCACTTCTCTACAGAACTACACTCCACTTCTCTACAGAACCCCACCTCACTCCACTTCTCTACAGAACCCCAACCCAGAACTCTCACTCCACTTCTCTACAGAACCCCACTCTACAGAACCCCACCTCACTCCACTTCTCTACAGACCTCATCTCACTCCACTCTACACTCCACTCTCTCTACAGAACTCCTCACTGCACTTCTCTACAGAACCCACCTCACTTCTCTCTACAGAACCCCACCTCACTCCACTTCTCTACAGAACCCCTGCCTCACTCCACTTCTCTACAGAACCACACCTCAGTCCACTTCTCTACAGAACTCCACCTCACTCACTCCACTTCTCTACAGAACCCCACCTCACTCCACTTCTCTACAGAACGCCACCTCACTCCACTTCTCTACAGAACCACTCACTCCTCTACAGAACCCCACCTCACACCTCACTCCACTTCTCTACAGAACTCCACCTCACTCCACTTCTCTACAGAACCCACACCTCACTCCACTTCTCTACAGAACCCCACCTCACTCCACTTCTCTACAGAACCCCACCTCACTCCACTTCTCTACAGAACTCCACCTCACTCCACTTCTCTACAGAACCCCACCTCACTCCACTTCTCTACAGAACCCCACCTCACTCCACTTCTCTACAGAACTCCACCTCACTCTCACTCACCTACTCACAGACTCCACTCACTCCACTTCTCTACAGAACCCCACCTCACTCCACTTCTCTACAGAACTCCACCTCACTCACTCACTTCTCTACAGAACCCCTTCTCTACAGAACCACCTCACTCCACTTCTCTACAGAACCCCACTCTCACCTCACTCCACTTCTCTACAGAACTCCACTTCACTCCACTTCTGTACAGAACCACACCTCAGTCCACTTCTCTACAGAACCCCACCTCACTCCACTTCACTCCACTTCTCTACAGAACCCCACCTCATTCCACTTCTCTACAGAACCCCTCACTCTCACTCACCCCACTCCTTCTCTACAGAACCCCACCTCACTCCACTTCTCTACAGAACCCCTCACTCAACTTCACTCCACTTCTCTACAGAACCCCACATCACTCCGCTTCTACTGCATCCGTTCACATGACTCATCTACTGCTCCCTAATACATGATTCATCCACTGTACCCCAATTCTTGGCTCATCCACTGTACCCAAATTCATGACTCATCTACTGCACCCCAAAGCATGACTCATCTACTGCACATCAATACATGACTCATCTACTGCACATCAATACATGACTCATCTACTGCACATCAATACATGACTCATCTACTGCACATCAATTCATGACTTATCTACTGCACATCAATACATGACTCATCTACTGCACATCAATACATGACTCATCTACCACAGTGACTCTGTATCTGTATTACGCTCTGATTCAATTCCAATTGGTCTCCTTCATCTAACGTCACATTATACTGCGTACGCGGCCTAACACTCATTTCGTAAATACCACTTATCGTCCCAGACAGCCTTAGCTCATTTCATAATATTGTCCCGCCCGCGGCGTTCGTCTCTCGTCTGATCGTCATGTCGGCAACCCGGCTTCCGAGTCAGCTGCTCACCAAGTCCTGATCTCGTCCGCCTCGACATTGTCTCCGTGAGATAATCACACCAGACAGCCACACCTCCCCGCGCGTATGAATACATGGGTCATCAATTTATAACGAGTGACAACTCCCTGAAATGAGGTGGTCACATAATGTTAGCCATAACACGGAGCTACGCGTGTGGTGACTTCATTGGTGAGGGAGTGAAGACCCGTCACTCGAGTGTGGTCCAAGCTGATACTAGCCTTGTTGGACCATTGGTCAATTGTTGGTCGCTTAGTAATTTAAATTAATTCACCTCACGAAGCAAGACGGTTGGTTCTATTTGGCACTGGACCTTCTGGACACGCCCATATATATAGACATGAGCTGACAAATTGTTACATGCGAATGACATTTGTATTGAGCATACCATGTTACGTCCAATCCTGTCTGCTGTGTGGGGTAAGTACTATTTAAATACGTTCTATCATCTAGTTTGTTGACGACCCGATGCTTTGATTCCAAATTCATTTCTATTTTTTCTCACCCCTTTGTTTTTATTAAGAGGCCAGGACTCGTAGGAGCAACCAATACCAATGGTGGTTGATGTAACAGTATACTGCGTCGCATCATCATCGATTCCGCGTACAAATTGATCTATCAATTATCTAATATATCCCTAGGAATTATGACGCAATCATCCAACGTATTAACTGAATTTGACGTCGTTTATTGCACTTGTTTACCCTCTACGAATCCATGAACCTTCATTAATTCACAGCAGCCATATCGTCCTTATCGTCTTCGTCACTATTAATGAATTAATATATAAGTGATGTGTCAGCCAACTTGTCAAGTAGCAGTATATAGAAAATTGATATCGGACATTTTGTAGAAAAATTATTTGGAAATTTTATTAAATAGCATATAGTTCCCATTCTTCCCCTGCAGGTACTGATGGGATGGAACGCTAGCTAACGTTGGCAATGTTGGAATGTTTAATTGCTGACGCGCGCCAATTATATTCAATTGTATCACTGTATTCCACAACCGCCGAGAAAACATGGAGAGAGAGAGAGAGAGAGAGAGAGAGAGAGAGAGAGAGAGAGAGAGCTTATAATGCCGTTACATTAAACAGAAACGCTCATGCATCGCTTTTTAACCGCATCATAAAGCATGAGCACTCACATTCAAGCAATAATGCGTACAGCAAGTCACTCTCGCTCAGGCCCTTATTCTAAACTGCCTGGCATGGGGGGCGTGTGCGCAACAAACGTCAAACGGATTGCATGGAATGTGCGTTGTTGATATATCACTAGGTGATCTAAGTAAAAGGTTGGCCATTATTCCCGAATCTATAACGCTTACTCGAACTAACCTCCGCTTCAAACATCGCGTCCAACTCACCTGAGGTGGTTCATATGTACAAGAAAAGTAGAAAGAATTGAATTAAACATTTGTCACTTTCAACGTGGCGGTGACTGAGAAGGATGTCAATTATGCATGGACAGCGCCGCTTCAGTGCCATCGACAACATGCCCCGACCAGTTCGCGAACCCCCGCGGCCGACACGACACCTAAGAGCCACCGGGTAGAAAATGTACTCAAACATCAGATAATGTTGAGTCAACTGAAACTTATGCGTGATGCGATCTGATCATATCGTCTTCCTCATCAACCCGACAAATTGCAACCCGTCTCGAGCTCCCGTGTTGTTATAATTGCCTTTTACGGTCGCTACTCCACACGCATGCGCACCAGTTGATTGACAGCGGGGTCACTATGGATGCAGGGTACATCAAAGTTATCAGGTTATCTCCGTCTCTTTTGTCTCCGTAGAGAGATGCTGCCCTGCTCGGCTTCACACCGGCTGCATCTGGCAGCGGAACACTGACGGGGACCGGGGATACTGCTGGGGATACTGCTGGGGATGCTGCTGGGGATGCTACTGGGGATGCTGCTGGGATGCTACTGGGGATGCTACTGGAGATGCTGCTGAGGATGCTACTGAGGATGCTTCTGGGGATGCTGCTGGGGATGCTGCTGGTGATGCTGCTGGGGATGCTACTGTGGATGCTGCTGAGGATGCTGCTGAGTATAGTGGGGATCTCTATCTGTAAGATGATTGATTAGAGTTGATTTCAACATGGGGCCAATTTCCATTAATCTTTGAATGATGATGTTGCCTTTAATGGGAGTTCGTACGTGGCATTACCAGACTGGGATATGACTCTTGAATGATGTTGGATTGATTTGACGAAGTTTGAGAAGAATCATGGCTGATGATGACAAGGAAGAATACGCTAATCCGGATTGCCTCCTTTCTTTTCAAGTTCAGTCAAATTAGTTCAACATGACAAAGCTTGCGTTTGACAGTGCGTAACACTGTTTAGCTGCCATGTAATGTCTATACTTAGCGACTGGTGAGAGCGGTTGATAATATGTTACAGTTACTGATTAAGTCCACAGCGAATATCAGGTTTAAAATTCACAGAATTTAACATTTAAAAAAACTATTTTTGTCGAAATATTGGTTGTTCGGGAAAAAATTAAGGAATCCATGTCCCAGGTCATATTTCAAACGGAGCTAGTTGGGTGGGGTTGGAAGGACGAATTGAGTTTCCCTGTAGCCGCTGCCATCCCGACAGCATCTGATCTCAACCAGGGGGTATTCTAAATAAGTAATGGTCGTCTCATGCCATACAAACCCAACACTGATGTAATCTCAAATTAAAATCAAAATGGATAAAAACATCCCAGTATATGATAACCTATATATACATTCAGAGATCACATATTGTTCTGTTCCTTTTATCAGCAGTGCGTTGCAGTGATGGTTGATATAGACAAAAGAATGTCGCTTGAGAGACGCTCGCTGTCATCATTCGCGCGTGTTATTGTACCTACGGTAGGAGATCTCGCGAGACCGCGGCGTTCATGCTGGGGATTGTACTTTAAAGACAATATCAATTCATATTTCATTCAAATTCCTTTCGCGCAATTAATGATTCGATTGTAATTATGCTAATTAAGAGTACTAAGTACCGAAACCCCCTCGCGTTTTCACTTGATATACCGTTGATTAGTTTCCGCTATGCTTAAACGAGACGTTTGTATAGCTATTATATTCTGTCTAATAACTTAAGTGTCTCCGCATTGTTCCCTGAATATAATGCTCCAGTCTATATCATAGTAAAATAACTCTTTTCTTTTATAAATACTAAGTCGCTTTTGTCTACGATTATATTAAAGACATTTGTTATAATCACGGCGCGTCAGTGAATATGAAATTATACGGCTTCATCAGCCTCACCACCACCCGCTCGTGTTCAGCTTCAGTGCGCCCAACATGAAGTTAAAGATCGAAATACCCCCTTTGCAGAAACAGTGATTGCGAAAGTAATCAGTAGATCTGCCCGATCTGCGTCTGGCTTTGAAGAAAGCTTTAACAATTGTTTGCTTGAACAAATGATCTGTTTGGCAAACTCATCGGTTTAAATGTTTTTCAAATTAGCTTGCGCAACGTCACGTGGTTCAAGAAGCTGGGTCTTAACGGAAGCGACAATCTGCGCATGGATTTTAACGACTTTTCATAATGTACAAGCCTTCAGTGGCGCGATGTTTTGTTCACGACAAACCGACCACGCTATTGTGAATGTTTTAAACACACCATAATGTTGCTAAATTGCTAGACGATTAGTCCATGCTTGTTTGTTCGCAGCCTTCAAATGTCAAGGGGAAAAACATTGTGTATACAAATATCTTGGTAAAGAAAACAAAACAACATCGACTCTGATTGGGTTTAGGGTATATTGTTATGACAGATCTCGCAGTGTTCAGTTCGCACTCTGCCATACCTGATATTGTGTATGGGGGCGGGGGGAGAGGGCGGGGGGAGGATGAACACGCCAAGGCTTCCGTCATTACAATGGGCGTGTCTCATTCTCAAAGCAGAATCTGAAAATTGAAATATCTAAAACTTTATACACGTGTCATAACGAATTTGAGTTGACGCGCGGGGAACTCAACCAGGTGGAATAAAGCTTTGACGATAGTGAGAAGTTCTCTTCATGTGTGAAGCCCCGCAGCTCGCGGAATTTGTCGCTGGGAAAATAAGTCTATGACATGAGCGAGGCGAAAGGAAAGAAGCGGTGAATGGAGGGAGGCTAATTAAGGCTAGAGGGAGAGGGGGTGTAGGTGAGGACAGACGATATCAACCGACGCACGGCTAATCAACGCCAGGTATACAGACGGTTGGTGGCACACCTGTAGCGGCTATTTTCACCGCACCCACGTTATCATCGTTAATGAGGGGGTCGTGGGAATTACTCATAGGTAGAAAATGCGCCGAATCATATCAGGAATGAACGGAACCTTCGTTTGTTATCTCCCTGTGTATGTCTAGAGATGCGCCTCTGTGCGCTCACATCAAGCATGGTTTTGTTTGTCGGATAGGATATAGTGGGGGTGGGGGGAGGAATTGTGTATCTGGATAGGTTGTCCTGAGGAATGCATGTTTGGAGCATTCTGTTTTGGTCGTGTATATTGGTTGTGTATCAGGGTACGTCCATCTAGGTACGCGTGCATGTGTACATCGAGGTTCCTTCACTCGAAGGGAAGACGTCGTTGGTGGCACTTCACGATTATCTCCGCAACACCTAAGGCGCGTTCTCACGTGGTAGTCAACCAGCGGCAAGATAACTGATAAGCCTCCCCCCCCCCCCCACAACCCCACCCCCCTTGACCCCCCCCCCCTCCCCCACCCCCACAACAACGCCCTGGACCTTGCTCGCTGACACCGACCTGTGGTTCTTACCGCGCCTCCTTCAACCAGGCCTACTTGTCATCAAGTGAAACTAATTGCCGCCCTATTATAAGTTCATATAGGATTTTTTTATCTCGAGATATGTGTTCAACGTCACAATAACAAGATAGCTATAAGTACCACATGACACCTTAAAATAGAACTTCTCCTTTGTTTCCAATCATTTGAATTACGATACACCATTCCGTCCTGATCATACCTGCTCGGTTCATGAAAACATTGCTGCCAGTATTAACGAATATTTACCGAGTGATGTGGCGATCGATTTTTTCGAACTCTACTATGATTAAAGTGAGTAAGTAAACAGATACATATCTCTTTGATCGCTAGAGCGTTGTGCGTAGACCTATTTTAATCCAAGGTTAGTGGTTGACTTCGATTCCATCTCGCTTATGTGAACTATATTTGGCAGAGTGCTCAGAAACACGGCAGGGTACTGGCTCTGAAGCTTTGTCCGTATGCTATTCAAGCCAGTAGCACAGCAAGAAAAAGAAGCATCGCTTGTTGTTTCTCGCCGTTCGTTCCTCGTTTGAGTTTGGCGGGAGGAGACAGTTATTGACAGGCAGGTGAAATCTCCTGGCGGCTCCGGCGTGAGGCGGCCCTGAAAGCTCCACGCTGATTGGCTAATGCGTGCGCATAAATACAAGCGCTGCCAGAGGCGCAGTCAGTCGTAGCGCTGGAGTGGAGTGGCAGTAAAGGAACGGACGCTCGCTTATTCTCGGGCTCACGGCGAATTATCTCAAGTTCGATCCGGACGGGAAGAATCTAGCAATACCTCACAGGAATAGGCTCTGTGGATTAATTGTCTGCGTCTCATGAAATAGAGTTGGTCACTTCTGAGTCACACTCGGATTGAATTACTCAGAAATGTTGCATTGAACACACTACCGTGTATGTGCATACAACTCGTCTCTCTGGATTGCTGAATTCAATCGATTAGATTACATCGCTTCTGGCAATTGAGCATCTTTGAATTGCGGGAGGTAAGTAATTGTAATATATTACATACGGTGTATTAAGCAGAGTGCTGCGTACTCAGGCCAGTGTGTACGCTGTTCCCGGGTAACGAGCCGCTGTTGGCATTGCCAGTAGTTGGTTCGTCTTTTGGGAACACACAACCTTTGATTTTTATCGTTAATTAAACTCAGTGATAAAGGAATGCGAAATAATCCATGTGTCATTTACAGACAAGTGCATAGGAAGACGCGTGGTGCGCCACCCAGAATACATATAAGGAGGCTTGGATCCTTAATCTTAAGTCTGCCCCAGGCCATTTGTCGGTTTGATAAGCAATGTGTATTCGCCCTGTATCAGTGATTAATCGAGCGCGTATTGACACATCTCGTATTGGGCCCGTGGACTCTGTACGGATTAGTATCCGTGCTAGAACTGCTCCGCGTTCTTCTCTCTGTCTGCAACATGTATTTCTGTCTATATTGACTGATTGGTCTTGTATGTATCTCATCTGGTATATCTAGAGCATGTATTTCTGTCTATAGTGACTGAATGGTCTTCTATGTAGCGCATCTGGTATATCCAGAGCATGACATTGGGTCTTGGCTCCTGTGTGTGAGCTGATGAAGCTGTATGTAATACTAAATGTGTTAGAGCTTATTACATATCCTACATTTGGCTTTGATATTGAATTGCTGGAGGATACTGTAGCTGGGGGTTCATAAATTGCGTGAGTTTATCTGTAGTCGGTGGTTAAGGAGAAGGTCTGATTCGATCAAGTCTCGTCGTAACTTGATGAGATCTCGTGTTATGACCGCGCATGGAATGAACTCGACTGTACATCTGACAAGCCACTCTCAGTCTTAATGAATGAATCCAATCGCCTCTGCGTTCTTTGATCTAGTCCTAGCTGAGCTGATTGACGTCTAATTTACGACGTTAGTTAGGAGCGGGCCGACGCAATGACGTAATTGGCGTACTCTACGTCTCTCTCGTCTCATCTGCCCGCGTTTATCATCCTGGTACGTAACCCTGTACTCCCTCTAATGACCCTGCTCCGGGCCCTATCATTCAGCTACTCACAGAGCGATAAGTGAGCATTAATAGCCCCGTTCACATGTGAACCTCTTGCCCATTCTTAATTGAATATCATGCTTTCTCGTTGTTATTTTTGGAGAGGGTATTTTTGCTGTAAGAATGAACTCACAGAGGGTGTGTTTACAGTGGCGTGTTGTGACGGAGCCATCTGATTGGCACCACTCTTGACGCTTTCAATCTGAACTTCCCCAAATACAAACACGCTGTATAGCGAAGTTTATTTGAATAAATACTAGTTTTCCAACTGACATTGCTGTCGATAAGCGCGTGTGAGGTTCACTTAACGGGGCCCTTGAGATTGATGGCTTGTTACGAGCATAGGAATAATACTACCTCAACGTAATCACTCGGAACTCGGTGCGTGTTTTCCGAACGTAGACCTGGCAGGTTGTGAGTCGCATATAACATAAAAACTGCGGATATCTAGCATCGAATTTCTTGTGTCAGCGGACCACGGGGTTAAGCGTCAGGTAATTGGCGTCAAGCGGTAGAGGGATATGTTTGCCTCTGGTTTTAACCCCCTGCTGGTCACTTCCTACCGGCCAACCCACGCCTGCTGGGGAGGACTCCACCAGACGTGTTTCTCTACATCGCCCTGATTTGGTGTGAAATAGAATACCTGTCATGAGGTCACCAGGTACAGGAGGCATTCACCTATCTCTTCCACTATCTCCACTAATCCTTCGATGCTGAGGAAAATGAATAGGTCTTGTGCAATTTCCCGGGCGAAATCGGAGCTGGAAGGCGGCCCCGTGGTGTTTTTATTGTATCCCCATCTCACCCCCGCCCCTCCCTCCCCCATCCCCGCTCACCCCCTCCACAAACCCTCGTACACCCACTAGTTTATCAGCTGAAATTTGACAACATTCAAATAAAGTTTGGGGATTTATTGTAATTGTTTAAATTTGGTGATATGCGTTTCAATGAGGTGGTATGCGTTTAAATTTGGTGATATGCGGTTGGATGAGGTGATTTGTGAAGCGTGCTTCTACTTGACGCGGCGCTGTGATAGAAGAACGTCCTGGGAATGGTACGGTAAAGTGTTGCTCTATGGAGTAAGGCCAGTCAGTTGTGTATACGTTAGTACGGTGCGTCTCAGGCCTGTAAATGAGGTGGCCTTCGTTATTACTTCGTCTCCGATATCAAGCGAAGTAGAGGAGTAATCTTACAGGATGATGGGGCAGTGGTATGAAAGCAGTTAAGCTGCCTCTAGGGATGACCAAGGGCAACTGTAATCCTAAGAACGCTTTGGGGATTGTACCTCATGAGGATCATGGAGGGTGCTTTGGCTGAAGGGCACGATCGCAGGCTGACCACCAGATGGAACGCATCGCCGTGATGTTGTGGTCAATTATCACCTGCTACCAACACCCGATTCCCAGCATGAGGGAATTCCCACGTTCTGGGAAGTGCCCTATACTTAGTGTAAGATGTCGATCACACGCCTCAGTGGGCCGCCTTCCGAATCCGCGTTGTGACGTGGTCAGATAGTTATCACACCTAACACCCCCCACCCCCCAAGCTCTCGTCCCTGCCCACACTCTTACACCACTCAATCCCTGAAGTTAATTGTTACCGAGTTCTTGTTGGCGTCAGGTGAGTGTGGCTGTATGTTACCGTAATAACACTGTTCTTGGCACTCACGGTAGACAGCCAGCGTCACAAACTCACCTGCGCGCTGGGTCACCTCCGCGTCTGCTCGCCATATATAGGTAGACCTATTTACGTCCAGTAATTGCTCATTTTACAATGCTTGATTCTCTCGTGTTGCAGTCATGTGTTGGAAGCAGATGTTACCGGGGACAGTCTTCGTCCTCCTCGTCCTCGCTGTGTCCATGGAGGTCACGTCAGCGAACAGTGAGTAGCTTTACCGTAATCACTCATGTAACATTTGATGAATTATAAACGCGCGCCCCGGGGTCCATGGCATATGCCGGGATGATACATGACACGGGGATGATATAAGTGTACCTCTCCCGTCGCTTTACCACCTACAGGCTGAATATAATTGACGCCATGTACATTAATTGAATATCAAGCAGCATTTATTCGCGAAAACAAGTACCACTTTTGACACCGCCCTGACAGATGGCTGTCGAGTGGTGATGGCGGTGATGTCAGTACTAACCTCGGCTCCCGTCACACGTCGGGCTGTTCCGCCTGTAACGACGCGATGCGGCCGCCTATCGTACTCATCGTAACCAATGCCATTCATAACATAACCCAAGGAAATAAAACCCGGCATGTTATAAGGGCGATGAGTTAATAAATTATCGAGTTAGCAGCCTCATTGATCGCTCGCGAGGTGGCGTTAAGCGGATATATGTTGCGATATCCTTTTTGGTATATAAGGGGTCTAGTTTGTGCTTCCCATTCTACAGACAGCTTGTTGAATAAACATCTCGCGCGTGAGGAACGGGATCTCGAGTAGAGTGGATGGATGGTGTGGTGTAGCCCTTATGTCAGAGGATACGAGCTTCAAGGTCTTCCTGGTGCGTGCTATACTAACGACCATATAATATTGATCATTTATTTATTGACGAACCATCTTGGTATAGTGTTCTATGGGGGCTCTTGGCCCAGTCCTTGGTAATCTGGGTTAGTGAGTTTGCTAATCGGGCAACATTTAATGGTCGTGAGGCGTGTTGCACGATTTCGTCGTAGAAGTTCTAGAGAAACAAAGAAAACATATTTATATATATATGGACCTTTGACTATCATAGGTTCCTTTGTAGGGTCGTTCAACCTTTTATCGCCAGGGAACAAGTATATTTCAATTGAAATCTTTCATCTTTTCAATTTTCTGCCCGCCGTTCAATGTAAAGATCAAATCAGATATTGCACTTGTTGAACTTGGTTTTAAATCCACTGTTTTGAAGGGCACTTTCTTGCGGATATTTTCGTTCACATAAGCCTCGGATAAGAAGATGAAAGCAGTCCGGTGTAGGCAGTTGGCCAAGTTATCGGTCAGTTAGCGAGGAGAACAGACGGCCTTGGTCAACATCACCCGCGTTAATACACCTCTTTGTCTGGTTAAGCACTGTTTTCACCCGAGCTTGAACCGAGTCGCGACAGGGATTTGTGAGGGGGTACGAGGGGTGTCAAGGTATTTCTAAAAGTTCGTTTATTTGTTATATTCCGTATTTGGACGGAGCGGGGGTTAGTGTTTCTTGGTCTTATTGAGGCGCAGTAGACGAACACCTTTTGTAAAGCTGGGCTGCATAACGAATTGGCGAGGATGTCATTGCGTCATGGGTTGATCTCCTGCGCTTCAAATCCCTTCAGCTCACAACACCTCGAGGGGATCTCGAGTTTAATTGATAAAGCGCTTCTATTGTTCAGAGCTAACTAACCTGAACTATATTTGAAGTGGGAAGTTGATCCCCTTGTGTCCCTAGCCCTCCTCCGGTTGTCGCAGCTGTCAGACTGGATGAATCGGACCGCCCAGCGCAAGCTGCTATTATCATTAGCTTCGCGTCAATTGAAACTTTTCACGCACTAATTAGACAGTTATATATATATTTTTCAAAGCTTTACTCGTGTTAATGACTGCACATAAGACTTACTCAACAGGAGACCTCAACCGTTGCTTTATCTTCCGGTCACATTTGTCTAGGAAATTAAGGCTCTTCAATCACGTACGTCTGCCGGGGCCTACCTGAGAAACAAAAGCCTGGGCAGCTGCCCCCACCTGAACGGAATATTGCTCAACCAGTCGATGTTGTCAATGTTTATCGACCGTTTCTGCTAATTGCTACTCGGATTCAAAAGTCGCCGCTTGTTTGTAGCGGCTTATTTTCGATCAGATCGAAGTGCGAACTACAACAATCGAGTGCATTATGATAAAACCTAACTCGAAACGTCATGACGTCCGTGGGTCCGCGAGACCTTTCGGGGGCTTTCTCCTGGAACGACGTATATCTGAAATACAAGCTCAGATGAATTACTTTAAGTTCGGTTAACTTGAATATTTTTAAGTTACTGTATCGATTTTTAACCTTGTTATCATACAGGATGTTGTACGATTCCAGGTCCTCCTAGTATTCGTCGTGAACAGGTCGAGGTGCGCCAGATCCTGCGCGCAGGACGCAATGTACGATTGACCTGCCCTGTCGAAAGCTCTCCAGAACTCTACGTCGACTGGGACAAAGATGGCGAGCGCATCACATTCGGCTGGGGTCGATTTAGAATATCAGGAAATGATCTCCGCATCAAGTAGGTTCACATTATACCTTGTTGTTGACTTAGTAACTTACTCTGATAAGGAAAGGCACATTAAGAATGAGGCGATTGTATATTGATTCTGATGGCGTTGATGAGGTCACCTTCACTCGCGATTCACTTTCAGGGACCTGCTGCAGGAGGATACTGGGAGGTATACATGTACGGCTACCAACGGCTTTGGGAGCGACAGTCTTCAATATCTCCTATACGTCCACGGTGAGTAACCAACGTGTGTTTACCTGGCGCACCTCCTGATTACCGCCTCACCTTGCCCTCCCTCCTACCTTCAATGACTCACCACGCCAGACGCACTGACTCCGTAATAAACTAATATAAACCACGAAATCTGTCTAAGCGAATAACTTAAAACAAAGGACACGCCTTCCAATCATTAAGGTAATTCCAATGAAGGCCGAGAGACGCTACTGCTGTTAGCGGACTGATGTCTGCAGCGGCCGCAGTAGTCCATTGCCCTGGGTGTCTGTTTTTCTCTGTAAATGCCGAATGGCGGGTTTTTTACCAGCATTTCTTTGGCTTCTCGTGCCACAAATGACAGTCCAATTTGCGATTCATAAGCAAGCCAATCAATCGAACCGGACTGAGAGACAGAGGTCAAAAGTCAGTATAAGAAACGTCCGGTGAGATTTAATCTGATCAAGTTGCCATGACGATATAGCGGCCTTCTTCCAAACCAATAGTTGTCAGGAGACGTGTCCTGGAAAAGACTCTCCAAGGTCATCGGTTTCATTGAGCGTGGGATCCGCTGTCACGCTGGGTGTCCTGACGGGGTGATGAAGGCGGAGCTGGTGGGCTCCCCTCTGCTGCTGATAACAAACATCACTCGTCTACTGGCGATAGCTGGGAAAGACATATTGCTTTTAACGGATGATATCAGGAAACACACTGACATCCCAGAATGATGGGCATTACAAGTTTGGCACTCGAGTCGCAGAGGGTGATTATGGGTCTAGGCAGATTTGTGCGAAGCTAATACTCTTTGCCTGATGACGGGGAAACTTAAAAAAAGTAGATCCCCGTGATTCGGTTGGTGGTGATGTTTTGATGCGAAGTTACCACCGTTGTCTAGTACTTATCTAACGTCTCGTTTTACATTATTTTAAAGACTCACTGGGAGGGTTTAACTCCAGCGATTAACCTCTGACCTCGGAATGTTTCGTGGTTAATATAAACACATCTGGTAATATAACGCTCACTGCCGTGTCACAACTTGCCGAAAACACTCTCTCAGAGCCATCAATTCTGTCCGCCAGCAGTGTCCAAAAGTTACTTTATTTATGTTTCCTGCCTACTATTTGTAGCAGCGCTAACCAGACGTTCATGTATTATTCACCGTCAAAAACTGTGTTTATTCACAATACTTGAGCCTCGTAAACGTGTTGATGGTAAATAGTCTGATAGCGTATCGCTTTCACTTGGAACATTTGTTGAATGTTAAGTTTTAAAGGTGTCACGAGGTGTCAATCTCCCGGAGGAACAAGTCTCGTTGGTCTCTGGCATCTGGCCGACGCAGTGCAATAATGCGTGCGCTGCTCCGCCTGGCGCGGTACTTCCAGGCCGACTTCGGTATGACCCTCTAAGGACGTACACGGTGTCATCATTATAATCGCTTCGTACTTCCGTCCCTAGTGATTACCGCGTTGTTGAAAGCGACATGAAATCCCAGTGTTCCAACGCTCGGGCGTTCTACGTGTGTATTCTTCACCGAAGGCCGTCGTCATAAGACGTCTGTTTAAACGCGACAACGCTCACACACTGTTATTAAATGTTGTACTTGTTAATGACATTACCTGGTGAGTGGGGTGTGTCTTCATGAAAATCATCACCGCCTCGATCACCCCTCAACCCCCATTACTGACACCCCCCCCCCCCCCCCCCCCCCACACACACACACACAACACACGCCCCTACACCCCACGCATCCTATCCATCGCCTCGGATGAAAGCGGCTGATGCTGCAACAGCGAGATGGGCCTACAGAAGCTGTCTGCAAAAACAAGCCTTGGGGATTGATGGCTGGAGGGCAGTGTAGGTGCTGTGGGGGTCCATGAAGTCAACAGGCTATCCCATTGACCTACCTCATCTATTGATGCTGCTGTGATTTGCCTGGGGTCTCTCTCCGCGCCAGTATCCTCACCTGTTCCTTGTGGGTTCTCCCGTCACGAATCGCCACCCGTATTGTAGTTTGAAACAGCTCCGTTTGAAGGCGATAGTTAGAATCTCTGCCAAGGCTATATTTCTCCATAATTGTGCCGGTAAATATCCTGTGTTGAACAAGAGTTGTTCATTGGGCTCTTGGGTGGGAAATACTAGCTGTCTGCCAGCGACACCTGGCGTTGTTTTGAGCTGATTGAGCATTGATACATTTACTGGATTGTTATTGGTTTCAATAATGATCACTTGATGAACTTCATAGTCAAAGGTCTTTCATGGACAAACTTGTCGAAAAAGACTACGGGTCTATTTATCCAGCCTTAAACTGCAGTTCATACTGCGTTCCCCCCCATCGGTCAATCATTATTTAAGTTCGGCTATAATCTCTATGGCATTATAATAGCATCTCAAGGGGGGCTTTACTCATGGTGACCGAAATTAAGTCAACATTTTAGACCAAGAACGTAGCCCCTTGTTGCCTCTTTCTTCTAAGAGTCTCTAAGGATCTTTTGCCGTCTACGCTGACGTATTTATATCTGTTGTATACAGCTGCCGCCATCACTTGGAGCCTATGTTCTGCCGTCACGTAAGAGATACGGTGCCAGTCTTAGGTCAAAGAAAAACGTGGTTTACCACACTCGAGGCTGATTCATGACTTGTTACCTGACGTTTTATAGACGGTCTGCGAATCATAAATTATCTGTGCCATTATCATGAGGTTGACTTCGCCGGTAATAATGATCACTAATGTTCGCTGGTAACGTACTGTTCTTGTGCGCGCCTTTAGATGTCTTCTCTTTGATCTTTAGCCACATGACCCACCCTTACTTGTCCTTGTAGATGTTTAAACAAATGGTCGATGTCCGCAGATGAAAAGATTTTTTGTATTATATCAAAGCGATTGATTTACCCAACTCAATTTGCCGGTTCATTTGAACTTCATTATGGTTACCAATAGGATCTTCGTAACCCCGCTCTTTTAGACTCGATCTGTCCCTTATGATCTATGATTACGCGACAATCCCCTAAGTTCAAAAGGTCAGCTCGAACGTTGAGTTGCTGTTACGTTATCTGGATAGTGTATTACAAGGTGCCCTGTTTAACCGCGCCACCTTAAGTCTCAAAGGAGCTTTAGGGCGCGTCGTATATGGATTTGTCGACTTGTCAAACGGGAAAGAATAGGATAGTTTGCGGTGAGGCTTGAAACGGACAGGCTGACCTGTGACATGGCTCGATGACTCCTGGTTGAGCGATTATGACGTCACATGTCTGCTTCCTGTCTGCGAGAACAGCAGACGTTTGGTAGAATGGCGTGTATGAATGTATATATATATATATATATATATATATATATATATATATATATATATATATATATATATATATATATATATATATATATATATATATATATATATATATATATATATATATATATACACCTGTGTGTGTAACGTGTTAGTCTGTGATGCATTGTTATAGATTGTGGTGTGCTTGGTAGTGTCACTGATATCTCGTTCACTTCTCGCTTTATCTCGTAGCTCTCTGACAACAGGTCACGTCGTTAATACACGTGGTACAATAACCTCAGCAGTGCCATTCGAAAACTGTTTTGATTTCCACCCTGACATTTGTTATGGGTAATCCAAACTGCTGTAGGGTTATACAATACACGGAGGTGCAATCCCAGGTGTGGAATGCACGCTTAATTTTACCATCGAGTGCGTGTTCTGTTCGTGCAAGGGGTCATTTTAACCTCACTGTTAAGGTGAGGTAAAAAGGTGGCATGTATCGGTTGGCTGTGTTAGTTATCACGACAGTGGTGTCGAGATCACGTTTGTATAGCCTGCTGCTGCGACTACCACGGGATATGCCGTCTTAAGCGCTGACCTGCGCATGCGTACACGGTAAAGTCGGTTGTCGGAATGATGTTGATGTGGGGTGTGACGGTTTTATGGAGCCCCGCCACTCCATAGGAGCCATTAACTGGCACTTGCCGAGCGACAACCCCAATAAAAGTCTCTTGCTTACTGCGGCTCGAGAGATCTAAGCAGCACTGGTGCGCTAACAACGCACTTACAATGAAGTAATACGCTTGTTGTAAGTGCTCTAAATGGTCTGAAGACACACCACCCAATGACTAGTTTGACAATTCAAAAAAATACATCTTACTGATTGTACGAGCTTATTGATGTTCACTCGTGTTTCCTTATTCCTTGAAGGCTTAAGCATGTATCTAAATTATTGATTTCTTAGTTTCTGATGATATTAATGCTGACTGGTGTTTATCAGTTTTTCTGATGGAATGCTCAACTTTTTCTACATAACTCAACACGACCGATTGATTAATCAGCAGTGAGTTAATGTGTGCTACTCTTGGTTGTCAAATCGCCCGCCAGGGGCCATATTGTGTCAGTGTATCAAGGAAAACACTGTTGATGTTGGAGTTTACCAATTGCAAAAAGGACATTAAACATCGTGGCATACATTGTGTTTTTTCTGGCACCAATCCTGGCACGGTGTTGCGTGCTCGGTGATTTTTATGTAGCAGATCAATCGCTGTCAATGTAGGTTGAAGATCTTTTGATGATGGCGTTTGCCTTTCTGAAGTTATAGCGCGGTCTTCGCTGGTACCATCGCGTGGCTGTA
The DNA here is from genome assembly GCA_034190875.2 of Urechis unicinctus. Taxonomy (NCBI): domain Eukaryota; kingdom Metazoa; phylum Annelida; class Polychaeta; order Xenopneusta; family Urechidae; genus Urechis; species Urechis unicinctus. The sequence continues at coordinate 38,091,431 of CM067351.1, read as the reverse complement.
TCCGTCGCCGTTATTATATTGTTTTTGAGTTAATTGAACATATTTCTGTCTATTTCTGTTACATACAAACCAATGCGATGTATTATACTGGTTCTTTTGAAGCCCAACTATTAATTTAGTTTTTTTCTTGGACAACACTTCCGGTCGATCGCCCTTGTTCGATGCGTCATCGTTGAATATTCATCGACTACATTTCTTCGGATCGGTAATTGATGTTTCGGAATTAACCTGAACTTTGCACCTAGCTGTCTGTAACATCGAGAAGTTGCCTGTTTATTGGTTGGTCGGTGGAATTTATGGTTTTGCCCGGCATATTCATAGTTTCCTGTAACAGCGGTTAAATCATGCAATGTTATCTCGAAGGACGCGAATTCTTCACGAACCTTTAATGAACCAGAAACGTTTGATGTCTTCCATGAAAGGTGCTACTGGTGCCAGTTTGTCTGATAGAAATTGTATGAATTCATTTGTCTACATTATAAAAACCTCTGGATGAACAGGATTCCAGATGATTTCCTTGGCGTTCTTAACAGACATGATCTGAACACGCCCCTCGAAAAGCACGAGACAATGGACGCCTTCTTGGCCGATTAATCAGCTGCAAAACGTTATCTGTTGAAGCGCTTCCCGGCATCTTTGTTTCTTGCCAACCCGTCGTCACCTGCCTGCTACTCTTGGATTCCCTGTACAACTTTTGCCTCCAGCATTCATGCTTCCTTCACCAGGGATAGATCTCATTGACTGCCCTAGGTGGGTATCACCGGTGATGACGGCCACCATCGGACTGCGGGCGCTCTCGCCTAAGTCTGTTTTTCGTTCATAATGACACTCGGTCATTTTTCACCGCTTGTTGGAGCACTTAGTGTCGTTGCTCAGGCTAATTGTTAGTAAGGTGAAGAGGATGGTTAGGCTGCGGATAGTCTGAGTCGAGTAAATCCTTGTCTTGCCAGAGCGGAGTCAAGTGGAACCATGAGTGCCTCAGGAAAGATATTTACGTTACTTGAGGAAATAGCTTTACCATTTGAGCGTACATTACGCTATGATGAGAGAGAATACAATGATATCATAATGCCCGATCACTCATGTCATGCGCATGCGCGCGTCTCTGGTAGTACGGTCAGTTTCTGCATGCCGCTGTTTGCAGTTTGCCGATGTACGGTCGATGGGAACAATGTGTAACTATAAACGGGAAGTCCATGAGTTTACGTTGGTCACAATCCATCGGCTACTAACCACGAACCTGGCGAATGGGGTGCTACTCCTTGCTAACCAGGCGCACGCATTGAATCAACCGCGCGCGGTATGATCAAAGGCGCGGCATCCTTTGATCTTTTGCCGCGCTTAAGACATCGCAGCGTTGCGGCTGCGTGTTTCTGAGCCATTATGATTATTGTAATACCACACACAGAGTGCCAACACTAATACTACAAATCCTCATCATTTGCAATCCCACCCAGAACTGAGCACCCTTAGCTCTATCAGGTGGGTCTAGGTGTATGCTGGTTTAAAGGAATATAATGGATTCATGGGAACAGACCCACAAAGCAGCATTTACCTGGTCACAAATTTACATAAAGGAATCACTTGTCAGTCGAGCTAATTAGAGCCAGGTTATTCTTCTTTCATCTTGTATATTTTTGGGGAACTTCAAAGGATTCAGGTGTGGCTCAACTTAAGATGATTTAGCCAATAAATACTCAAGATGTAACATTCACTGAAGTGTGCAATTATTAGTATCTCCAGTCAGCCAAAAAAATGCAGGCGCACAAATCAGTTTCAACACCTTTCTAATCAGTGTTGCATTTGTTTTTGTGTGTGTGCAGAGGATACTAATGATACTGTCTCTTTGCCGTTCGACCCAGAAGGACCGTTCTTCCCTGAGATAGATGGACGTGGAGGTGCGGTATTCTTCCTTTGATCTTGTTTTTGTTAAGGTGTAATACAGGATATTTCTTGTGTGGTAATTGGGTGTTAAGCTGGCATGATGACAGTAGCTTGTCAGTTACACCTTGGCAGACCACTCAGGTAGGCATGGGAGGATGCCACCCAGATTCTTGGCAATCAAATTTACTGGATCTCCTCCCATCTCTCATGCCAGCTAGCATTTATCAACTTACTCCATTCTAACAGCCCTTGAAGGTGTAGAAAGTTGCACACTGATAAATAATATGACAAATGCAGAGTTAAAGAAAAAAAATTGACTGGATGTGATTTGTTTCCCCATTTAACAGAGCCACCACAGTTCACGAACCCTGAGCAGATGCAGGAGAGAAATCAGTTGAAGCCGGTAGGAAGTACAGTACGTCTACGATGCAAGGCTTCTGGCCGGCCCAAGCCCCAAATTGCCTGGTACCATGACAATAGAATCATCCCTGCTGAGACCATTGTCAGCGATGAGGTTGAGGGTATCTATAGTGACAAGTGGACACTCAAGTTGTCTGAGGTGACCATGGTAGACTCTGGGAGATACATGTGCCGTGTGATCAACCGTGCAGGAGCCATCAACCATACCTACAACCTGGAAGTCGTTGGTATGTCTGTTTGCATGTTAAATACAATGCACTCTCGCAATGCAGTTATGGTAAATGACCCAAATTCACATTTGAAATACTTGTAGATATGATATTAGATATTTGGTATTCAGCTGGTTCATTTGTTTGGTTGTGTTACAGAGAAGTTAAAGGAGCACCCCCTGTTGATTGCACCACACCCCGAGAACAGAACAGTTCGTTATGGTGAAATGGCATCATTTCTCTGTCGGGTTCGCAGCGATTCGCCAACCACCATCACGGTGAATACGAATATATTTTCCTGGGGAGGTGTATTCAATGCAATACTTTCTCTTCTGAAAACAATCAATTGTCTTCAATGTTTGACTTGATGTTGTGTTTGTTTCAGTGGTTGAAGCGCGTTGACGATGCTGCTCAATTGGGTCACAGAAACGACACTTTTAATCTGGAAGACGAAGAATTCCTCGTGCTAGAAACAGGTCATGACCAACATAGAGAGGATGGCTCCTACCTCAATAAGCTCACCATTCCCATGGCGACGGAGAAAGACTCTGGAATGTACATCTGTTTTGGTGCCAATCCTATGGGATACAACTTTAGAAGTGCTTTCCTGACTGTATTACCAAGTAAGAATGCCTCGACGATTTTTGGGAATTGTTTGAATGTAGTGCCATCCTGCACTCCCAATGAGAGAGATAAACACTTCTGTTAATCATGTTGCGTTTGTAGAGACTTAATGATTTGTACCAGACAGCAGAAACGGCATCCATTCCCAAATATGCAGCTTATCCCTATCTCTATGTGATTGAAGAATTAATTGATTATTTCAAATTAATTGTATTGTAAACGCATCAGTGTATGTTGTGTAGACCCACGACGGATTGACCGGGAACCCCGCGATGACACGCCTCCATTGGCACTCATCATCGGCCTGCCTGCTGCCATCCTCGTCGTTGTGGTGATAGCTGCTATATACGTCCTCTCTAAACGCCGTCGCTCACAAGAAACCCCAGTAACGAAGACGGTGGTACGGCAGCGGCCTCAGGGGGCAGCTCCCCCTGCCAACTCCCCGCCTGCCATGAATGTGGCATCTCCGTATGCCAATGGACAGGGACAGGAGAAGTATTATGACCATCAGTATGCAGCGCTTCGACCACAACCTCCAGGTCAGGTGACCACATATGCGGAGGCGCCTTATCAATCAGGCAGCAGTGAAAACAGCGGACACAAGAGTTACAGTCACCCTCCTCAACAATATAGCCCTCATATGATAGAGGGTACCCAGATAGCTCACCCCTCTCAAGTGACCCATGGCCCTCAACAGCTACAACAACAACAACTACAACAACTACAACAACAACAACAACTATTGACTCATGGTTCACAAAAACAACCTAATCAGCATCTTCACTATCACTATGGCTGCTGAGGCAAGCTCAAATGGTTGTTATGGTGACTGTTTGTTGGCTTGTCTGTGAATCAGTGCTCTTGACTGTAGACCCTTTCCATGTCATTAAGTGAACTTGTATGTGATTGTATAAATCACAATAAAAATGTCAGGTCTGGGCTAGCCCGCTGGGTCAGAGAACGAGGAATGGAAGATGACAGGATGGGGTGTGATGAGGATGGTCTCGCCTCATCAACCCTCGTGCCAAGCTGCAAGGTATTTGGTAGGGGAGGATACTGATGCATTAGAACTGATCAAGCTCAACAACCACTGCTCGTCAGATGTACATTAACGGTACACAGGGTGTAATGTTGCTTTGTCCTGTAATTACTGGTTCGTTTCTTTGGATGCTTTAATCGTCGTTACCCTAAAATGTTATGTAGATTTCATTAGAAGCCATACAGTATTCAACAAATGTATGTGTAAATGTTTACACTGGTAGTCAGAAAAAAACTCATAATTTTGGTAGTAATTGAATATCATTCGCTTTTCATTTTTAGAAGCTGTTATCATTTTATCTGTCGCATTAGAGTTCCACTTGCAGTATAAATACTTCAGGTTCATAGTTTTAATTTTGAATGCATTGACAATCAAAGCAAACTTTTTGTTAAGATGTAATTATGTATTCTTTCACTATGTACACAAACACTGTACAGAGCTGTAAAATAATGTCTGGGGAGTACTCTTAAATGCATTTTTGATGTCGTTAGAATGTGCCATATTGACGGGCTGCGTTTGTACCGCCCGTCACAAGAGGACGAAGCTGGCATTGCTGCATAATTCCAGGCCATTCATTGGTGCAAGGACTTCGTGTGTGTGTGTGTGTGTGTGTGTGTGTGTGTGTGTGTGTGTGTGTGTGTGTGTGTGTGTGTGTGTGTGTAGAAGTGTTTTCATTAAAGAGTGAATGGGGATAAAATTGGATGTTGTTTGTTAATCAAACTGGGTTTTACAGAGAACTTGTTGGGCAAGGTGCTATTGTTGTTAGTGTGTGAAGCTGTGGTGTTGTGACCACTAGTGTGTATTGCAGTGATGGTAGACCGGTAAACACAGAGGAAATGCTTACTTGCCTATTGGTTCATCATCCTTTTGAATCAACATGACAGTCATTTCCAACCAAACTTTTGTTTTTCTAGTTTATAAACAAAACATGTTCTGTATGTGTGGTTTGACTAATTTATCACTGCAGGTTATATTTTTCATAGTTCTCTCACCGTAGGTGGGGAAAAAAAGAGCATTTCTTTTCTGTGGATGTCTGTGTGGCGATAAACACTGTTTGAACACTGGTAAATAAACAGATATACTGTTTTTGTTATGACCTTGCTATATTCTTTCCACTTCACATGACTCTGATCTTTCTGGTACAGGGAATTTATGTCTATTGTGGCTTCAATGGCCTATGACCAGATTAGTTTGATAAACAAAGTTCAGAGGTCACAAAACACGAAATTAACATGACAGTAAAAAAAAACCTAATTTGACTCTGAAAATGGCTGATTATAGTAACGGTTTTTGACATCATGGTACCCATTGCCCACGTTCATAGTGAACCCTGACCTTTACTTGATTAAAAAGATAGTTGTTAACAACTCGACCTCCATTTCCCACACCAGGGAAGAGACATTTACACCAGGCCCAACTTCATACACTACATTGCTCACGTGATATTTTGTTTGAATACAGCATGAAGGTAAGCATAACTCAAGGTCCCATCTGTTGATTCGCTACATAAGACTGATTTATTTCACGAGCCACAAGGGCTGTAGTTGAAGTGGTTTCAACAGCTCATAAACAACAAGACCTGTAGTTGAAGTGTTTCCAATAGCTCAAGATCTGTAGTTTAAGTGTTTCCAACAGCTCTCAAGCCACAAGATCTGTAGTTGAAGAGGTTCTTATAGCTTATAAGCCACAAGGCCTGTAGTTGAAGTGTTTCCAATAGCTCTCAAACCACAAGGCCTTTAGTTAAAGTGTTTCAAATAGCTCTCAAGCCACAAGGCCGGTAGTTTAAGTGGTTCATACAGCTCATAAGCCACAAAGCCTGTAGATGAAGTGTTTCCAATAGCTCTCAAGCCACAAAATCTATAGTAGAAGTGGTTCTTACAGCACCAAGTCACTAGACCTGCAGTTGAAGTGGATCCAACAGCCCTCAAGTTGTACATAGTCTAGCATTGTTATGAAGGTTCACCAGTTGGCCATTTCAATTGTGGTATGATCCATAAAATCATGATGAGGTGAGTACAATTTCACATCGACACGAGATAAATGTTGTTGGTTAAACATATTCCATATTAAACGGCTACCTCTAAGATATACAGAAGCTCTTTAACTCAATTGAGACTCTGTCTATAAAATAAGCGTCTTTTTCGGTAATTGACTGCTCAAAAGAAGTAGAATTCGTCCTGACATTTCAGAAACATCTGCCATGTTATGTAACTATTCTAATATTCCCTCTGCCATTCAGCTTAAACTTAGTGCCTGGGACAAGGACATATTGTGGTCACAGGTAGGTGATATATCAAAGACATATTATGGTCAGGTAGGTGATATATCAAATGACATATTGTGGTCAGGTAGGTGATACATCAAAGGACATATTGTGGTCAGGTAGGTGATATATCAAATGACATATTGTGGTCAGGTAGGTGATACATCAAAGGACATTGTGGTCAGGTAAGTGATATATCAAAGGACATATTGTGGTCAGGTAGGTGATACATCAAAGGACATATTGTGGTCAGGTAGGTGATATATCAAAGGACATATTGTGGTCAGGTAGGTGATACATCAAAGGACATATTGTGGTCAGGTAGGTGATATATCAAAGGACCTATTATGGTCAGGTAGGTGATACATCAAAGGACATATTGTGGTCAGGTAGGTGATATATCAAATGACATATTGTGGTCAGGTAGGTGATACATCAAAGTACCTATTATGGTCAGGTAGGTGATACACCAAAGGACATATTGTGGTCAGGTAGGTGATATATCAAATGACATATTGTGGTCAGGAAGGTGATACATCAAAGGACATATTGTGGTCACAGGTAGGTGATACATCAAAGGACATATTGTGGTCAGGTAGGTGATACATCAAAGGACATATTGTGGTCACAGGTAGGTGATATATCAAAGGACCTATTATGGTCAGGTAGGTGATACATCAAAGGACATATTGTGGTCAGGTAGGTGATATATCAAATGACATATTGTGGTCAGGTAGGTGATACATCAAAGGACATATTGTGGTCACAGGTAGGTGATACATCAAAGGACATATTGTGGTCAGGTAGGTGATACATCAAAGGACATATTGTGGTCAGGTAGGTGATATATCAAAGGACATATATGGTCAGGTAGGTGATACATCAAAGGACATATTGTGGTCACAGGTAGGTGATATATCAAAGGACATATTGTGGTCAGGTAGGTGATACATCAAAGGACATATTGTGGTCAGGTTAGTGATATATCAAAGGACATATTGTGGTCAGGTAGGTGATATATCAAAGGACATATTATGGTCAGGTAGGTGATATATCAAATGACATATTGTGGTCAGGTAGGTGATACATCAAAGGACATATTGTGGTCAGGTAGGTGATATATCAAAGGACATATTGTGGTCAGGAAGGTGATACAGGATTTTACTTTGTTTTCTAACGAGGAGGTATACAATGATGGATGAGGATGATTACCAAGCTTGGGCCCCTGATGTGCCATCACCAATCTGGCACAAACCAGTAGTCAACATGGAGTTACCATACTGCAACATACAGCTTTTTTCAATTCAAGCAGAATTGTTTCCTAGATATATACCAATTTAAAAAAATAACCAAGATTCAGGGCATATGAGACCTTCAGGCTGGGGTCAATGGAAAATACAGCAAATTCCTCATCAATGATTTTATATATTTACATATCAAAAATACCAACAAATATCTGTGTGGAAATACAGGATATTATACCATACATGTTCCCTCGAGTAAGAAGTTGATCGATGCATTTCTCTTTCCAGACCATTAACGGCAGTCTGTGTTCTGTTTGTAATGGTCGCTGTAAATCGACAGCAGCAGTAGGAGGACGCTTGTCTCTCCACAGTTAATCGACTCTCAAACTATTAGATCCCCTGCCAACAGTTCAAATATCTTCACAAATTGATCACAGCTCCATTCTCAGATCAGGACTTGTCACTGGACAGTCCAAACAGTTTGATGGAGCCTGCGTCGCGATCGCGTTCATACTTGTCCTTGTCGTCACAAGCGAAGGCCAGCAGGGGGAGTTTGGGATGCCATGACACCGTGAACGTGGGACTCTCCACAGCAACCTCTGTGATTTTCTCTCCTACAAAACACAGTCATAAAGGAGGTGGATAATTGAAGGTCTGACCAACTGATAAGAGCTGCCTCATACACAAGATAAGTGAAGGTCTGACCAGCTGATAAGAGCTGCCTCATACACACGATAAGTGAAGATCTGACCAACTGATAAGAGCTGCCTCATACACACGATAAGTGAAGGTCTGACCAACTAATAAGAGCTGCCTCATATGCACGATAAGTGAAGGTCTGACCAACTGATAAGAGCTGCCTCATACACATGATAAGTGAAGGCCTGATCAACTGATAAGAGCCAACTGACCTCATACGCATGATAACCCCTTCACTTTTTTCCTGCCATCATAAGTTTTAATGTTATTGTTATATACATGAAAAGAAGTTCTTTTATATGTATTCTAGATACATGCAGCCAGCAAACTCCCCAAGCAAATTTGACATATAACCGTCCTGATGATGATGATGATGAGTGGATGCTGAGGATAGGGTTTAATGGCATACCCACTCTAATGTGTTATATCGAGCCTCTTGATGAAGATAAGAGATGTATTGTGTGCCCAGCATCCACTTACCTGTTTCTACCTCGGCTATGTCAATAATGAGATCCTCTGATGCGGAGGCAAGCATACGGCCGTCAGCGCTGAATGAGAGAGTACGGATAGGCCAGTCTAACCTACTCACACAACACAATGTGACCATATCACACTTATAACATCAACAGGAATGAATCGTTCACTAAGGTTAAACAAGCCTCGATTATTTAGTTGTTTTTTCTATATTTTTCGATAATTACCAAAAATACAAGGTGAATAAAGTATCACGACAATGTGTCTATATTATTGCTGATAAGTATCACAACGCAAACACATCCTGTATCGGGCATATTGTATTTACTGATTTGAGGCATCATAACGTTGTTCACCTGGAGAAAGTTCGGACGCAGGCGAGTTCACTGAGGTCCCAGAGACTGACCAGAGCATCAGCACTGCCCACAGCGAAGTAGCGGCCACTCGGGTCGAACTCAATGCAGATACAGTTGGCTGGATGGGCACTAAACTGATACACAGGCTTCAACTCGGGGTAACTGAAACAACAAACAAACAAACGAACATGGTTCAAATGATGGTTTATGTTAATTCAACGCCACCTCCCGGTCCTCACCTTCCAGTCCAAATGCTCATTACAAAAGCTTTGATACTTGAGCATCTCTGGATGTATTCACAGGATCAACTTGTAATGAAATTAAATCAAAAGAGGGAACACTTTGGTTAAGTGCAGTTAAGTATGATTTCATGCCCAAGCTGCAAAAACATTACAAAATGGAGTATATCTGGTGGCACAAAGAGATGAGAGGAAAAATTTAGGAAAAAGAATCCAATGACAACAATGAGAGACTAACTGGCAAGAGACACCTGGCAAAGGCAATCTATAACATTTGGTAATCTATTCACCTACATGCTGCCCATGGGGACCCTACAATATATGATTGAAACATGTATGGCTCTGTCTACAGCTGACATTGGTAGAGAAAACGATAACCAAAAAAGTACCTGAGCACATGCACCATTCCCTGACCACTGGTGAGGAAGAAGAGATCCCCGGGTTTGTTCCAGCTGATCTCGTTCACCTCAAACTTGAACTGCTCGTCAGCCCGGGCTTTGTGTGTCTTGAAATCAATGAAGGTCACCAAATCTTCCTTGTTTCCCACGGCAATAGTTTTCCCATCAGGTGACCAACATATATTGATGTTTTCACCTGAAGAAATGAAGATCATCACAACATTCACAGTTTGATGATCAGTTAAAATCAGAGTCCATGTGCATGAAATTAGTATCTTTTTTCAGTGCTAATGATTTACATATGTGTTAAAATGTACATTAATGACAAGATGTTATTGAAACTTCTGATACAGGGAAGGATGTCAAACAGAGAGGCGTACAGTTAAATCACCTTTTGTTGACACAGTAGCTGCGTTTTTGCAGGAGCGAGCATCCCAGATACGAATGGTTTTGTCTCCTGAGGCAGTGACAAACAGGTCTGGGTGCTTGGGATGCCAGCAGAGTTGATCCACACTGTCTCCGTGACCCCGAAACGTGTAATCTTTAGACTGGACATATAATTCACATCTGATACACTAGCCCCATCACTCCTACCTCTGCGTACACCTGAACATGACCTCCAAGGTGGGTTCAGGGTCTTAGCCAGGATTTAAAAACTGCCCGTCCATCCCCATCCCAAGCCCGTCCATCACGTTATGACCAACTGATTATCATAACGTGGTTTGGCTTTTGTGAGCGTTATGATGTTACTTCTTGAGAACATCATGATGGCACTCGTTGATTCGGTGATTATATTATGTATATTTCAAGTTACTGTAAATGTCTCGCTATCAGACAGAGTGATTCATTGATAACACGATCATTCTTTGATGTCCCGATCGAGAACTTCAGAAGGGGATGATGTGTGTGCGCGTGCGTAATGTGAAATTTCAGAACGTTGTTCAAGAGAAATTTAATTGCAAAGTTGCGCAACCTTTCACATCACCTTTTACCTTTCACATCATCCTTATCGCCATTACGACAGTTTGCAGGACTTATCCTGAGCTGGCACAATCATAAGCGCAGAATCAAAACTTAGTCAAAGACTTCGCATCAATATGATATTTCACCGAATTGTGAGCTTCATTCCCTAGCCAACAGTGCGGACCAAAAGTTTATTAGACTGTGGGAAAAGCGATACCGTGAGGCAGACACTTCAGAATGATGCTCCAATCGACCTTACACAATGTATGCCAGCCTTCTAGTTGTCATTAATCTTACAAACCTCAAACATTGTGTATCATTTTAGAGAAGGTATAGGATTGACATGGACTGGCACCTGGTTTTGCGAGGAGACCATGCTGGTCGTAACTCCATCGTTAAAGTATTATGATGCTGATTAAACCCCATGCGTCATAAAAAGCGTTATAAAACTGAACCACATTTATTTTGATCGTAGATGAGAGGCCAGCGTGCTGCGTCGCTGTTTGTCTTTAAATGAGCTGTTTAAACTGGCTTAGCTAATTGCTTGTATCCGGCCTGGGAGGCGCGTGGACGGGCTGGCGGGTGGACCCGCTGGCGGGTGGACGGGTTGGCGAGTGGACGGGCTAGAGGGGGAAATTTCTACCTGGCTAAGACCCTGGGTGGGTTCTGTTTGCTACAATGGTGTTAGAATAAATACATATTTGACCCACTTGCAATCACTTCAAATGGAGTGTTTGATTAAAAAGAATATTATTGCTTGCACTGCAAATTTAGTTATGAAACTATTCCAATTTTCCATTACTGGTTCAATCAATATTTTAGTGACCTGGTAATAGACAAGTGTCTATAAAAATTCCCAGAGATTTTGGATTCCTTAATAATTCAAACGGGAGTAAGATTGGGATCCAAAACAAAAATAATGACTGAAGTATTGTCTGCATGAACAAACATGGTCACCATATGAAAAGTGTTACAGCTGTGGGAAGGTGTCAAATCAACATCGGAGAAGTTATTCAATCAATCTGGACATGTAACAGTAATCCCCTCCAGCTTACTCCATTACGGTCAACTGTACATGGAAAATATTGAATCTGGCTCCACATGTTCCTGATACATTGCTTTTACGAATTGGCAGCATTATCATTGTAGCTGATGATGAACAAGTGTGAGACTTCAACGAATGCAACCCAGCGCTCATGTACTGGTCATTCTCTACACCTACCTTTGGCTGCTTTGCTGCTGTAGCAGCAAACCCTATGTGGAGCCAATCGAGAATTAATTCTTCATCCTACTATTCATCCTTATGAAATAGACATACGGCTGTCATTTCTTTCAACTCAGTTGTTGCTTATTAAATTCTATGAAGTCACAACAGAGCGCAAACACTTTATCACGCACAAATATCCAGACCAAACAATTTTGAAGCGAATTTCTCAGCCATAATGTAATCAGCTCAGGGTCTAGATGACAACAAGGCTGATGATTATTTATAGAGGTTTTCTCCACGTGGTATTATGGGGCGGAAAAGTGCTAATATCAGGGTGATCATCCAAATTGTCATATACTCGCAAAATTTTATGCTAACATGAACGATTCTTTCACTTATATCGTCTACTGATGTTGACAACTTAATCTGGGCCAATAAATCAGCTCTCTACATGTCTACGCTAACCTGGTCAAGGTAGCAATTCCTACATGGTGTGCATGTTGCCTTCAACAAAATTGCAGTAGATAAGAAGCATCAAAAGTGTTGACATCAACTGTTGTTATTCAACAATTGGAAATAATTGCATCTAAGAAAAATGGTCTTTCTACACAGGAACTGAACTCAATGGTTCAAGCACAATGCACGTTGTAGTTTCTCACTTCATTAGCCATACAGGACGTCTTCGTAGACGTTATAATGAAATGGTACATCCGCGCAAGGTTATCACTGCCCCTAAACGTTTACATCAATACATGATACCGGTAACCGGTTGAGCGATAATACAGGACACTTACCAATCTGTCCCTGTCCAATGTGAAACTGACAGCGGTTTTATCATATGAACCAGACGCTAGTCTTCGACCATCACAGTTCCATGCAACAGAGTGGACTTTTGAGGAATGTGCAGAATATTCTCTTGCTCTACCATTACTTTGGAAATGCTTTTGCATATCTTCCATGAAACCCATGATGCCGAGATTAGTGATTGGTCGACCGACTAGATGGCGCTGTCAGTCTGAAATGGTTTCGGAACATCATAATGACTCCAGTTCTTATTTTGCATTCCTCATCATAACGCTACAGCAATTCTAACTTGCTTTATTATTATAACATAAAAACTCAAAGACTAAAGTTTAAATTGATGTGACGAAAGAGGTTTGGAAAGCATATGGTATAAGTTAAGCTCATGTAATCATGTAATAATCTGAACCTTATTAGCATTGGATTGTTGATTTACGATCGAACAAACAACCGTCACGCAATAACCCAACGAACATCACCGGTGTAGTATTTACTTCCATTTATTTTTTTTATGGAGAAAAAATTAAATGTGAATTAGTGTCATACGATCACGATGAATTGATGAATGGCGCATTTCATTTAGCACTGCATGATGTCATTATCCGCTGATACGAAAGTAAATTATGACCCTCTGCCTGTCTGGTAAGAAAGCAGGAGGGTTAACGTCACATAAATACTTATGTATAAGTGTTATCTAGGAAAAAGTAGAGTATATTTGAAGAGATAAGAATGACCTGATAAAGCAGCCGCCTTCTAGGAATAATGTGTGTGTGTGTGTGTGTGTGTGTGTGTGTGTGTGTGTGTGTGTGTGTGTGTGTGTGTGTGTGTGTGTGTGTGTGTGTGTGACGTTTATGGAAATGAACAGGAAATGAACAATCATGCAAACGATTATCCCAGATCATGTCATCACCAGTCGATTAACTGGACCAGACCATTCCAGCCTCTTGTCTCGGTGGAATCCATCGACACACCGATAACCGCAGTAAACAGATTGCCCCCTATAAGTCGCCCCTTACGACATCCTGTATGATATATTCTACTCCCGGACACACACGGGTATCTTCCGGTCTACGTCTATTCACCCCTTTAAATCTTGAAATGCATATCCGCTTCTCTGCATGGGAATTTCTTTTCCGTAATTTTCTTGGTTTTTTTGTGATTTAATGCTATCATTCCATGTATTCCTGAATCTATCCATGGTATTTCTCTAATATTACTCATTTGGGAGCTGATTCGACAGACTGTTACACATCAAGCAATAACGCAGACCTGATGAAAAAAGCATGTAAAACGGAACGAGGTCGACAAAACATGATCAACAAGACATGATCAACAGGACATGGGTAGCAGGACTTGTAATTAAAGCATGATCAACAGGATGTGTTAAACTGGACATGATCAACAGGATGAGTTATACTGAACATGATCAACAGGATGTGTTATACTGGATATGATCAATGTGATGTGTTATACTGGACATGATCAACAGGATGTGTTACACTGAACATGATCAACAGGATGTGTTATACTGGATATGATCAACAGGATGTGTTATACTGGACATGATCAACAGGATGTGTTATACTGGATATGATCAACGTGATGTGTTATACTGGATATGATCAACAGGATGTGTTATACTGGATATGATGATCAACAGGATGTGTTATACTGGATATGATCAACAGGATGTGTTATAACTGATGTGTTATACTGGATATGATCAACAGGATGTGTTATACTGGATATGATCAACAGTGTGTTATACTGATCAACAGGATGTGTTATACTGGATATGATCAACATGATGTGTTATACTGGATATGATCAACAGGATGTGTTATACTGGATATGATCAACAGGATGTGTTATACTGAACATGATCAACAGGATGTGTTATACTGGACATGATCAACAGGATGTGTTATACTGAACATGATACAGGATGTGTTAACTGGATATGATCAACAGGATGTTATACTGTGATTATACTGGACATGATCAACAGGATGTGTTATACTGGATATGATCAACAGGATGTGTTATACTGGATATGATCAACAGGATGTGTTATGGATATGATCAACAGGATGTGTTATACTGGATATGATCAACAGGATGTGTTATACTGGATATGATCAACAGGATGAGTTATACTGGATATGATCAACAGGATGTGTTATACTGGACATGATCAACAGGATGTGTTATACTGGATATGATCAACAGGATGTGTTTATACTGGATATGATCAACAGGATGTGTTATACTGGATGATCAACAGGATGTGTTATACTGACTGATCAACAGGATGTGTTATACTGATATGATCAACAGGATGTGTTATACTGGATATGATCAACAGGATGTGTTATACTGGATATGATCAACAGGATGAGTTATACTGGATATGATCAACGTGATGTGTTATACTGGATATGATCAACAGGATGTGTTATACTGGATATGATCAACAGGATGAGTTATACTGGATATGATCAACGGATATGATGTGTTATACAACAGGATGATACTGATCACACAGGATGTGTTATACTGGATATGATCAATGATCAACAGGAGGATGAGTTATACTGGATATGATCAACAGGATGTGTTATACTGGACATGATCAACAGGATGAGTTATACTGGATATGATCAACGTGATGTGTTATACTGGATATGATCAACAGGATGTGTTATACTGGATATGATCAACAGGATGAGTTATACTGGATATGATCAACAGGATGTGTTATACTGGACATGATCAACAGGATGTGTTATACTGGATATGATCAACAGGATGTGTTATACTGGATATGATCAACAGGATGTGTTATACTGGATATGATCAACAGGATGAGTTATACTGGATATGATCAACAGGATGTGTTATACTGAATATGATCAACAGGATGAGTTATACTGAACATGACCAATGTGATGTGTTATACTGGACATGATCAACAGGATGTGTTACACTGAACATGATCAACAGGATGTGTTATACTGGATATGATCAACAGGATGTGTTATACTGAACATGATCAACAGGATGTGTTATACTGGACATGATCAACAGGATGTGTTATACTGGATATGATCAACAGGATGAGTTATACTGGACAAGATCAACAGGATGTGTTATACTGGATATAATCAACAGGATAAGTTATACTGGATATAATCAAAAGGATGTGTTATACTGGATATGATCAACAGGATGTATTATACTGAACTTGATCAACAGGATGTGTTATACTGGATATAATCAACCGGATGAGTTATACTGGACATGATCATCAGGATGTGTTATACTGAATATGATCAACAGGATGTGTTATACTGAATATGATCAACAGGATGTGTTTCACTGGACATGATCAATAGGATGTGTTATACAGGATATAATCAACAGGACAAGTTATACTGGATATAATCAACAGGATGTGTTATACTGGATATAATCAACCGGATGTGCTATACTGAATATGATCAACATGATGTGTTATACTGGACATGATCAACAGGATGTGTTATACTGGATATGATCAACAGGATGTGTTATACTGGACATGATCAACAGGATGTCTTATACTGGACATGATCAACAGGATGTGTTATACTGGACATGATTAATAGGATGTGTTATACTGAACATGATCAACAGGATGTGTTATACTGGACATGATCAACAGGATGTGTTATACTGGACAGGATCAACGTGATGTGTTATACCGGACGACTTATACAGGACATTATCTGCTGAACATGTTATACAGGACATTATCTACTGAACATGTTATACAGGACTTAATCTACAGGACATTTCAAAAAAGGACATAATCCACACAAAGGGTCATTTACCTCATGATCTACAGGACATGCAGGACATGTTATAAAGGACATGTGACTCGATGTGATCTGAAGCGTCAATGTCTTGGGTGGCGTGTTTGATGTTCTAAGCAGAAGCGAGTAACCATGAAGCTCTTCTTCATAAAGGTTATATTCAGACTTCCTGGTACAAACCAACTGCGAATGAGAAAAATACACGTTCTTCAAAGGTTTCTGTCACTGGTCGGTTATTGAGACAAGCCCCGCTGACAACTGTTACAGCAAACTGAGGTCGACCGTGAATAGATTCTGGGTAATCAATTATTAAGAGAATATTTCTTATTATAGAAAAACGGTAAAAAAACTTTGAACACCGGGAAGAGGATGCGCACAGGCGGGTTATTGGGCCTCATACTTGTACGACGGGGTACGTTTTTCAGCTTCAATCTGTACGACGGGTTATACATTTGCATAATACCTTGTACGACGGGGTATGCTTTTGGCCATTTTGACCTTGTACGGCGGGTACGGGTTTTCGAGGTCCCGCGGCACTGTGTCGGTATGATCCAACGGCTAGTCTTACTTACGAACAACAACACCTTTGCAACACACAGATCATCAACTCATGCAGCTTATACCTGGCTCAATGACGTCACAGCAGATTCATGGTGCGGATGCTGAGCTGAGCCAGCTGTGATGCAGGAATAACACAATGTGACATTACGGGCCTTCTGGGTCAAAGAAACTCTCACTGGCTCTCAATAGCAGCTGATTGCTCAATACTACTCCAGAAGCCAAACCGACAATCCGGGTGACCATGCAGCACTTTTACCATTCATAATATTTTCATCAGCCTTCCCGCTGATGTGGTTGCAATAAGGATGTAGCATTCGGGTATGGAGAACACAGGGAAAGTGTTGATATTAATGAGAAACGTGGCAAATATGAAAGGAAAGAGAAAAACACGTATTACTTAATGTATATGGAAACCATCTAAAGAAGAATAGACCTGCTTCATACAGCGGAATTTACCACAAAACAGTGCCTTGAATTTCGTACAGCTATGAAGAAGTCATGCAATCGTCTAATCGCACATTCTTCCAATTCATTCAACATGCATTAATTTCCACGAGAGACTGAACCGACGCTTTCAAAACGCGTAGGTGTTATTTCTGTTCGCGTGACCTCGTTGAGGTATATATCAGTGCGCTGCGCTTGACAAGCTTTGATCCTTATGGGTCAAATGTGTATCACATCAAACGATCAAGAGCAGGTCGAGCATGTTCTGGGATTTATTTTGAAGAACATTGACATGTTATTGGTATTATTTTGTATCACTGTTGTATAAAGAGACAAGATTAATATTTGATCTTGGCATTCCTTCCCACGCAATCAACAAAACTTCAACTTAAAGTAAACAAGACCTTATGTACACAAAGCACTCTAACACAAAGCGTAGGAGCATGCGTCGTCGGCATTCTGGACAAGGAAATACCACTCGATAGCACAATATAATTGAACGATGCCACAGATCCCACGAGACACTTAATAGGTAAGCCAATTTATTGACGTAAGAGCGCATAAGTTTTCCAAGCCGTTTCATGACTCAAGCTCCAGATGGTCCGTGACCTTTGAGACTAAGTGCGCGGGTCGGAGTTCAGGCACCTTTATGATTTGGGCGTGGGGGCATAAAAAGTTGAGGGGTGATTCACTTACGCCGTAACCCCAGGCCGTGACCACGCCCGTGGATGAACCAGACTGCGCAGTGCGACTGTCTTATGTAACTAAAAGACCGTGTCACGTGTGTTTTTCTGCCATACTTGAACAGAAATCGACTGACAGAGTTCCTCAATACTGAGACCATGACGAATCCGTCTTTTCTTCGACGCACACAAACATAGTGTTTGTTCGTCAACCTTTCAACACACAACAAATTAACCCGCACCGATCAAGGCCAGTGCAAAACAATCCAGCCGGCTTCACTTTGCCTTTCAGCTGTCGCTGAATCAACTTCGTCTCTGTTCAGCGCATATCACGCCCCCAACACCCGGCGCCACGCCAAGCCACGCCTAGCAACGTAGCATCCCCTTTGACTCATCCTCAGCAATATGTTCCTACGCGTCATCCGGGAAGTCCATCTCCTCCAGATGTTACCATACTCTCATCGTATAGTGCACTGCGATGAATCCATGAAATCAATAATAATATAATTGACCAATGCTGCGCAATGATGGCTCGGCGGCTCGGGTGCATTTTCAAATTTATTTTGCTCATATATTCTGGTTATTGGGGACTGAAGCGGGGTGTAGATTAGATCCATATCTTTATCGCTGCTATAGGCTATTAATTTGCGTTACAATCAATATTCATCATCTATTAATCCTCTTTGGTCCACTTTGACTTCACACACCATTCGACCGAATGAGGTCCTATTGAAAAGAAAGTAAATGATAAATTAATTCATCGCAGCCGGTGCTGTGAAAATGATCAAATTGATTTGCTCATAAAGATCAGAGACAACTTTCACATTTAGGGACCAGATCACGGCATTTAATTACATAATCATCAGGATTGACATCAACAAAGTCATAGACTATAAATAGTCACGTGCATTCCGTCACGACTAGAAGCTCTAAGAGATGAAAGGGAGCACAAACACTGAAGTTCGCAGAGAGCAGGAATCAATATGACCATATTTGGTACACAGCGTAAAAGGTATGATATGGTAGGCCAATGGTCGCAAAACCACAAGGAAAAGATCAAGCTGGATGAATGAAATAGATAAATTGAAGTTGTGTCACACACACACACACACACACACACACACACACACACACACACACACACACACACACACACACACACACACACACACAATACACACACACACACAAACACACATATATATATATATATATATATATATATATATATATATATATATATATATATATATATATATATATATATATATATATATATATATATATATATATATATATATATATATATATATATATATATATATATATATATATATATGTGTGTGTGTGTGTGTGTGTGTGTTAATTAGAGGGCGGTGTGAAAGTGACGTGTTAGTAGGAACAAGGGTTCAAATACATCAGACGTATGCCGTAACTTTATTCGTCTATCCAATAACAACAACTGACAGAAACACGAATGTTATCTGTATGTGCGTTTGGTGAATACTTCTTCTCTGAAGCCGTCGAGCCGGTTCTCGTGGCATTGTGGTTAACTGCTTCGCCCATCGACCCCCTTGTTGTGGGTTACATACCAAGGTGTGTAAACCTTAGTGGTTTCTCCTGACTCGAATGATCACATAAAATGGCGGTCTCATCTCTGCAAGGGGATGAACCCGACCCGGTGGTTCACTGGTATGGTGCTGGGCATTCTTTCGAGCGGCGTGGGTTTGGCAGCCCGGTCTCGGCAGCGGGTGTGAGCGCTGTTACCAAGAATAATCTTTTGACATACATTCCAAAATCATGCGGCGACTCTTTTCTTATTTATGCGGCTTACCATACGTTCTGGCTGAATGCGTATTGTGACGCACCGTGACGACTAGGGTTTTTTGAGTCACAAACCGGAGTTTGTCCGTGTCTATCACCACGAACAAACCACTCGTGAATGGAACTCAGGCACTGCTTTTAATGAGACTAGCCGCGAGGAAAGTGACCAGGAACCACCTGATCCCACCTCGTTCGCCATACGAAGGCAATGAGCAGAGAATTAATCCGGGGAACTTTCACAGTGAATTAATGATTTCACGATTGTGAAGATTTTTAAAAACAGTTTTGCTAAGTTGAGTCGACCTTCCGAGAAGATGGGTTTTTCGAAAGTGATTGGACTCAAGAGAAGCTGGTATGTGTTGGTGATTTTGGCTTTTGTAAGTCCGCACCTGGGAGGTGATTGTGCTACAGTGCACGACCGCATGAAGCGCGAGGCCGATACCGACACAGTGGATGTAACAGCCTTCTTCGACGATCTTGGGCCTCGGAAGCAGGTTGATTTTGTAATGATTTTGGATCGGTCCACGGGAATTGGAGCCGACAGTTTCGCGTTCAAGACAGTGCCTCTAATGGAGGCGATTATTAAGCAATATGTGACAGTGCACCCCGATTACGTACGATCGGCTCTCATCCTGTTCAGTCAACAGATCCTCCTCGTTTACGACCACATCAGTACGGAGGTTGATACAGCGACCAAATCCAGTATATTCGAGGGAAGCAATAACCCGTGGAGTAATGTCGTGTATGAGGATTCCGAAGCTGCTAAAGGCACAAATATCATAGCGGCATTCGTGTTGGCGAAAGAGATTCTTGACAAAGGAAAAGTGAATCGCCCGAATGCCGGTGGTGTTGTTTTCTTGGTTACTGATGGAGATTACAGCCCCGAAGAAGATCCGAAATCAAATGCTAATGCATTGAAAACTGAAGGATACAAGATCTATGCAGTCGGTTTGGGTAACTGGCTTAAGCCGGGCAATGTGCGAACTTTGGTGTTTGAGGAAAATGGTTACTATGCACAATTTAACTCGTGGGTAGAGATACGAGAAACAAATATGTCGATTTCAAATTCAGGTAGGTTCAACTTGGTTATGTTCAGTCACAGTTCAATATATCTAAGTGGATATAGTTTGTATTGGCCTTTGAATATTGTTTATGAGGCGCGTTCACGTTTATACCCATAAGACGCTTGTAACCACAGCAAAGATAGCAAATTTTATAACACATGGTGATTTTGTGGTCCAAATGCACGCAGCCTAGTAAGAAGCCAAAAAAACGGGCGAATTTATTTTCAATCTCGCGGCTCCTAAACTTTTACATAAAAGACGGGGGTTTGTTCGGCGCCAACACAATGCTCAATAGTTCCACACGAGCCGTCCAGCCAAGCGTGGCGTCCTGTCTAGCCCCGTCTGAAAACGCTATCATGACTAAATTAGGCATTTTACATGATAACCCGACATGAGATGTAAAAACAAGGTCTGCTTGACATCTTGCCGACAAACCGGGCGTGATTGCTGCACAAGACGTCGCGGTATAGCATGAACGAGGCATTCCGACTTGGGGCAGACCCAAACCGACTTGGGATACGATCAGACCGATCCGAGATAGACTTCATTAATGTGAGCAGCAGGTTCCCGGTCAGTGGGTTACCACAGACACCTATCTCTGACGTCCGTGCCGTCAACAGGTCAATCTAAAAGCGACATTCAGTCCCGCAATTTGGGTTGTGTTCTTGTACCCGCGTAACTTTTCCAACTGGCGATGGAACAATCCTGATTTGTTTTCTGGGTAAGGAAGCGGGTTCGGAGTCGTTACTGCAGTACAATAAAAGTCGGCTGGGGTTTTTTTTTAATTCCGAAGCAGAATGCAATTAAGACTAAGATTACGCTGATTACAAATTCGCATCTCTGATTGCTAGTGTATATGATAGTGGGATTAGCGCGCGGGGCAGAAGGACCTCAAAGAACAACTGTGTCACAGGGGGTCGTTACCGGGGCAAGTGAAAATCGTGACCGCTCCTATTCACATTCTGTACGCATAAAGAAACGCTGAAATATCCAGTTGCCGACCTTATGAACGAGCCCCTGTGCAGTTTGCCACGGTCTAAGGTGACGCTATCGGTTAGTGGTGCTAGGTGAAGAAGCACACGAGTTGAAGGTCAGAACCGGGTGACTGAACACAACCTCGCTGGGGTCACGACGCCAAGTTTAAAGTGACTGAGTTCAACGTGTTGGTGTTGGTAAGTGGAGAGGGTCGGGGTGCAGGGACGATGCCCTTGGATCGTCATGTGTTTTACATGAAGTATGATGTGCCTTTTGTCAAGGGACACTTGTGACTAGGTTGGCTACACGCCTCCTGGCGTCAGTCGCTGGCGAAACAACGCTTTTGGTCACGTTCCGTGCTCCTGTACAGCACAACGCACCCATGGCAGACGCGGCTTCTATCCTACATGGCGGTTTAAACAGATGAATAATTGGACAATACAGCGAAATAAGCCCTTTGAATTGATTTTGCCCTATTTAAATCGAAATCTTTCCTGCTACTTATACCCCACGGTCACGTGCAGATCGCTTAGTACAGCTGTGTATAACTCGCACGAGCGTCGCGTCGCGTCGTTCTCGACAGGTGCGCGTTGCATCGATCAGCGTCATCCCATCTCCTAACACTTCCCTTCATGGCCCAGGTGGGTTATGCTTTCTAACGCCCAAACGGCTTTTAATTAAATGTGTAATATCCGTCATCAGTCATTGACAAATGACTCATCTTTCCCAGGGAGGGAACAATTACAAAGAGACTCGCTTGACTTCTTCCTATCACTCCCAATGCCCGACTGTATTGCCATACCACCGCACACTTATCCTACCCCACCCCATGCCCGACTGTTTAGTGCCATACCACCGCACACTTATACTACCCCCCCCCCCCCCATCCATGACACACCA
Organism: Urechis unicinctus; assembly: GCA_034190875.2. Classification (NCBI taxonomy): domain Eukaryota; kingdom Metazoa; phylum Annelida; class Polychaeta; order Xenopneusta; family Urechidae; genus Urechis; species Urechis unicinctus. Next base: position 38,068,306 of record CM067351.1, on the reverse strand, counting down.
TGTCCTCTAGGTTATGTTCATATTGTTCCATCATCCCCCTACCCTTCATCGCCCAATTATCAACCATGTCTATCCTATGTTCTGGTTATTGCCCAATTATCAACCCTATCCTTTGTTCTGGTTATTGCCCACTATCCCATTTAATTTCCTGTCATTAATCCATGACACACCATGTTCACTACGTTCTGGTTATTGCCCAATTATCAACCATGTCTATCCTATGTTCTGGTTATTGCCCAATTATCAACCATGTCTATCCTATGTTCGGGTTATTGCCCATTTATCAACCATGTCTATCCTATGTTCTGGTTATTGCCCAATTATCAACCATGTCTATCATTTGTTCTAGTTATCGTCCATTATCAACCATGTCTATCCTATGTTCTGATTATTGCCCAATTATCAACCATGTCTATCCTATGTTCTGGTTATCGTCCAATTATCAACCATGTCTATCCTATGTTCTGGTTTATTCTATCCTATGTTCATTGCCCAATCACCATGTCGTCCTGTGTTCCCCCCCGTGCCCCCCCCCCACCCCCATAGCGAGTCCCTGTCTGTTGTTCAATCAAACTCGCATCGAGGCACGTGGAAATCTAAACGAGACCAATACGAGGCGCCAAACCGAGGCGATGGAACCTGTACCCACGACACAGCTAAGAATTCAGTCCTCCACGCCAAGGGCGTTTTGTATAAGTACCTGACGATCATGTCGAATATGTAACAAGGCAGAGAGGTATCTATAAACCCTGACACAGTCCTGACAGAGCGCAGTCAAGCGCGTATTCGTCACAGATGAGTTTGATCAGAATTTTAGTCACGAGGGTGTAAACCAGTCCCAGCCTAGTTTAAACAAGAGCGTTAGGCCAGAAGAGTATATGCGTAGGTAGGGAGTTATGCAGGGTCTATGTTGTGAGGAGCAGTTCAAAGTTACCTAAATAAATCGATTACAACCTTTGGCAAACTACTCTTGGAGTATAAATGTGCCTTTATGTTTTATACAAGAATCCGTTTTTTACAAGAATACTTGTGCGAAAAGAACGGTGAAGTTAAGCTATGCTCCTGACGGCGAATGTGCGTTTCTCGACGGTGGTGAATTATGGAATGAAATAATAACAATAATGATATTGTTTATCCTTGTGTAATTGGTTCTTGGAAGAGATCGATTTATATGACCGCTAAATGTCCATGTTAAATTCAGCGATTAGCATCGCCCCCCACCCCCCTCTCCCCAAACCCAACCCTAGGCTGTCTCTCTTCCACTCGACCAATGTTTCTGATTTAGAATACTTTGAGTATACTGATAGAAATTCATATTTTGTGCCTGATCACGGCTTTTGTTTGATTTCGGGGATGATCATTTGTTATGAGCCGGAGGTGGGGAGAGGGGATGGGGAGAGGATGGGGAGAGGGGGGGGGGTTGGGGAGAGGGTGGGATAGGGCGGCAGACATCTGGGGATGAGGGGACCGTTTGTCAAACTACGCTTGGTGGTGGGGGGGTGGGGTGGGGTGGTGAGAAAAATCGCCTACCCCTCCAATTTCCATTAACTCGGCCCCGCCTGGCAGGTAATTAACTCACGTGGGCGACACGACCTCTGACTGTGATCGTCATCTTCTAACGACGAAGTGAGACAAGTGTTCCTCGCCAAATATGGGTATAGTGAGGTGAGACCGTCAAAATATTGTCCTGAATTTTATCATGTATGTGCATTTTTCAGATACGCTCCCTTTCCTGGTGGTAGACGAGGTATGCGAGCCCAGCTGCGGAGAACACGCTCAGTGCTTCAGTGACATCGACAGGGGCTTCTCTGCTTGTCTCTGTGATTTGGGTTTCACAGAGGACAGCGAAACCTGCGCAGGTGAGCTCATCACTAGCTTGGTTCTTAGTCTATTTTCGTCAAGGTTATGACGAGGAAGCTGATAATTGTGGTGAGATTCACAACCAAGAAAGCATTGAAGTTTTTTTGTTCAGTTTTCTCAGTTCTTTCATGCGGTACAGGTGCAATCAGCGGTACAGGTGCAATCAGTGTTTAAGGCCCATTTATGCTTGCTGGTTTTTAGGAGACCTGGTTATAAATCGCAGGCATGGGCACTCGAGTCTCAAAAGGCCCCCTTCTCCCTCTGGTATATTCAGACTTTACACATTAAAAGCGAGGACAGAGTGGTGTATTGAATAAGACTTGGATGTGGTTATGGTTACCGGTGTAGGTTCGATCTCAGTCTAAGCCACGTGATTTAGCGCAGATATCTAACTATTTAACGACCTGGATTCCAACCGACGTCTTCGCGTGACGTACTTCGCGGGATTATGCATGCGGACAGAAGCCTGTGCCAATTACACAGAGCGGAAGTAAACATGTTTACAATTCCCGACATTGAAAGTTGTTTGAATTCCAATGCGCCCGACCAAGGTTACTACATTGAACAAAGAAGATATTTTCATCCGACCTTTTCTAACATACCGAATATGGCGATGAATGAAAGGGAATGTCACATCGTGTTCAAAACTATTTATTTTCGAAGGGTTTTTTTTTTTCTAGAGTAACTGACACACACATATATAAGCAAATGTGATATCTTATTTTTTTTTCGACAGCGGAAAAAACACTTACCTGAACTGATGATAAAGGAAGTTCATATACAGGTATAATTCTTTGAATTCGTAACACCGAGTCACTTCACTCAACCATTCTTCTCCTCATTCGAAGAATGACTCATTCAACCCCCATCCCCTCCCCCCGACTCATTCAGATCAATTTCTTATCTATCCGTTTAAACCCCGCCTTTGTACGGACCATATAACACATTCGTGTAGGTATGCCATTAACACCTATGACTACCTTACTTACCTCGGCCATTCCATTTGTCTACTCCATCATACAGTATATGTGGCCTCATTATGCATACAGTCCATGAAATTGCAATCGCGGTGTGAGAGCCTGTTGATTGAGTCCGCAGACTGTTTGCATGACAGAAGCTGTGTTCCTACGTTTTCTGGGCCCTTGGTGCACACTACCCCTTCAACCACCCCCTGTAATTTTCACCTCGCAGCATTAACGAAGATTGTCCCTTTGAAATTGGCCGCATGAGGGATTTTTTTTGTATCAACATGTGAAGGTTTGTCGTTGATAAAATCATCAAGATACAGCCCCAGGGGATTGTGCCAAAGTTAATTACTTCTGATGCTTCGACGAACCTCATTTCTGTTTGGCGGTTGATTTGGTCAGCTGGTCTGGCGAGGTGACAACGATCGGCCGGTATCTAGAGTTGACCGTATGGATCTGTTCAGCCGTCTTAAGGGTTAGGTTTATTTAGGTGCATGTACACACATTATAAGATACTTCATGCTGTCTCGTGTTTGGTCCTGCACCCTATGCCATCTAGCAGGTATGTGTGGGCGGGTGGGGAATGTAGTAACATGTGTGAGGAATGAGGTGACATTTCTTGGGTGAAGATGTGATTGTGTATGTAGGGCGTCATTGTTAGCAAACCGATTGAAGTGGCGTCTAGTTCTGAAAGACGAAACGGATATTTGTGCGATGAAAGGGTTATGAATAGTTGACGCCCAAGATGTCCTCAAATATGAATACTTTAAAGGCAATATTTATCATCTGCGTCATTTTGTGTTTACGTGAAGTCAGAGGATCCGCGTTAAGTGTGGGGATAACACCTTTAGAGGAATAGCACCTATATGAGATAACACCTGTAGAGGGATAGCATCTATAGGAGATAACACATGTAGAGGGATAGCACCTATAGGAGATAACACCTGTAGAGGGATAGCATCTATAGGAGATAACACATGTAGAGGGATAGCACCTATAGGAGATAACACCTGTAGAGGGATAGCATCTATAGGAGATAACACCTGTAGAGGGATAGCACCTATAGGAGATAACACCTGTAGAGGGATAGCACCTATAGGAGATAACACCTGTAGAGAGATAGCACCTATAGGAGATAACACCTGTAGAGGGATAGCACCTATAGAAGATAACACCTGTAGAGGGATAACACCTATAGGAGATAACACCTGTAGAGGGATAGCACCTATAGAAGATAACACCTGTAGAGGGATAGCACCTATAGGAGATAACACCTGTAGAGGGATAGCACCTATAGAAGATAACACCTGTAGAGGGATAGCACCTATAGAAGATAACACCTGTAGAGGGATAGCACCTATAGGAGATAACACCTGTAGAGGGATAGCACCTATAGGAGATAACACCTGTAGAGGGATAGCACCTATAGGAGATAATACCTGTAGAAAATTGCACTTGCAGGTGTTATTTTCTGTAAGGGGATGACATCTCCAGGGGCATGAATAACACCTACAGATGGTTTTACACCTGTAGGGGGAGTATGTGTTATGGAGGGTGGCGCCAGCGCGGTGTATTGACTCAATTTGCGGTTAAAAGTCCATTTTCGTAAAGACTTCTTCGCCTATGATAAATATGTTCGTTGAATGCGTAGTAGAGATTGCAGATAACCTTGCACCAATAGCACTGAAATGAAGTCCCGTGGTTGAATATTTCAATGAGGAAGGCACTATGCAGTTAAAGAGAAGAATTCGTTCGATATCAATGGCGGGATCTAATCAGATACGCTACATCAGCACTCACGTCTGTCATGATTCTTGGGACCGTACCAGCTTTTACCCCTAGCCAACGGATAATTAATTAAGATTTATGGTTGGATGTACCTGGAAAGAAGCGAGTACGCTTTCTTCTTACAGCCTTAACAGCCGCATACGAGGTAGTGCTTCGTGACAGCCCTACAGTACGTGTGTGTAATGAAAAGATACGTCCACGCTGGGCTAGCTTCGTGATTGCGCATCTGGTTCGATCGTGCAGCAACAGAAGTAGTATAGAAAATAGCGGTTCTGGTCTACCTTACTTAATTCAACCAACGGGGGCCAGTTCCGCTAATAAGGGGTCATTTATGGTTACCTTTGAAAGGCGGGTCAGGTCCGACCCTCAAAGGGCCCGACTCCGCCACGTTAGTTTGCTGGTAAGTTAACGTGACCACAGACTAAGGTGTCTACGCCGTTCATGCTACCTTGTTGATGTATAACCATATATCTGGAACCAGAATTTCACAAGCTCGTGGCCTGCATCTCACGCCGTCTGACAAGGTTCTCGAGGTGTTTCATTCTTTCCACAAGGTCATCGTTCTTAGTCTCAAAATCACTGACAACATCTCTCAGCTCGATCTCTAAGTCTATTTTCTCATCTATGAGATAATCTACTTCTTCCTTCGACTCTTTTACTCACCTTCAAGCTCAGCAATACGATCTTCGGTGTTCTTTTCTATACCTAGCACCCTCGTTTATTCAATAGGCCAGGTATATACTACGTGTAAGTCAGCACAATGAAATCATTCTGTGTATTGAGGTGGGTTTTAATTGCATTGTTCCTCCGATTGGATGATAAAAGATGGTAACCAAGGTCTCTGGCAAATTCACTTCACTGACCCTGAAACAGATGAAGACCGGCCAATCATTAAGTACGAAGCAGGAAGTTATGTTTATCAAACCAACCAACGAGTTCGTTTTCCAGGGTGGCTCGCAACATCTTGATTACATTAAGCAAGACACTGTGGGTGCAAGTACTGCCTAGAGTACTTATATACTGGAAAAATCTGAGTAATTCACAGCTCCAGGTGTCTCACGGATAAATAACAGTATTCGAACCTATGTCAGGGCTGTTCTTGGTGCTCAGACGCTGGCCCTCTCAGGGATACTAGGTACAGGCACATCCTTTGACACCCAAAAGCAGTTTCCGGCTGATATTGAGGATGCTATCACCTCACCAGTTGACATTCCCTCGGCCATTAGCAGGTATCAAAACCTGTTCCAGAATGCTTCATTAAAGACTGATTATGTGTTTGGAACGTGCCTTAAGATGGCATGAAACTCGCCGTTGGAAAAGTAGCTGAGTACAACAACCATCATGAATGAGCAACAGTAGTTTGGCATCAACACTGATGTCAACGTGGCTGTTGTGCCTTCTTATGGAGCACCCGCCGGATGATATAGTTACACCCACGCAGCACCTGTTGCACCCACGGCCCAGGGCCACCCACACAGGGATGAAAAAACCGCTCTTATTGTGGGCGGAAACGCGATAGGCTTAGTTGTTCTTTGGCTCGTGTCAGTGGACAATGAGATTCTGGTGGTTGAGCAGAGTGGTCCTTTTGAGGGGCATATCTGCAACACACTACTCAGGCCCGAATTTCACCTAGACGAGAGGCTGGACTGGTCAGGTTCAGTCAATCGGCTGTTGGTGACTTGCCCTAGAATAATCTTTAACCATTTTTATTTTTTCCATCTCCTTTTCATTTATCCTAGAAGGCGGCTGCTTAATCAGGTCAATCTTATCGATTTACCTTTCTTGGCACCATATAACACATGAGTGTTGGTGTGCTGTTAAACCCTATACTTGTTTGATCCAGTCAATTGGCTGGTGATGACGGATATGACCCCCGTTGGTTCAATTAAGTAAGGTGGGCCAGAACCGCTCTTTTCTATTCTACTCCAGAGGTTACCCATGCGTAGTCATAGATAATTTTCACATGTCTGGTAAGCACTGAATTCGTGACATTCTTAAATTAACACGGTGTGTATTGTACTTGCAATACGCTGAGCGTTCCATTGCTGCGTGTGAAGCGCTGGTTTGAAAGCAAAATTGTATCGCCCCAACTTTTCTAGTTATGAATTTTATTCACGCGCTTTCAGCTCGAATATGGTTACATATTTTACGTCCTCACCGAATATCTTCTCGTGGAGGATTGGTTTTATTGTAGTTCCGTATGACTGACTTCGCACACGTCTCTTTAGTTTGGTTACTTATTTCGTTCTACTGGTTCCCCGAATGCTGCGCAACGGCCAGCGCAATAGGACGTGACGTCATCACAAGGCAAAGGAACCACGCCTATTGGGCTCCGAACTTAATATCCCACATTCTCTAAGAGGATTGACTCTTTAAAAAATATTTGAAATTTAATCACATAGAAGAGGGTTATCTGTAACCATATATGAGGTAACATGATTATTTATGTGGTTTATTTCAATGAAACACGATTGTAATATGTTCTCATTGTGGTAAACTTTCATAATCATGTATGTAAACTTAAAAAGTTCTATCTAGGTAAACCGGATGTCACTCCTGACGTTTTGCAATCATTACCTCCATGTTTCATTCAACATCTGACTTCAACTCAAAGTAGCGTGTGTACAACTCAAAGTAGCGTGTGTACAGCTTAAAGTAGCGTGTGTACAACTCGAAGTAGCGTGTGTATAACTCATTGTTAATCGCTTCTGTTTACAGCTTGTCCCGTGGGATTCTATAAAGACGCGCCTGGCAATGAGACATGTACCGAGTGTCCGCCATTATACACGACTTCCTCCGTTGGCGCCACCTTGCGATCACAATGCTTGTGTAGTGGTGGCCAACAGAATTGCTCTGGTATGTGATGTTGTCGGGGCTTGGAGAAGGTTTAAAACACGGTATCCAAATCCGACGGTATACAGAATTTAAAACTACAGTGAACAAAATTCAGAATGATAATTAACTGAATTCAAACCTACGGCTAAGTAAATTCAAATTTATGATATTCTGAATTAAACAGAATGTGATTTACAGACTTCAGATTCCCAGCTTATTAAACGCATTATTTCCAACTAAAGTAACCGTTGACAAAACCTGACAGTACTTGAGATCTGTTATGTAGAGAATGGGGGTTAAGTGGGATGTTGGTTAAGAGGCAAAAACAAATCAATGTTCGCTATCCCAATCAAGTGAAAAATGATTGTTTGCCGTTGTATCGCTACAGATCCATGTGATGGCGTGTCATGTGACACGAACGAGAAGTGTGTGGCTGTCAACGAGACGACGGCGGAATGCCAGTGTGTGGCTGGCTTTACCGGCGCCGACTGTGAGATGAACGTGGACGACTGCATGATGAATCCCTGCCAAAACGGTGCTACCTGTTACGATAAAGTGAACTCACAGCAATGCGTGTGTCCGTTCGGCTTCTGGGGACAGCTCTGTGACAAGAACTGGGATGACTGCATACATAACATCTGCAGCAATAATGGCACGTGTACCGACGGAACCAACTCGATCACGTGCTCGTGTGTATATCCGTGGGCAGGAAACAAGTGTAAGGATAACAGGCCGACGACGACGACATCGACCACCACAACCACCACTCCGACACCGCCAACAACAACTACAACACCGACAACTACTACTACAACACCGACAACTACTACTACAACACCGACAACTACTACTACAACACCGACAACTACAATGGAAGCGACCACCCCCTCCACCACGACAATCGCAACCACAACGGGCGCCCGTGAGTTCCCTTCTTCTTACTCACCTCAGAGTTCACGCAATCATTCCAGTAGATATCGGCTGGTATTTAAACAAATTAATGTACATCCAAGAAAGTATCGTTTTAGTATGGCTCTACGCATGCGTAGAAGGAGCTTTCATTTGGCAAATATTCCCATTGATCCACATTGGCTCGATATGTTGCCACTAACGAGCAGTTTGATATACCGACAAGAAACGTCACTGGCTGTTTTGAGTACTTATTTCAGTAAATGTAACAGATTATCAGCTCCTCAATCTAGTTCAGTATAGAGAGGATATGTCCGCTAACCCGGGGTGCACGTTATATAGCTCCTGTGACGTCACGAAAACAGCCATGGCGGCGGTCACGTGTTGTAGCCTTCACTTTCAATTGCTGTTTATTTCAAGCGGAACAATTTGACAACATTTGAAAACATGTATGGATTTCCCATTTAAAGACATCGCGTTAGGATATCGTCGCAGTAGTTGCATGGGGAACCTAGTGCTGGCGGGTATTCGATGAATAATGAATGGATTTAAGAGATTCTATCAAAGCCTCGCAATCTCCTGTACCAACATCTCCTCGACGCCAATGTTTCTATCCATTCTATTTCAATATGATGTACCCTCGTTTTCAGCTGATGAAGGCAATACTCTCTACATCATCATCGGAGCGGCGGCGGGAGGTGGCCTTCTCCTCATCCTCCTCATCGTCGGCGTCTGTTGCTGCTGTGTCGGATGTTGCTGTGCTTGTTGCGCATGCTGTAACTGCCGTGATCGTAACAACGAATCGGAAGCCGAACTCCGTGATAAGGTAACTAATTAACTACACCTTACGCCTTCTGTAATGCCAGGTGCCTATATTCCATCACTTAGCTGATTTAAAACTTCCCTTTTAACAATAGACATTGAAATATTTAAACTGTAGTGTAAGTGTAGGAAATAAACACTGTTGCAAAAGCTAATTTTTAAACCGCTGGGATGCCGCTTACTTTGGATAATATAAAGCAATATACTTCACTTTGTTGTGACATAAGTAATCGAGTAATGGAAAGGAATGTAGTGAGGTAGATGTCAGTCGATCGCGATCAGTAACATTCCGATTCTATCTAACATGGTCAATGTCACGGTGTGTTAGAATGGGCAACATTTCGAGAAACGCGATGGCAGGCGAAGTAGGGGCACCAGTCTGTACAACACGATCTCACACAAGTTCAACGGACTGTGGAAGAAGTCCACGGTTCGCGGCGCATCTCCCTGGATCACTGGGGGAAGCAGCAAACTTGGGTAATTACATAAGCTGGTATCACCGCCAAATCTGATCATGTGTGTATGAGAAGCTAGCATTACGATTTGTTTGTTACGGATGGCTTTACCTTTTCACTAGCTCTGGATTCTGGATGGTTTATGCACTACTTTAAGTTGACTATCTTGACCACAGTTTGAAGGTGTTGGTATATGTTTGGATTACACAGTGGATTACCCAGTGTGCCTTCACGCCGGCCGGATGAAACCGATGGCCTCGATGAACCCGGAGTGGAACAAGAGTATACCGTCCTGCCCGACGACGTAAGTTTTTCGCCTGTTTGTTATCATCCGTGTTCATCACTATGTCTGTTGGTCATTACCTGTTCTTCAGAGTACCTGTTCATCCCCATACCTGTTCATCCCACACCTGTTCATCACCACACCTGTTCATCACCACACCTGTCCATCACCACACCTGTTCATCCCCACACCTGTCTATCACCACACCTGTTCATCACCACACCTGTTCATCACCACACCTGTCCATCACCTGTTCATCACCACACCTGTCCATCACCACACCTGTCCATCACCACACCTGTCCATCACCACACCTGTCCATCACCACACCTGTCCATCACCACACCTGTCCATCACCACACCTGTCCATCACCACACCTGTCATCACAGCATCTCTTTATCATCACACCTGTTACCAGCAGGGTTTTTTTTCATGAACATGTTACGCAGGGTTTTTTTTTTTTTCATGAACATTCGTGAATTATAGGTAACTGCAAAAACCCAAATCCACGTTATTTCAATTTTTCCAGATCATTGTGGAAGACGATGCCATGAGTGGATGGCAAAAGATGGTCGATGAACTTTATAATCATAACGTGGCTGAATTTGCCATGATCAGCAAACTCAACTCTGAGCAGCGTGCGGTAACCCCAAACTGGACCTTCGTGTGGAGTGAGGTGGAGGCGCTGGAGCTGCTGATGGAGGACAGGAGGCTGGGGATGCCTGTTACTGTGCAGGGGGTGACTTTCATCGTTGATGACGCAGAGGAGCATCTCATTGTCGCACACACCGAGGAATATCAGAAATATCAAAGAGTTTTGATTGCAGGAAAATCCAAAAATTTCCTCATTGTAGCGTTTGTTGGCTGTGAAAATGATTATGGTAAACTGAGGAAAGAAATCGGATATCTTACGGATCATATTCGCAGTGAAGGCTATTAACTCTGTTTGCTAAAATTCTTACTACTTTTACGTTCTGCAAAAGGATGCAATGCTATAGATTGTTTTTGGTTGTTTTTGTACTCGTGGTGATTGATTGATGATCTTGATGTGAATGCAGTGGGGTCTTACTGCACCTGTTTCCAAACAAGTGAACTGTCCTGTATCATGTACGATCCGCACTAATACAACGAGATTCGTTCATTTATCACCCTGTTATAATGGCTATTCATTTATCGCCCTGTCTTGCTGCCATTCACGCAGTTGACAGTTCACAACACCGTTGCATTGTCATTCATTCATTTATCATCCTGTTGTAAGTCATAAAAAACAAGTTCGTCACAAACTCAGCCATTGATTGGCTGTCCTCGTGTAATACCATTCGTTCGCAAACGTGGTTACTTGGATCCGCTATTTAATTCAAACCCCTTATATAGCATTATAATTATCTGCATATCACTGTATTTCATACGACTATGGTAGATGTCACTGTGCCATGTAGCTTTTTCATCCTTCTCTAATTCACGACTAAACCTGATGAATGCTTGCATGTACTAAATATGGCCTTCAATTAATACAGCGTGAATAGTATCGAATATTTCTTGTCAAATGGTGTTCATTGACTATAGAATTCATCTTATCTCACATCCAATGTGATTCATGGAGTGGCTGTTCAAGATTATGTTATGTAATATTGTTTAAAATCGAATATTGTTTTTGTTAACTGTCACAGGAATATTTGTTTACTTTTGAGTTCCATGTTATTGTTCAATGTTCAACGCCACACTAGGAAATCTATGTGTCGCTCTTGTTGGCATTTTTGCCGGATTTATGATTTCTATTTTCCTGTGTTGTATGGTCGGTTTGATAGTATTTCAAGCCAATGTGAGAAGAAACTTCGTGTTGGTGAATTTGTGATGGTCACCATTTGTTTTCATCGAAAACACCTTATTATAGAATCGCATATGTAAGGGAAATAAAGACATGTTTGTTAGAATAAAGCATTGATAGCATTGACAATATTCTGACGAAGCTTCTCACCATCCCAGACTAATTATTGCGAATTTGCTTGTGATACTTAATAAAAGATTTATATTTTGTTAAATGGTTTTCATTATTGCTCAATATCAAGTTGGTTTGATGAGCAACACTATAATAGGGGTTAGCTACGAGGCGATTCAGACAACTAGTAATAGGGGTTAGCTACGAGGCGATTCAGACAACACTTAGTAATAGGGGTTAGCTACGAGGCGATTCCATCATACAGACAACACTTAGTAATAGGGGTTAGCTACGAGGGGTTAGCTACGAGGTGATTCGATTCTATAATAGTGGTTATACAGACAACGACTCATAGTAATTAGTAATAGGGGTTAGCTACGAGGCGATTCCATCATACAGACAACACTTAGTATAGGGGTAGCTACGAGGCGATTCTATCATACAGCTACGAATAGCGATTCCATCATACAGACAACACTTAGTAATAGGGGTTAGCTACGAGGCGATTCCATCATACAGACAACACTTGGTAATAGGGGTAATACGGGTGATTCCAGCAGACAACACTTGGTACGCTACGAGGCGATTCTATCATACAGACAACACTTAGTAATAGGGGTTAGCTACGAGGTGATTCCATCATACAGACAACACTTAGTAATAGGGGTTAGCTACGAGGCGATTCCATCATACAGACAACACTTAGTAATAAGGGTTAGCTACGAGACCACTGGGCACCGCCAATGGGTATGGGGCCGGATATTGCCACTGACAAAACGTTTATCTGGTTTCGTAGAATAAAGTAATTCTTCTTGGGTCGTAACATCTGGTTTGTCTCGCTAGGGGAGAATAAGGCTCCCCTTGTCTTGGCTGGCAAGTCTCCAAAACTCACACCACTTTCTCATAACTCACAGTGCCATTCTCAACACCAAACTATAGAGAATGCTTGAACTTAGTGTGAACTGGGTTGGTAATTGTCCGTTACAAATTGTTGCACTTTATTACCGTAACTTAATAGTCGAATATAGGCAAAAAGTGATGTCGCCCGACTAATGGAACAACTAGACTATTGCCAACTTTCACTGAAAGCATCGAAGCATAGTATTCTCTATAGCTTACTACTGCTTAGTTGGTGGGGGGGGGGGAGATAAAAATGACGTACACATAAGGCGGTAGCTATTGTATAGGGCAACAGACCCGATTTTTGTTCTGTATTCAAACTTACTACTAGATAAAAACTAAGTGTTTTCAATTACAATTGTGTGGAGAAATTCTGAGCATGTTGACATGCCAAATATTATGCATACTATGTGTGTAAAAATTGCTCAGGGCGGCATTATTGTCATAACAGGGTCCTATAAATGGGCTGTTGTTTAGCCTCATATCTGTCGGCAGTTTAACGCTTACATCATGCTATGCTAGGCGGGTTACGCATCGATATTCATAATATCGCTTTTAGCACTCTTAGCATCTTGTGGGTTTTGGTTGTGTATTGTGAGGAGTGTGGTGGTAGGGCATGTCATGTGACTCATATGGATGCTATGTGGACCTACAGAAGAACTAATCCAGCTAATGCCGTAACGACAGTCACGATGACTCCAGCTGATGCCGTAATGAAAGTCACGAGGACTCCAGCTAATGCCGTAACGAAAGTCACGATGACTCCAGCTAATGCCGTAACGACAGTCACGATGACCCCAGTTAATGCCGTAATGACAGTCACGATGACTCCAGCTAATGCCGTAACGACAGTCACGATGACCCCAGCTAATGCCGTAACGACAGTCACAGGGTCTTCCCCAGAACTACCTCTGCTGGGTATGAGCCATTGTGGAGAGTAGCGCGCCACCGACCTAATGCTACTACGGGACTAGCCTCGCGTCCGTTCCTGATTTGACCATGAATATCAAGTAAGACAATTGCCAATGTGGAGCATATTGCATGGATTGCTAGAAAGAAAACCATCCGCCGCCGATTAACCAGTGTGGTTGATATTAAAACCATCCACAAGGAGTATTTTATAGCTCTCTTGTTTGATTCGTAGAAGCAGTATCACTCTGGTCGACAAACGCGTCCAATGTTATTGTCCGTTGACCATTATAAAGAACTGTCCGTTGACCATCATAATGTCTTGAAATCCTAATAAGCGTTATGACAATTACATCGATGCGGTTATCCCATAATAACTTAGTTACAAGGTAGAAAAATCATTTTTGCAGCAGGCGTTTCTGATTTGTTTGATTAGGCAGCAGGCAACAACCAAAACCCTAATGGTAGAATTGTCACTGTCGCTGCGCTCAAATACATAATCACCCACTGCCGTCCAAACTTGGTATGAATACGCTGTTTGTGCTCCCTTTTGGGTGGTAATATATACCACCCTCAAATCCAAAGGACCTATTGTGTTATATGGGGAGGAGCTCCATGGTGGTAGCTCATGTTTGTTTATGCCAATAACTCTTGATATTACATACCTAAAAAGACTGTTTCGGTTTTTAACAAACGCGCTTTGTCAAAGTACCTCGGTCGTTCACGTGCTTTCCAACTCACTAGTTACTCCCAGGTGCTTAACAGATAAGATGATGACTAGGAGTGTCATTAAAGCGGTCTCCAAGTCTTATGACGCATTGAATTGTAACTTAAGTCTACCGTCATTTTGACCTTGACTGGTTGTCTGGAAGAATGAATAATCGTTTTCTTTTCTTTTTTCGTTTTCTATATTTCCTGATGTATTCATGAATTTTGTGAATAAATTAATTCCTGGTATCTCCAATTCAATCTTCTGAGAGTTCAGTCCCGAATCTTTTAGGATCCATCTGCATGACAGCTGCAAACGGTTATCGAAGCTTGAAAACTATCGTGTAGCTTTAAGCATACAGTGTATTGATTGGATTTAAAGATGTTCAACTGAGACAACGAACTCCACCTAACGTCTACATTAGGCTTCCTGACCTCACATGTATACCTCAGATGACCTCATTACCTCCCGTCTGTACTCATCCACAGGTAGATAACGAGGCGAGGGAGAAAAAAACCAACGTTGATTAATACATTTGCCATGAGAGATTTTGCCACACCGCTACATGTGGTATCTAATACTACATAAACCTTACATTTATGATCTACATATATATTGCTGAATGAGGTTGGTAACAATGTATGGCCCAAAGGCAGCTAAAGAACTGCAAATATAATCACTGATAGTTTCCATTCTAGATAAACAGTTCTATATCCTATGAGGAGACAGTCAAGGTTATTGTAAACTAGCTGCCATATACAACATATTCAAGTCCACATAAAAATATGAAGTACAGTTGAGTATCCCGTATCCGGAATTCCGAAATCCGGATTTTTTGGGCGAGCACCGTTATGACGCCACAGTGGAATTTTCCGATGGGAATATTTCAGGTGAGTCCAAATATAACCGAAAGACCGTTTTCAACGCATGCCGTGCATGACCCTCACTAGGCGGGGCAATTTGTCGCGCAAGTTCATTTTCATCAACTTCTAGTCAGGAATAATGTTTATGCCATGTACTTCTCCCCAAATGTGACTTAATTCAACCATGTGACCAAGCAATCCTCAGTTTAATGAAGAGCAAATACAAAAATGATTTCTTGAACAGCATGTTGGCAGCAGTAAACAGCGGCGTGGTCGTGTATGGTTTCCAAAAGGAGTTCACAGTTAAAGATGCAATTTATGCCGCTGCAAACGCATAGAACTCCGTAGATAAAGAAACCCTTGTGCATGGCTGGCACAACCTCTGGCCGATGACTATGTTCATTGATGATGAAGAAAATGTTGAGTTTGAAGGATTTCGCATGAGGAGTGAAAAAAAATGATATCGGATCACCTGATGTATGCCTGAGATGCTGCCCAAAACACAATCGCGTCGTTTTGACTGTTTCGTTAGATTCCCC
The DNA here is from genome assembly GCA_034190875.2 of Urechis unicinctus. NCBI lineage: Eukaryota > Metazoa > Annelida > Polychaeta > Xenopneusta > Urechidae > Urechis > Urechis unicinctus. Next base: position 38,052,529 of record CM067351.1, on the reverse strand, counting down.
ACCCCGTAAATAACGTTGAGGTACGCTTGCGGTTGTTTACGCACCCTTTCTTTTAACGAAAATATTCTGATTTCTATCGCCGAGTCGATATTATAATGTTAAGGCGGAAGTGGACAAGACGGTGTTCGTTTGGAGAACCGCAACGTTATGATTTACACACAGCCCGCAATGCACGATGATAATGGGGGTGTAGAAAGGCATTCCGAAATCCAGAAAATTCCGGAATCCGCTACTCGCTCGGCCCCGGACATTCCGGATACGGGATACTCAACTGTACTATGACATATATCCAAGTTCTATTAAAACATCAAACCCCCTTGCAATGTACACTTGATCAAGAGTTGACACTGCCTTTAATCAAATAGTTTATAGCTACAAACTCTTTGATTCAATACCAGTTAACTGTGTACAAAGCAACTATTGATCAACACTTGTCCCCGATAATTTCGCCATCAAACAACACAAAATTCGCCTTTATACACATACAAACACATTGGTTCAAGTGATATGAAATATATAAATAATCATACATTGCTTCATAAAGTCCGTTGGAGGAGCATATATTTATAATTGTTTCTTTTTTTGTGGAGGTGAGGCCGTCAAATATATTGATCATTACATTCCATGTCGGATGGAACATTGCATGAGATGTTGTGGAAAAAAGTTGATTGTTCTTGCTGAGCTTCCTTAGTTATTCATTAAAGGGAAGTAACGAGAAAATGCTCGACGATTATGCAAACATCAACGCCGTGTTATTGAGTCTCCTTTGGATCTCATTTAATAGGATGCCTCGTAGATCAACCATCCAACCTCATAATCGTTTTGCTTTTGTCACAACACCGTATCAAACACAGCCATGGATCTGTAAATGTCTCCATCCTGCACAATAAACATATGCTATAGCAAATATTACGCTAGGTGTCGCCCCGGCTACCGACTTATCCAACATAAGAACACGAAATCATCAGCCCACCTATCCAAACTTATTGTGTACATAAAGCATTAACTAGCCATCTACCAACCTGTGCACAGGTGTGCATAAACTCATCGGCACTTATTACACCATCCTGGTTTAGATCCATCTTCTGCAACGTTAAGTATACAGATTGGTAAGGGTTGTTCTTAATCATTTAGGAGGCATTATTCTAAAAAAACAACTTCCTGATTTATCGTAATTTTCCACCGGGAAAACACGCTGATCTGACGTTCAATCATAGATATTGTCATATTAATGTGCTTTAACGAACATAATTATGTACAATAAACTTACAACCCTAATAAGCGATTGAATGAAAGCTCAACCCTCACACAAAATCACCGGAAACCGTATCAGCGAAAATATGTCCTGATAATTTTCAACAAGACTATGAACAAACGAACCTTGAACAGCATTTCCACGTGTTTTCTGGTGGTACTCTCATCGACGACAGGTGTAGCGAAGGATCCCATCATATCCTGAACAGCGGAGACGATCTGATGCATCTCATCCCTCGAGATGAAGCCGTCACCGTCGATATCGTACAGACGGAACGCCCAAAGAAGCTTCTCGTGAAATGAACCCCTCGCCAGGATGGACAACCCGGTCACGAACTCCTAAACATTCAAGGCATGTACTCATTTTGCCATATCGTGATGCAATAGGATGTACAGCTTTCTGTGCATACACAGTCAGCAAAAACTGTATTCATGAACGCATGGCTGATATTATCTGCGATAATGATGCTGCGAAAGGTCAAGGGTCAATTGTCGTTTGGTATCATGCTTAATGAAACATAACGGTTCAAGTTACATCTCGGAAAGACACACAGGTTTTTAATTTAACCTTAGAACCGTGTCCGGTTACAAATCAGCACTCATTACGAATGCTATTCAAAGTATACGCATTACTGGTCACATTTGTTCACTTCAGACGAGGTCACCTTGAAGCTAATTGTGCCATTGCCATTGAGGTCGAATGAATGAAAGACGTAGTGTGCGTAGGTACTGGAACCTGCAACAAGACTGGACCTCGTGGAATCTGATGTAACGATGATACAAACGGTAAAAAGAGAAGGCAAGTGACAAGGGGATGGTGACGTAAAACAAGACATGCAAAATGTGGTGGATATTGAAATAGCCGGCTGGATTGAAAAATTACACTCTAAGCGAAACTCAATTGGTTCATACTTAAGACACGATATCTGAAACTAAATAATGATACATCACAAGAAATACATATCTATCCGTTGGAAGAAATATCCGAGAATTTTAAGAGAGATCTTCAGTTACAACATTTCCATTTGAAGTAAAGATTCGTAATTAAACAGGTTTTGACTCAAACGGGTCAGCATTCTATTTAGCTTTAGACGACATCCAAGACTTTACTACTTACCCCCTGGAGGAAAAAAAAGCCCATAAATGGCCTTGAACTTTTCTTCATTGACATATCCGGATGGACATTTCTACAGGGACAAATAACGGTATCAGAGTAGCTGTGTGTAATATACTGAGGGCAGACATCGCTATCTCTTCACTTCGCAAATGTAATGAGTGACTATAGTGATGCCTGTGATGACAAGGTCAATGAGTGACTATGGAGATGCCTACGATAACAAGGTCAAACCATCACTGGCAAAACGCACTTGTTTAAATCCGCTGTACATTATTTGAAGCTCTCTGCGCGAAAACTCTGTGTTCCGACAGAGGGCCTCAAGACTATCCGGGTGATGGCGGGCTACGGGAAGGTCAAGGTTGTCTAAGTCATCATCTGCAGCCCAAGCGTAAAGTATTTTGTGAATAGATTAATCTCACTGGCGTTGTTGTAAATTAATGGTGAATTGATTCTCGCAGCATTGAATACGCATTTCATCAAAAATCATATATATTCTGCAATAGAAATTCACCGGCCATTTCCCTACAATATTTACCGTTGATATCTCAAAATTCTGTAACACAGGTTATATTTATGGCGTTTGCATAATCCGATAGCTTATTTTTCACACGACGTTGTAGGTTAACAATGTTTGTATGCTGACAAATTCACGACAACGCTTCATTGCGGTCACGATAAACTTCTATCAATAATTTTACACAGTGCTTGCAAAATGGGAGAAGTTATCACACAATCGGTTACGACAAGATCATGTTTCCACTGCAATATATACTAACCTTTGATTAGCACATCTCGCTGAACAAATGTTTTCGAGATTCTGCGAGATAATTTCCTTGAAAATGCAAACATAGCGGTATCAGACGTGACGTAGGGGCTTCAAATCGCTACTAGAAATTTCCCTCCGTCCAGCTTGTTTCGCACATACATGAGCAACTACTTGTGAATGTTGGTCTACAACAACACAGGTTGCTGGACCAATCACTGCTCGTCAGTCTGGCATCCACCGGAAGTGAAGGACAACAGCTGTCGCTTCCAGGCTTCACCGTGACCACGGGTCCCTCTCAACCGGAGTCGACAAACATCCAATCGAGGGACTACATCGATCACATCCTACCTTAGTCTCTATTGGGCAAATAATTGGAATGGATTCATTGACGTGGGAGCTAATATGTATTCGTGACGGTCGGTGTGTAAAGAAACCAGATAAATGCCGATTTCAAGGTCATATAAGGATGACAATTTCGCTATTGCAATGTGGACCAAAGTATAAACTTAATCAACACGGGTGATTGAAAGGAAACTAGATTCGGCAGGCACGCCATCGGCATGTCTTCCAATGGCAAGCAATCGGGTCTGTGATTGCGCCTTGTTAAGAAACCCTATGCGCAGCACACGTTTACGATAGAGGTCAGCGAGGGGAGCTGGTAACGCGCACTATTTTTGGATAGATGTCACAAGCTGCAGCCCCTTAGATGTTTTGATATGACCCCTTAGCAGATGTTTTGACATGACCCCTTAACCAAGTCAATACAAAGCCGAGGAAATGGCACTAAGCCGGTCTCAGTGGCTTGGTGGTTTACTGCTTCGCCGTTTGATCCACAGGCTGTGGGTTCGACTCCAAGGTGTGACAACCTGACTCGTGACTCGGATGATCACGTACAAATGGCGGTCCCATCTTTGAAAAGGGCTGTAAAAGATCCTTTGAGGACGACGCGCTCCGTAGCAGTGACCAGTTTAGAGTAATTTACTCAATTGTAGTCGTACATAGCTTAGTTGCTAAAAACGAATATGTTTCGATGCACACAAACACACACACCCACGTTACTGGTCGATTACGTAAGGGTTGGACTTCTTTGAGTTGGCACAAGCGCCAACGGCATGTCTTCCAACGGCAAGCCTGGACGACCAGCAATACGGTACCAACAATATAACATAAACAATATTATCTATAAACAAAAATATATATGAATATATATATAAATATATATATATATATGTATATATACATGTATTTATATATATATATTTTTATTTATATATTTATATATATGTATATGTATATTTATATATATAAGTATATATATATGTATATATATATGTTTGTATGTATATATATATGTATATATACATATATATACGCAGTAGTTATGGAGGAGATAGTTACAGAAAATGGGGGAAAAAATCGACGAAAAATCCATCCCATAAGCCTCCAACACTGCGCATGCGTGTCAAATTGGATCGCCAGTTGTGTCTCAACTTGATCTATCATTCCCCAAAATTTCATGTTGATATGTTTAACCGTTCCGGAGAAAAGCCCGAAAAACCTTGACTGGAGAAAAAAAAAAAAAAAAAAAAATACTGGCTAAACCAACGATAGTTGGAAGACATATTAAAATCGATATTTCTCTCTCTAAAAAACTGAATTTCTTGTTCCTGCTGATTACCATCATACGCTGTTTACCAAGTCTTTTATAAATACCGCGAGTTTTGACATTTCTTTTAAACCTGTGCATTCAGATGTTTGATTAGAAAGACGGTGACATACTTAGTCAGAGAACGAAATCTCTATGAAATCGATTGAAATTGTATTATCTTAGACTCAGTTGAATCAGAGATGGTTAAACGAAACCGTTTACTCGATTGACCACGATCATCTGTAGCAATGGTGGGTGATTTTGCATCACAGCACAGATGCGAGGGTCGACGGAGTCTGGGCAGCCGGCAGCAGCCGATGATGATTACCTTTGAATCGGTCAATAAAATCATATCGACCATGTCAGCGTGGGTCGTTATTGCTGAATATACATCGTTCTACAGATAACGAAGTGGTTTACAACGATCTTGGCGAACAAAACCAGAGATCAGTTTCGGCCTACGGTGAACGTGGCCGTTTAGTGATAAACACACACGCCGACACATACAAATCGATCGTAACTAGTTATAAACTATATTTTGTCTTAAATTATATTTGGTTGATTCGATACCTACTTTTAAACACAACTAGTCATAACTAGTTAACCATAGCAACGAGTGCCGCCATCGACGTCATTATAGCGAGGTGTCTGATTGCAGTGAGTACCGTTCTCTTGCGCGATACGATCACATCTCTGGAATCTCAGTTCAAGAAAATATGGATTTATGAGTACAAGATGCTCCCTGTGGTAGATATAGACGATTACATTTATTATTAAGAACATTTTTATCATTACAGCTACGGTAACAACTTCCATTACTAATCCTACAGTATTTCCTAATACTGGCATAAAATGCATGCTATCCACACATCATACTGCTGCAGTAAAGCCATTTCTATATTTCTATAATTACTTTGTCTGTTCTAGCTGTCAGCATCAGCTGCTCTATCCATTGTCTATTGCTTCTAATGCAATCACACGCAGCACCCGCTCCTCAAGTCATTTACAATAAATGGCTTGTAATTAAAGAAATCTGGATAATGGAAAAATCGATAGTGACAAGATTTGGAGCAACTGATAAGTGGGTGTGATAGGATGCTGATATAGAAAGCAACAAGGGCAAATATCGATAATTTATTGCGTACTCGTGACGTTTGATGGTCTATAGTCCGCACATTGATGGTGGTGTACAGGCGTGTTTAAAAATAGACACTAAACATTTTGAAGACAGGTCACACAGAGACGGAGAGTAAAAGCACGAAAACCCAGGGACACCGTTTGACTTATTTACCTGATGACAACTTAATTATCTGTTAAGTATTATTTGATTGTTAGCATTACCTCGAAGTCTTATACCAGTGGCGAAGCTGTTATCGTTATTGCAACGTGGTCCTACACAGCGCTGGGTCATAACTGTATAGATATGTGAAATAGTTTCCGCCGACATTTGAGTGAATCGTAGTGACGTTACGTGACGTTACGTGACGTACCTGACGGTGCCCCAACAGACACTAGGCTCCCCATGACACCATACAGCACCAGTAATCACAGCTTATCCTCGGGTGAGTCCTGCACGTTGCACAATATTTAGCAGTTATTGATACAGACACCCGGAGCAGATAATCGGTCGCCAGAGGACAGGTGCATTTGATTTCAACTGAACATGACAGCTTATGGTGAAATCGAACTCACTCGCTTGAAAATATTCATAACATTGACGTAAGGCCACAGCAACCAGCTGCTCATGCTGCTGTTGATAAGGATGATGATGATGCTATCAATGCTACTGCTGCTGCTGATGATGACGATATTAATGCTGCTGCTGCTGATGATGATGATCTTAATGCTGCTACTGCTGCTGCTGCTGATGATGAATGCTGCTGCTGCTGATGATGATGACGATATTAATGCTGCTGCTGATGATGATGATGATATTAATGCTGCTGCTGCTGATGATGATGACGATATTAATGCTGCTGCTGCTGATGATGATGACGATATTAATGCTGCTGACTTAATGCTGCTGCTGCTGATGATGATGATCTTAATGCTGACTGATGATGATGATGATTATGCTATCAATATGCTGATGATATTAATGCTGCTGCTGCTGCTGCTGATGATCTTAATACTGCTGCTGATGATGATGGTTAAACTATTGATACCGCTGCTGGTGATGATGATGATAATGATGATGATGATGATTGGTATAAAAAAAAAAGACAGCGCTATTCACACCTATGTGGTGGCCGCGAGCACAACAGATGAAACTGACCACTCTTCAAACTGCAGCCTGAATAGGAGGTGTGTCAGAGGCGCGTTCAATCTTATCTCCTTAGAGATGAAGAGCATCACTTAACTAGCTTACTTCAATAACTACTTCCTTTTACACAACTTGACATAGTCATAAACTGAAGTTGTTGCTAAGCAACAGAGTAGTTATGTTTTGGAACCACAACACAACAAAGCATAACCGGTCAAGTACCCGAATCATATTTTACAACAGGTATAAAAATCTGTGAAATGCCAGCTACGTTTTGCAAGGAACTCTTGTCCTTTAGGCTCACACTCTGTTGCCAAATCGTTATCTTACTGAAATCGTTCTCTTGCTTAAACGTGCCACATATCCATACCCGATAATATTCACTATATTGCGTTAGTTTCGTTGCTTTGAAATCGACGGAATACTTCTTTGTTTTTGTTCTTAACAGTGTGACCCACAGCTATTTGTAATTGTAAATTTCCTTTCCAGTTCAAATTGTACCCTGGCTATTTTTGTCATAAGATACAGGAGGTTAGACTTCTCGGTTTTTTTTAACGTCGAGAAGTCGTTGGAAACGTAAGCATTGCTCAGTATTGTTCAGTACATTTTTAACAATGCCTCTTGAGAAACTACTTACCTTAAGAGGAGGTAATTTCACGCCTTAGATTGGACAGTTCTTAATTTCAATTTTGCTGTCGGTGGAATGGTAGCCATTTCAGCTATGGATTACTTCTCAACACAGTCATATGTTTGCAAAGCTAATGAAAGTAATCTGACGAAATGCTGCACAGATCATTATAATTTTAGTATACAGTAAATGATTTTACGTAGGTCTTGCTGTGCCCAGCTCTGCTCAACACGTGCTTTAACCCCAGCTATGTTACTAGAGGGATTACTTCTATTATACGTATCTGTCGATCGTTTATAAGCGTATTATTAATCCCGTACACATAGATATAAAGCAACACAGTACACAAAGGAAAATGTGAGTCCCATCCTAACGTGGTTGTAAAACCTCTTAATTATTTCGGCCATTTTTTTCGGGGTCACTTGGTGTATGACATAATATACGTCGCTGATGCAGCAAATAAACAGTGAAAATAGTTCCAGGTTTACAGTTCAAGCTGAATTATTTTGTGAGGTAGCTTTTTGGGGGATAAATAAGAGCTATTGATAAAACGGGCCTCAGACACATAGATTAAGTTCTATTTATCCGAGGAATCATTATTATGTACAGGTTTGTTTTTTTTCGAATTCGATCATTTGTCTGTTAAAGGTAGAGATAAACGAAACCAAAAACACCTAATTTCTAAGCTTGGTGACACAAAACTTGCGCACTCCTTAGAGACAATTATCGTCTATCATACAGAATATAAAACTTAAGGCATTATTCAGCTTGCGCTAGTAATATGTTTGAGTGACTGGCTTATCTGCTGTGTATGGCGCGACGGAAAGACGTAACATCACCCTTGCGCGCGCGCCTGGTTTTCTTTTTTGGTGACTTTTCTCCCGCGTCTTTGCGCGCTCTATTGCATTGAACCAACAGTTCTACGACTTACGTAACGTCGTGCGTGCACAACTTGGCATGTATTCGTTTCGCGTTTCTTGCGGGTTGTCTTCCACGTCGTCGGTAAGCAAGCCCATATAACGGCATGCGATTTCTTAACAGTATGCAATTTATGAAGTTGTCTATGTGACGTTATGTTCACGGAACTAAACCATCGTGGCCAAAGAAGCGCAAATTTGGAGAGGATAAAAAGCTCAGAGAGCACTGTATTTATAACTGAAAAAGTAGGGCCGGTATAAAATTTGTAGGGCCGGTAGAATTTCAAGGTTACCGGCTAGGCTGGCCGGTGAACAAACTGGCTAATTTCGAGCCCTGTAATGGTCTAGGGGAAGCACCCTAATCCCGTAGCTCTTGCGCTTGGGATGCCCATTGTTGGCAAACAATTGCAACGCGCTGAACCCTGCAATTTATCGACGGTACCATATCAACAATATGACAATTCCACATTGACTCTGACAAAGGGGCTCGTCAATAAGTCATACAGCAGTTGTTTGGCGTAATAATATCATGCAGTGAGTAATAATTTGGCGGAACAATTAAGCAACCAACATATGTTGCAGGCGACACAATGAATACTGCAGCAAGCGACTCATTGAACACCTCAAAGCTAAACGGAGAAGCACTGTTTCCTCGTGATTGTTCTGATAACCTTAGCTGAGACTATTGATCCGCGTTAGGGTCCTACTGTACGTGTGATCACATAGTAACGTTACTTCAAACGCTTCCTGTCTAGTATTTTCAGGACATCTTACGGGAAATGTTTTCATAATCATACCCAGGGCCATGATCTACATCATTATCAACAACGTCATTATCATCAAAACTAACATCATCTAACTCGTTATTTTTATCATTATAACCATCGTTTACACCATAATCATCACCATAGTCCTCTTCGCCATCGTCATCATTATCATCTTGATCCTCATCATTATCAATTGGTGCGCTCTACACGTCTCCGCCGGCGCATGCCAAATTCCAGCCGGTCACGTGGGCGGCACTCACGACGTGCGTTTATTTGACATCTTCGGCGAATGCGCAGCGCAATCTAGCGATCATTATAACATTGTCACTTTTTATCTATTTTACGTGAAGGTATAATTTTTAATGGTTAGCTATCCATAGAAATTTGTATATAACAAAACAATGAAACTATTTAGAATAATCTTCGTGTTTTTCGAGACTGTTCAGCCCCATATTTCTAACGAGGCCTAGCAAGCTGCTTTGGCAACCGCACCTTGGAAACCAAAAGTTTTAAGTTTTCAGACTCTCAGTCGCTACGCGGCGCTGTGGTCTCAGAAAACAGATCCTTACTTCGGCAGTCGCCATTTATGTTGTTGGAAATTACCCTTCCAGCTTGTCGGTCTTATTTGATGCAATGATGACCAGAAGTGAAGATTTGATGAAATTAACATTTTGTAACCAATGCGGAAGTACACACATCGATAGCGAGGCAGTTATAGGGCGCGTTCATGGCTTTAGGGAGGCACCGTTATCGATGGAATGACACAACTATATAAAACAGATTTCCACGGTACATCATGAATATTTCTAGTCCAATAATAATGTTGAAAATTTATCCAACATGATTTTCGATCAAGTAAACTTTGTGCCACAAATTAAAAGATGGAATGACACAACTACATAAAACAGATTTCCACGATACATCATGAATATTTCTAGTCAAATAATAATGTTGAAAATTTATCAACATGATTTTCGATCAAGTAAACTTTGTGGCACAAACACAACTATCTAAAACAGATTTCCACGGTACATCATGAATATTTCTAGTCAAATTATAATGTTGAAAATTTATCAACATGACTTTCGATCAAGTAAACTTTGTGGCACAAAATGGACGCATCCCCGGTGGAAAGATTTCCGAAAATTACTCCCATGAATATTTCTATCCAATACTCTAAACAGCTCGATTCGGTGGGAAAACGTCCATATTTATTCTCAACACACTCACTCGCCGTGAGCAGACCCTCTCAACGCATATTTGACCACTTTTTCGCAACTTCAGCCAGAACTACAGAGCTCAGTTTACGGAAGTCGCCATTTGCCCCGCGGCAAATTTGGTCCCGTGCTCCCATTGGCTGGCGTGTGTGTGGTTATTTTGCAAAAATAAAAGATAGAGGCAAATGGCGACTTCCGTAAACTGCGCAAATATGCGTTGAGAGGGTCATTATTATTTGACTAGACATGGGGTTGGGAGTAATTTTCGGAAGTTTTCCACCGGGGATGCGTCCGATCGTTGTTTCCCTTGTTTTTTGAGTAGTAGCGGGGTCATTGGATACATTATATAAATCTTTCTCTCTTCGTTCTACGATCTATCGGGAGTCATAGAACGATGAATATATATCTTTCTATCTTCAACCTACCTTCTGATACGAATCCCTGTGACTCAGACGTCCTGTAGGGCGACTGCTAATCATGTATTTACTGATCCATGATTATCTGTTTACCTTTCGATATTTTTGGGTGTCTGAGGAGAGACATTGTCTACTGATGTTTGGGAAATTTTCCGTACCAATCTATCTTAGCCTTTGGTTCGGATATACTTCCATGCAGCCTATTAAAATCATAAACCAGCCTACATCATACTTACACTGATCATAACGGGTAGACAGAGCAGCTCAGTGCCGGTGGTCATAATGTGATTGAATCAGGAGCTTTCAGCTTCACTACGATGCCTATAACCCCAGCAAGCGGTGCCGTGGGCATGAAAATTGGTGAAACACTTGGCCGTCATCAGGTGACGCTACCGTGAAATCAACCACAGCACATGGTACTGTTGATCTAACGTCTCGGGGCTCGGCGTCTGTTGAAGAGTCCTCTGATTGGTCGAGGCGACCACCCCACCGAATTTATCAGAAAATGCATGTGGATTTAAGAGACGCTCACAGGAGCGTATTCACATATTTCTCGTGCGGAGGCGCGGGTGAACCCTCTAAGCGTCGATGTAAACTCCTTGATTTAATTTCTGGCGCTTGGAGATAGTGGTGATCGAATAAATCAATGAGTGGCGAAATGAGCTTGTGACAAAATGAATGCAATGATGTTATATTTACATATTCACATATGTGTATGTGGATGCTTGTACAATGGTATGGAAAAATGTATGAGTGCGATAAGGCTACCGTTGAGATCACGCAGTGTGTCGTGCAGTTGCGAATACTCCGGGTTGTCAAAGTTGGGGCCATCAGACCCGGGACCCCAGTCAACCTTAACCATGACACTCGGCGACTGATAAACGGTTTCCTGGTGGTATACCTGAACTTATATTCGCCTTCGCTTGCACGCACTGCCATGTCGTTATTGTCTGATAATGGGCCACTGGGATATTAAAGAGGGGAACAAGTCCTTTTCGCGAAAACTTAGCTCCATGTAGGCATTTATAAAGCCAGCGCATTTATATTTAGATAAGGCAGAGTAACCCCACCACTCTCTACACATCAAACTCCATACCCCCACCGCTCTCAGCATATCAGGAAAAGTAGCCCCCTCCCCCACTTCACCAAGCTAAACGCGACAGATGACGCAGCCACAACACGGATATGGGTGGGCCCTGTTGAGAAATACTGAGCGCTCCCTGCGCAGACGCTGCTCTGTGTTCACAGCGACCGCATGCTCGCATATGCAAATGTTGAACAGACTAGACAAGGACAATGCAATGCGAAAAACCGCTTGGGTTTGCATTTACTCGGATATAAATTTAACGGATTATTGCTCAAGTCGTTGCTTAGAGTCAGGTAGGTAATATCGTGGTTGTTGTTATTGTCAAAAGTAATCATTTTGATGCTGCAAACGAAGAAAACGTGGACGGAGATGAGATGGCGGCAAAATATTCCGCTTGAAAATGTGCATGAGGTCATTGATTGCCCGGGGAGTTTTGTCGGAGCTCGTACAGGACGGGCAGTTGTTCCTTTATATCTCGCCAATCTTCATGAACGGTATTATTCTCCTTTCCCAAATGATTCTTGTGTATCACCTAGCAAATAAGCATAGTTCCTTATCGTGTCGTAGAGGCTAATAGTGATTCAGCGTCTATATTGAAAATATTTGACGCTGATATAAAAGAGTCGTGTACGAGCTCTGGCAGCCTTGATTGACTCACTGACTTCTTAAAGCCCATTTGCACGCACAAAGGCTGAAATGTGTGTCAGTGCGACTTAGGTTGTCGGCAAGTATAGAGCTCTTGTGTGCGTATCTGCGGCCTTTATCGTTAGTCGGTACACATGTAAACAATGGTTCTGTCGTGATAGAAAATGTCACTAATGCGACTATGCTTGTTATCGGCTAGGCTCAGATGCTGGTAAGAAGATCAACGCATCTGGCATTAGTCTGATACTTAATTGATTTCTGGAATTGCACCTTTAATTACATGAGTATCAATATTTAGTAATATCATATTATATGTATATTTATTCATGATCACATAGAGTAATTAGGTTCATGATTGTAGTGACTGCCACAAGCGCATCACAAAGTAATTCTTTTCATGTTCGCCGCGAAATCCCATCATCATCAATGGGTCCGCTTGGAAAACTAACAAAATTACCATCGGCTGAACAGACGTGAGTTCATTTGTCGACAATATTGTTCGTTTACATATTTTTAGTTTGGCATAGCTAGTAACGACAGCTTCGATTGGTGTATTGAAAAAGTGAACTTGTTGACGTGTGGCATTTGTCAGACCATGGAGTGATAAGGACCAAATTACCCCTTGGTCAGTCGTACGTCGGTGTCGACTGCTATAATCGCCGACTTATATTTATTTCATTGGTGTGTAAACTGTATCAGGGTATGGCTCTATTCATGTACAGTAAGTGTTTGGTTACTCAATCATTCCCTGCGTGGTTGTCAAGACCAAGGTATGTCGTGTTTGCACTATTTTGCTGTTGGCGTTGGATATGGGGTCGGTGTGCGTTAGGAGGTGTGGTGGGGCGGGTGTTAGTCGTACGTTTTCATGTTACTTGAAGTGTCCAGTATCCTAGTATCATCGTGCTGACTTTTTTCTGACCTTGTCTCATTCTCACCAATATATCACTTACTACGATCAGTCGTACACCATAATCTGTATCGGGTTTCGAGGCGATATGGCACCTTGCCGGTACGGCACCTCGCGTATAGGTTACTTTTTTGTCGCTGGTGCGGCAATTTTTGCGTCTAACATAAGGGCTCTTCCAGGAATGTGTGCTACATCCGTGGAAGTTGTGGCAGTGTTATTTAAAACAAATGTATGATCGTTCACTTGGAACTCGATATAAGTCGACTCAATGAACACGACAATAAATCGATAAAGTGACGATAACATTTATTAACATCATCATAATATCCTTGTATCAACGTCGTGTCGCGTAGTGTCCATCACAGGGTGTCTAATAGTTCTTACATACAGGGACCATTCTGAACCCCTTATAGTTATACACTGTACTGCCAGTGAATTGTGAAGACGTTGAGTATCTGATCACAGAACGCAATGACGTGACACACGGTGAGTTGTGAAGACGCTTAGTTGGAGAAAGAGATAACATCTTGCCCAAATCCTTTCGATGGTATGTAGATAAACTGAAAAAACTGTGGCTATCAATGTTATCATCCTCAAAGGCAATGTGCCGTATCAGCCAGATACCTCTGTACAGTGCTTGGAACTCTGGTATTATTGGTGCCCTAATGCTTGCTCCCCTCCCCCCACCAAATTACTCAAGATAATGAACTATATGTCCGCTGGTTCTGACAAAGCCTATGGTGGTGACTGTGACGAGTTCTCCTCCGTTTCGGGTCGGCTGACAATCACAGGTTCTGGCATTGTTCATCATTTAGCCCTTGGTGGGACACATGCAAGGGACACAATCCAAGCTCTTTAGCAGCATGCGGGATGACTCACAAGCGAACAGGCAACACCTGTTTACTACAGGTCAAAGGTCATCCCTACGTGCTTGGTTCGTTGTGGGTCAATAGCGTCGCTATATGCGTCTTTCTATTGCTATAACCTAAATCATTTGGGCCGATTGTTGACGAAGAAGAAAGGTATCATCGTATTTGCACAGTGTATTATTCACATTCTCGTCTTATTTGGGCTCAGGTTTCTCAGTCGTTTTGGACGTAGTGGGCTTTTCTGACTGGTTGATATGACTACTAGTACCAAATTTCACAGTCGTGTATTGACACCAGGAATCGGATAAACTGATTGAATGTATTCTATCGCCCGGATCGATCCTGCTTTGTGTGTTTCTCTGTTTATCTTCCGAAAGCAGCCGCGACACAAACGGCTGGAGAGGTGTAAGTCAACTAACCCACAAGGTTACCATGACTGCGATGAACCTACCTGAATAGTGATGAACTTGGCTAAACAACGTTCAACAAGTCAAAGGTCAACATAACATACATAAAGCTGTTGCCAAGACAGTAGGTTTGATGTGAGGACCGTGTTATTGCGTGTTATCATTGAATTCTCCCGTGTTGGTACCGCGTGACTTCGTCAACAATCCCCGACAGATAGTGACATCAACAAATGCGATGAACATGTTGGTAAAGGATCGGTGTATGGTCTCCATTATGACAGTCACGTGGGTTGGTGTGTTCGCCTCGTGCGTTTGTTCGTGTATGAATCAAGGTATATACCGCTAATTACTTTTTCCACAAATGAAAATGGGTAAGCAATCCATTTTCTATTTTAGTATTTGGCCATTTTCGTTTCCTTATTTTATATATCATTAACTTACAAACCAAATGGATAACTCATTCAGTTAAATAGGGATCCCTTAGATCGCATATGCATTAGTCAAAAACAAAAATGGAAAATTAGTAGTTAACCCATTTTCCATTTATTTGTGAAATGTAAGAACAAATTAACGGTATATACCCTGATTGTGCGTGGTAGGGTAAAGTTACTAAACAGATATGGAGTGTTTAATGTGTATTTATGAAGAAGAAAGTCCACTTTTATGTATCCTTGACCCCAACAACCTTGACACAGTTTGACCTTTCATCCTCTCTTTGTTGAAAGGATCCATTAGTTGGTAGATACTACCGCTGGCAGCAATATCTGCAGCATGTCCGAATGATTACAGCGGACCCTATGGAGTCCAGGTTGGTTCCGCATTCGGGGTGGGGGGGGGGGGCGGCAAGGAAGAAGCTCCTCTCTTAGCCAGACAGTTCACATTTCCCACTTATCGGTTTCGATAAAAGTTAAGTGCGGTGTTCATCGCACCTTTAAATATAAGTTATACCGTGACGGGCGTGTATATCTCTTGATATAACAAGTATAAAGTACTGTAGAACCTCAAAACCTGACCCGTCGTTTAGGGAAATGCTACGCCCCTGACACAGAGAGGTGGATGCAACCACCGGCGGTTGGGCCAGACTGATATGATCTTATTATATAGTCTCTCTATACCATTGTAATGCATGCGAGTTTGATGGTGGCTGTATAATACTCTAGTCCAAGCGTGCCTGTGAATGCATCGGGCGGATATGGAGTTCATTGAATCACTGTCGTGTGAAATATGAGCATCACTCGCATGATCTATGTGATGAGCGGTGTTGGTGGGTGACTGGGTTATTGGTAGGCTACCTGTCGTGCTACTTGTAACTATACGTTCTGACGAAGGCGAGTAGCCTGGTGTGTTACTGGCTTGGGCTGCTGAAGCTGCTGCCACGGAGATAAGGATGACAGTGGTTGGTCATTGATTGTGTGCATGGAGCTATCGGATCCGTCTACAGTTCTGTCTGGATAGGCGCACGTCAGCCATTCAACTCCCGCGTGTCGTGGCGTTACCTTGTTGAATGGTCTGTCATGTGATGTGGTCTGTTTTTATGGGGTCCTCCTCTTGGCGTGGTCTTTCGTGTGGCTTGGTATGTCGACTAACATGGGCTCTTGTAATGCGGTCTATATTGTGACATGGTCTGTCTTGTGGCGTGGTCTACATTGTGACATGGTCTGTCTTGTGGTGTGGTCTCTTGTGTGACATGGTCTATCTCTCGTCATGGTCTGTGTCGTGACATAGTCTTTCTTGTGGCTTGGTATTGTTGAGTAGAGGCTTGTCCGTCTCGTCGCATGGCCCGATGGTGTTGTTTGCCTAGCGTGGTTCAGGGGCTAGTCTCTCTGAAACTCTGGCGGTGAGCGCCTGCGGTTGAATGTCCCCCTTCGTGACATACCTCTTTGGCCATCAGTAGCAGGTGCTAATGCTTCTCAGAGCCCTCCTCGCGTCGATTCGACCGCCTGGTGCGCTTTACAATTACACTTGGGTGTCGTAGCCTACCATCGCAGTATTGTTAGTTGAGGCCGAGCGTTGTCTGTTTGGAATTTTGCTAGATTTCCACCTCGCAAAATGGAAGGAAGGTGGTTACATTAAGGTGGAACTAAGAGGAATGTTTGTAGTGTTGTAGTGGATGTAACATGGTTCTCTCTAGGCCCCGTCTGCTGGTCAGATTGGCCGCCGCTGTTATCTGCAGCTGAGCTCTTTATAAATTTTGCTTTACGTGGTAAACAGCTGAGCTTTTGTCTTTCTCTTTTGGTGGACAGCGTAACTGATAAGTATATAAATTAGTTTTGTGCGTCTGTGAGAAGGGGGTGAAAGTTGATTGCGTTATGACGGCTCCGGACTAGATGTTTGGTCCAGCCTCTTAAAGGTATGGTTTTATTGATCGGTGGCGATATACAAAGCTGCGGCAGCGCAACCAGGCAGCTGCCGCTTCCTACGAGGCACAGTACTCACACGCAGTCGCTAACAAGGTAGATACTGGTGGGGTGGGGTGGCGGGAACGGGTCTATCATCTCTATATAGACACGCTAACGTCATCAGCTTGGCCTTATCACCGGCCGAGTTTGTCATGACAACGCCACAGCCTTAGCAGCTGGTTGTGATCGGTGTCTAAACAGCGCCTGGCGTGTCCTCCGTGCCTGGCACGTCCTCATTATGCCTATAGCATGTTGTCCTCTAGGTCCCTGGCATGTCTTCCTCATCGCGCCTGGCATTTCCTCCTCACCGTCCCTGGCATGTCCTCCTCACTGTCTGGCATGTCCTCTTCACTGTCTGGCATGTCCTCATCACCTACCCAGACATGTCCTCCTCACTGTCTGGCATGTCCTCCTCACCGTCCCTGGCATGTCCTCCTCACCGTCCCTGGTATGTCCTCACCGTCCCTGGCATGTCCTCATCACCGTCCCTGGCATATCCTCATCACCGTTCCTGGCATGTCCTCATCACCGTCCCTGGTATGGCCTCCTCACTGTCTGGCATGGCCTCCTCACCATCCCTGGCATGTCCTCCTCACCGTCCCTGGCATGTCCTCCTCACCGTTCCTGGCATGTCCTCCTCACCGTCCCTGGCATGTCCTCATCACTGTCCCTGGCATGGCCTCCTCACTCTCTGGCATGTCCTCATCACCGTCCCTGGCATGTCCTCATCACCACTCCTGGCAAGTCTACCTCTCCCCGTCTGACATAACCTCCTCACACCATCTGGCATTACCTCCTCATCATACCTGGAGAGAGCATATCGCTGACTTATCAACTTTTGCTGCTCTATGCACAGATAGGTTGCCGCGTCGTATGTGTATTGTGCGAGCACGCTTTTCCCTGGGCGTGGTGGGAAGGATGTGACGGTTCACTGTAATGGGATGGGTGTGAGGGTGCAGTGCTATTGGAGGGTAGAGAAAATATACTATTGTGGGAGGTATGTGAGGTATATTATTGTGAGGATGTTTCTACCAATTGTCCTGGGTTTCGCTGCACAAGATTGTTAAAGGAAGCACGGCACGAGGTGGTTGTGAAGGTTTATTGTTATGAGCGGATTTGAGGGTATAGTGTTTTATAAGGTGTGTGAAGGTATCCTGTTATGGAAGTAGCATACTGTTATAGTTGACATACTCGCTGCTTGACGCGCCAAGCTGTGTATGGTTGAAGAGTTGGGTTCCTTTTTGTGACATTCCGGGCTGTGCTGGGGTTCTGTGTTTGACATTCACGGCTGTATATAAGGGTGTTTTGCTGTATGTCTGTGGGTGATATTCCTGGCTGTGGGGGAGGGGGGGGGGGGGGTGGCGTTGTGATGGCGGTCTGGCTGTGTGGGGGGGGGGGGGGCGTTGTGCTGGGTGTCTGTGGGTGATATTCCTGGCTGTGGAGTGGCGTTGTGATGGGGGTCTGTGGGTGATATTCCTGGCTGTGGAGTGGCGTTGTGATGGGGGTCTATGGGTGATATTCCTGGCTGTGGAGTGGCGTTGTCACTTGTGATGGGGGTCTGTGGGTGACACTCCTGACTGTATGGGCGTTGTGCTGGGTGTCTGTGGGTGACATTCCTGGCTGTGTGTGGTCGTTACTCTGGTTGTATGTGGGTGAGGTGCCCGCTGTTGATTTGTGACGTGTATGGCTGAGAGGCTCTTAAACGTAGAAACGGCGCAGTTGGCGGACGTACTCTCACGTCCCGCGCCCCATTGTGTGATAGGATATGGGTCCGTCGAGCGAAGCTTGGTACTCGGCCAGAGGATCCCATTGCTCGCCTTCTTTCTTCTGTCCATCCATTTGAGTGAAAGTCCTCGTCATGCCTTGCCCCTGTAAATATTTCACGTAGGCTGTTTGAGTGAACAGGTGAACCACAGTCCCACATTTGGCTATCGTGGATAAGGAGATGACGTGTTACCACAGTAGGGAACGCATCGGTCTCATCGACCGGTCAATAACCGTCCCTAAAACAATAAAATACATCACTTGGAAGTTTAAGGAGTTGTTTGAAAGCGTTCATTGTGAAAAAGCTATCGTGGCTGACGCCCTACAGGTGAGGGATGCTTGATGAGGATGATGGACGTGGGTACAGGTGAGAGATGCTTGATGACGATGAATGACGCTGATACAGGTGAGGGATGCTGGATGACGAAGGTGAACGCGGATTCAGGTGGGAGATGCTGGCGAGGGATGCTTTGGTAGAGCGTGTAACAATTACGCATTCGGTACGTTTTATTTTAATTGGGGCAGACGCACATTGATTTCCTCTCCTGCGGGCTCCGTCATAGGAATCAGGCGTGTGCTTCCTCTCTATCCGCATTGTCGCCGTTTCCTTTGTTAGTCGATGCACTTAAAAACATATTTATCGATCTTGACATTATCATCGGTACCTGGTGTAACATCGTCGTGTTTTTAACAGCAAACTAGGGGGCATATGTGTCGTGTCCAGCACTATAGTTTTCTTGTGGAGTTGCTTCCTGTTATGCGTTAATCATCGAGCTGAGTTGGTGTTGAGAAAGATTTATGATATTGAGCGAGCAAAAGTCGGCGGTGGTGTTGGAAGTTTCCGTGCAACTCTGAAACGCGCGACAGCCGGTCAGCACGTTATGATACATTTGTTCGTCATACAGTCATTCGCATGGAAACTTTTGGATGAACGTCTGTTGAGCAGCAATAGACTCACGCTTGCTAACTACCGCTCGCTCTCTTTGTATACTAGCTCACTCACACTCGCCCTTTTACACTCACTTTGAACAACGACACTGTACGCCTTATGAAACAAGGAAGGCTCCCTTGGCGCTGGTCGAATCGTGCGAGGACCCCTCTCACTCACTTCACTTATTCGCTCACTCACTCACTCACTCACTCACTCACTCGCTGACTCGCTGACTCACTCACGCACGCACGCTCGCTTGCTTACACTCACTTCTAGATTTGGTGAACAACGACACTGTACGACTCATGAAACAAGGAAGGCTCCCTTGCCGCTGGTCGAATCGCGCTAGGCCCCCCAGCCCTGTAAGCAAAGACGTGCGCAGTTGGCGTGCTCGTCGAGTTGTGAACCGTACGGCATTGGCGCGCGATACCGAGCAATAAATATCTTCACCAGCTCATCGTGTTGCCACGGAAACACATTCGACCTTGATAGACAGGTTGAAGTTTTTGGAAATCGATTTAATTTACTGTTACATTATTGAGTAGATAATTTTATATTCGGTATGAGCAGTAATTATTTCATAGAATTGTCGAGAATAAGCGCCTATAAGTAACTACGCTGCAGTGATGATGTCAACGCAATTGATGCCTAACTCCGCAATGGAAACTGTGCTCTCGGAAATGTCAGATACAGTTGGCAGCGACCGTATGCATGCCTTTGACTCGTTTTGTGTTTCGCTCGTCAATGTAACCGGTCGTGTACGGTTACCGGCCTCTCACGTAAGTGCTCGTCGGCGTGCGTGAAGGAAGCAGTGTCATTGATAGAAATAGCGCCTGGCCGATGCCCCTTTGTAAGTGGGCCAGATTGAGGGACGGCGATGTTAAAGTCGTCAGGGTGGTGTTAGTTTAAGGCGGTGGACGTAGCAGAAGGCGAGCTGTTGGCGGACCGGACGGACACCCTTTCTGTGCCAACCACATTTCGTCTCCTCGGAATCGGTGCTCTGTGCGTTCAGTCTTCTGCAGAATCATCAGTTTTCATGGGTATGGGGAGTGTTTGTGGAGAGTGAAGTGTTGGACGAGACAATTCTTACTGAGGATATCTCAGACTTCGTTGAAATAAAAACGGCTACTCGTTGGCGGTAAACCATTTCGCGCTAAGCGGGCGATCCTTCGGGAGCTGGAGTGGTGCGTTCACCAGGGCGCGATGTGGGACGCTGCTGGGGAACTGTAGTAGGCGCTGTGGCGGTGAAGTGATGAGGGGGATTTCCAAGCCTCCCTCGTAGCTTCAGGCAATGTCTAAACCGATGAAGAAGGGGTTAGTGTTGAGGCTTGTTGACGGGGTTGGGCTTGCAAGCGGTGGTCACGCGGTATATGAGGTTTGGGGCGGTGCTAGGACGCACGTGTTGGTACTTATTCGTGAATCACCGATTTCTGTGTGCCGCCTCAGACCCACGTGCTTACATCTAGCTACATTTTTAAGTAATTGATTTAAGGCACTCTGCGCACGTGTTTCTTGGTAAAAGACGGGCGATTTATGCTGGCAACTCTAACGGTCGGGATGGTTATCAATGGTGACATTGTCTTGCCTAAGTTAAAAAATCTCAATGGTCACTGTGTAGGCCCCGTTGAGGTTGTTTGTGTGCGTTGATGTCTGATATGGATAGGCACGGAGCACTTTTGCCATAGCGTAATCATAACGCCGCGCGGTGCCAGCTGTCGTGACCTTCTAGACAATGCCCAACTCTACTGCGTCCATCCGACGGTCCAGCCGACGTCACAAGAAGCAGCTCGGGTGGTAGAGTTTAGATTGGCAGCCTGCCATTGCACCATGTGATCCCGATAATCATCGGTGGGCTCCCATGATGTTAGGCACTGTTTACTGTGCTTCTTCAACGCTTCCAGAATGGTCTATTCTCTTGCATCATTCATACTGGGTCTATGTGATAAGTGCGTTGACAAATCTCTGTTAGAGGGGGCGTAGGTGAGAATAAAGAGATGCCGTTATCATGGAGGAGGTAATAATAGTAAGGTTTTCTCTCGTCTGGAACGCTGCGTGTTTGCAACTTCTGTGTTGTTTTCGAGTCGTGGCAATTTTATTGTTGTGGTTGTTTGCATTGTTGTGGTTGTTTGCATTAAGGTGGTTGCTTGTATTGGGGTGGTTGTTTGTATTGGGGTGGTTGCTTGTATTGGGGTGGTTGTTTGCATTGGGGTGGTTGTTTGTTTTGGGGTGTTTGTTTTCGTGGGGTAACTATACGTTGGGAGGGATTGGCATGGTTACAGTTTGTGTGTGAATTGTAAGGGGATCATTGCCCTCCACGATGTCTACAATCCTTGTGATTTATCAACGTAAGTCCCTTCGACGCAGAGTTTTGAGGTGTCGTTAGTAAGTTATTTATAACCCAAACGGATCACGCACCGGGTCGTTGGTACGCGCTCATGTTGTTATACAAATTATGGCAATTCGCCTAATATTACATGGGCAGCCTCAGCCCTGATAAGTGGGAACTAAGGTACGCTGACGCGCTGGTGGGTGGCACGCGGGTATGCTTTTCGGTTGAATGTAGGGCAATACCCAGCTGATTTGACTATGATTGTTCTGTTGCCATGAATTTCTGCATGCACTGGTAATGCGTATGTTGTTATATAGAAATGCTGTGGTCTGAATGACGTACAGGTGTATATGGTGACGGCGCCCAGATAACAGCTGGGTGCGTCGTGGCGAAATATAGTTGCCTTACAAAGTGGGATCGTGTGGTAACCCAGGTGACGTAGATGTGGGTCTGTTGTTGACCAAGTTTATTTCACGTGCAGGTGAATGTGGGATCGGGTGTTGACTGAACATAGGTAAGGTGCTGGACTGAAGGTGGTGCGGTGGGGTAACAGTTCTACAGGTGACGTTTAGTTGCATAGTGACAGTGTATATATGACTATATCATTAATATTAAGGGCGGCGACGACGTTGTACACGAAGTGATATAGGGTGACAACCTAGGTGTTTCGTTACTACAGGTGTGGTGTTATTCAACCTGAAAGCAGCGCGTGCTGGCTCATTGGCTTCTCGTTAAGTAGGAGAAGGATGTACGGTATGTTGATGACATCAAGCTGGTATCAGTGAGTGTTACCACCAACAACCCACGGCCAATCTTACTGGCGCAGCCGCCAATGTGTGCTGGTCGATAGTGGCAATGCCAGCTTCTAGGTCGCCTCGCTAACCTGCTCACAACAGCTCCACGATATCGCTCTTGGCTACTCAGCCATTCAACCAAGGCCTTCGATTTTTATATCTTGAGACGTACCCCGATCGCATATGTGCAATGGCCGACTCAAATAACTGCTCCACACGTGTTGTTAAACAGAAGGGGGTGCGTATCAAGAGTGCGTCTGCTGCTCTTTGGGCTGTAGATGCGATCTATACTGTCCAAAGCAGAGGAGGTCGACTGTCGGTGTAACCAATGCCAGTTCCACGCTCGCTCTGATTCTTGCCGGGGCTATCCCGGTGCATACACGCTAGATATGCCAGCTCGAACTCGCCGTACCGTGGCATGTATGTTTTTAAAGCAGTCGTAGGGCATTGTTCTCTGTAATCGTGAATTAATTGCACCGAGGCGGCAGTCGAGCGTGACGCGATGTCGCTTGATCATCCGAGACAGGTGCGTCTACACAAGAGAGTAACAGGTGACCTGGGCAATGTTCAAACCAGTTTCCTTTCATAAGTTACTCTGTTCCTCAGCGTGTTGTTCGTCTGGTACATGTGTTGGTGTCGCCGTGGTTGTGACGTAGACCTGTGATAGCGGATATCACGAGCCGCGCGATTTTTCACCCTCGCTATCAGCGATGATTGACTTACTGTCTGTCTGTGTCTTTCAGGTGTATGGAAAGGATTTACCTGAGTGAAGCCATCACACCTCTTTGTCTGCCTTCCGAGTCGCCATTCTACGCCCTCTCGGATTACTCGCATTGACCTCATCCTCTCTTGTGTATCGTGAATTCCCTTCCTCCATGAACTGGCGGGCGAGGCCCAGCTCGCACTGGCCTTGTTGTTGCCAGCAACATGCACTTCGGTGAATTTAACAGTCCTTTGGATGTACTGGCGGCAGCCGCGACTCTTCAGAGCAGTCACTTGTCGTCATCATCGTCGTCGTCGGGCGGGGCCGACTCGGGTCCCCCGGCTAGTGACGGACAGTGCCCTAGTTCTCCCGGCGGAGGAGGGGCGGGTGACGCGGGTCAAGAGGAAGGCGAGACAGACACAGACGGTGACATTGGTGACGGAGGCGCGACCACTGAGACTGAAGACGCGTCACCTAGCGTCACAAGCGGCGCGTCGAATGATATGACGCCTCAGACGACCACCGTGTGTGAAGACGCGCAGGACAAGAAAAGCCGCGAGGAGGTCGCTATCCACCGGTCGTCACCGTCTGATGACAGCCTAGCTGCTTCACACACATCTCCATGTGTCATAAAGCTTGTACCTAAAGCTGACCCATTCTCGAAACCAGCCAGTGCTGACTGTGTAGTGAAGCTCCGTGACCCCATCAAACTAGCGGTGACCACTAGAGACTCGCAGCGGTCATTTTCTGCTTTAAAGATACCCAAGACTGAGATGGGGGGTGGTGTTGACCACTCGTATGCATTTACTAATGCTGTGCCAATGGACAGGATTGTGGGCCACTCTGGGAAACTGGAAACGGAGGATGATGGGTATTGCTCCCGTTCTAGTCTGGACAGTCCAGGTCAAAGTTCAAGGTCCGATGGTGACACAAATGACCAGGATATATTCAGCGACTCTGATATGAAGAGTCCAACGAATTTGGCCATTCCCAGCCTCTCGTTGAAAGCAGGCATACCCTCTTCAACATCTACACCCCTAAAGTTGAAGACAGGTGTCATGCCATCGTCCCCCCAGCTCTCTCCCCAAGTGATGGGTGAAGGTAAGAAACCCACGAAGATAGTGATAGTTAGTCGTGATGCCAAGCGTACATGTGTGGTGTCTCCCCCTTCTGACTGTGCGCCATCCTCGATGGATCATCTAGAGGAGGCAGCCATTGACTCTGATAGCACTTCCTGTATTCCCAGAATATCCTCGCTCTCTCCTCTGCAACCTCCCATGAGGAAGGTACATACTGTGATGGAGCCAGTGGACAGCTGGGCTGGTTACAGTGAACCCCATGCTGTTGATGACAAGATGGATGTGACTGAGACAGTGACTGTAGTAAAGAGAGAACCTTCACCAGACCTGATAGTGGATGAGCAGCAAGTGACGTGTGATGTGGTGAATTCTGAAGCCAGTGGTTCACCCAGAGCAATACTGGCAGCTGATGAGGGTGAAGCAGTGTCATCTAGGGATGAATCACCTGATGATGAGTGTGTGAAACTGGAAACAAGGGAGGCCTTTGAAACGACAGGTGTGACTGGCGTCCATATTACTGACACTGTGACCCCCCATCCCGAATCAAACTGTGTCGAACCCATTGTTATTACCCCTATATCCGATGCAGCACTTCTCACAGATGTCACCCCTGCCTCCTCTACAGACTCAAAGTCTCATGCCGTTAAGTTAATGCCATCTACATCCATCAAGCCAGCAACCTCTCCTAATGCTGTGTTTCTCGTTAGGTCACTGACCACCTCAAACAAGACTGGCCGAGAGGGAACAAGTCTGTCGGCAAACAAGTATATTATAGAGGATGACCTTCCTCCGGTCTCACCAGATTCTCTCACAGAAAATGCACATGTCAGCAGTCCACTACTGAGTCCGGGTAATGATGCGGTCACCAAGAGCTGGCAATTACAGATGGATGAGCACAGACTCACAACTGATCGCCCACAACTCTCTCAGACTCTGAACTCTATAGTACTGGCTGGGCCTCTGGTCAGACCAGCATGTAGTGCTGCTAGTGAGAACCCTGGCAAAGCATCTTGTGGGACACCTCGACTCGACGGGAGCTGCAAGTTGCTACTGGTGAAGCAGGAGCCGGTGGGATGCGACTCGCGAGGGACGGGGAGCGTGGTAGGGTCTCCGCTCGTCTGTCGTACGCCTAGCCCCATGTTATCATCGGCAGTGTTGTCCCGACCTGTCACACCAGCCAGTCAGCGCTTGCTGGATTCCTCCTCCTCCAACTCCTCTTCCTTATCCAACAACAACAACAACAGCAAAATAAACATCAAGATCTCAGGCAGCAAGGTGATCGATGTCACCTGTACTGATGAACAGGGTGTGTCAGTGAAGAAAGCAGCTGCCAGCATCGGCAGAATGGGCTCTCTCTCCTGGCAGCCTATTGCATCCAGCAGCACGGACAATACGACTTCATCGCTGGGCACGTCATCAGGGACTAAGGAAAACGTGCCCTACCTCCGTATTCTCTCTGGTAGCCCACTGCCCCAGAAGCCGTTGTGTCCTAGTCCTGCTGTGGCACCAGTCACCGCATCCCGGTCCGCCACCCCGACACTACAAGCCCCGACAAAGCGGCCATACAACCGCAGACCCAAGTTGCCCTCGACACCAACCACCATTGATCTCGGGGACAGTGGTGAGGCAGTAAGCGAGGAGAAAGAGGATTCGTGTCGACGCAGCTCTTGTCATACCTATGTGAGGAAAAGGCAAAAGGTGAGGGGCAGTGGCGTACTGAGCCCTAGCCATCGTGAGCTGTCCAAACTGAAGCTCTCCGCCCAGCTCATTCCCCACCTCCACCCACTCATCCACCACGACTACTGTGCCTTCTCCCACTTCAGTGCTGAGGTGCAGCGCAGCATCATTGCCACCACGCACAACAAAGTACGCATTGATAAGAAGTTTGGTAAGAAAGCCAAAGCTGCTCGCACTAAGGGGCCTGGTCACAATGCCTCTACCCTCCCAGAAGACGCAGCATCCACTGCCGAACTGCCTATTGTCAACTTGGATCAACCCAAGAAACGCAAGTACACAAAGAGGAAGTTGACCAAAAAGATGCTGGCTGAGGCTCTTGCCAATGGTGAGGATATATCAGATAAGGCCATCAGGGTGACCAAAAAAGATGTGGGTGCCATCTCCAAGGCGAAGGAGGCGTTATTGGCCAGTAAGCTACGTAAACGGCAGCTGGCCTTGGAGAAGAAAATGTCCAAATATTCACCATACAGAGAACGCCCTGATAAGAACTATGTTAAGATTCCAGGCAGTTACCAAGACGACTTTGTGTATTACGCAACACGAAAGACCCAGAAACGGCAACGTAAGGAGGTAGAGACTCTCCCTGACAATCTCAAAGGTTTGCCGTCTAAAGCCCATATGGTGGGGGCCATCAGTGAGTTTGACTGGTACCACGAGATGGCTCGTGTGGACAAAACTAAATTTGGCGTGTGTTCAAGCATCGCCTCTGATTCCAATCCGGGTACACCCACGCCGGAAGCAGAGCGAGCTTTTCTCTCTGTGGATAAGGGAAGCACCATGTTGTCGCCCAAGCTTGAAGAGGAAGGACGGTTCCTGGGGAGCAGTATGCCGCCCAGGGAGTGTGATGTGGTAGATCTGGTGGTCGATATGGAGCTTGGTAACAGTAACTCCACTGCGGTGAGTTTGCCATCAACAGGAGTGGAACAGACGAATGGTCGGCCCGAGCAGGACCTGAATATGATGGCAGAGCAGGTGAGACTCATGCTGAACTCGATGGACGAGACAGAGTTACAGCTCCTGACTGAGAATCTAGAGAGTAAGGACTCCAAAGAAGCACCTGCATCCACTGTGTCGGCCATGTTGGAACAAGGGGCTGGGCTGACCCAGACAACACCGTCCTCCCAACTACTTGGTGACCTGGATGATATCAATGACAGTGACCTACTCTCCCCGGACATCAGCTCTGACATCGGTAATATGAGTATGGAGATTCTGGATCTCCATGCATCATCCTCTATCACCCCAGTTACCAGCTCCATGGCAACAGCAGCATCCGGGTCTAGAGGACCAAGCTACATGTCATCTGCACCGGTGGCTCTCAGTGTCAGTGGGTCGGGCTTAACACGCATGGATACATCGCGTCCTGACACCCCATCCACCCCAGGCACCCCCCTGCCCACGGCTAGTTCTGTGGCCCCCGAGCTCACCATGGTCAATATGTACTGGAACGACCTTCCTGGGCTCACCATTAATGGTATGAAACATTCAAGTGCCGTATTGCCCCCATCACTCTCTCACGTTTTATTACGTTGTGTTATCATGACTTGTTAGTCAGATGACTTGTGTTGTGGCCCGCTTGTGGTAGTGACTGGTGAGGTTGCTTTTCAGGGAAGCAATATGTGAGGCTTGTCGACATACACAAACAGGTGCTGCCAGCCAAAGACACAGGCATTCTGAAGAAACGCTGCCAAATGATGGGACTCCACATCCTGAACTGCACTGATCTCCAGCGGGACTTCCTTATCAGGTATCAGCTTGCATTATGCTTCATTGGGATTTCATTACAACATATATTGTTCTGTTAATGTGATCAATTTCAGGATGTCAATAACTGGGTTAAATGGACTCTGTACCCAACACTCTGGTAAGCAGGGTATACCATGTTTTATCATGAAAGAGCTGCACTTGTGTTCTAGTAGCACCCAAAGTTTTACCTTAAAAGTTGGTATAAAATATAATTTGTTATTTTTATCTTCATTTAGGGCAACCAAAAAATGTGATTTGTTCTTTGAATATATACTCGAAACTATGTTGACATTTTAATGTACATTTGAGGTATGATTTAAGAGAAGAGGGCAATCATATGAAGTTGCCGATGAATTCTCATGTAATGTTCCTCTTGACAGGTACATGAATGCAGCCAAGTCCAAGAGCTGTGTGATCACATCCACAGAGGAAGCCAAGACGTTGATTGGTTTCTATGTTGACCCTCGACCTCGCATGCCCAGAGGTCATGCAGTGGAGTGTGACAGTGACATAGAACATCCAGAGAACTCTGCTAAAGCCATCCAGCAAATTAAACCTAAGGGTGAGTTAAATAGTTTCAGGGTTGTTCTGCTTAAAGTGGAGGACATGAGGTGGGCTGTGATCTATATTGCTTTGTGATGTTTCAAGTGCCTGTTGGCTCACTATTGACCTTAATCTTTAAGTGCCTCCTGGTTTGATGGCCCGTGCTAACAAGCCTGTGCCTAATTTATTCATCCACTCTCTGACATTGTCAGCCATCTTGTGTGTATGCTAATGAGAGAGCTTGGCTGGTGGTTGAAATTGCATGATGGATGATTCTGCCATGATGTTACAGAGAGAGGTGTTGTCATTCGCAATGTTGGCTTACCGAAGCAGCCCGCTGGCACCCCTCACCCCTCACGCCTCAGGTACGTGTCGTCTTACTTAATGCATCGGCGTAAAGTACACTTATTGTCTTGAGCTGAGATTCATTATCAAAATCCCTCTGTATTACCCTCTGTATAACCTGTAAAGTTACACTGACTTCTTTTTACTGCGCCCAAAAAGCTCCTTCAAGCTCTGCTCATTTTTGCCCGTCCTCCATGACAGTCCTGCATGCAGCCGGCCAAAGCATTTACGAGCCCTGCAAGTGATGGATTAATGATCTCATATTGTCTTTGTAATATGGTTCACAGAAAGCCTTCCCCTCGGCTGCCCAAGAAAGCCTCTGTGAAGAGGAAGCCTGTGTTACCTGCAGGCCTCTCGGACATGAAGCGCTCTGGTCTGCGGCAGACACCCAAGGTGCCATATGCAGCCCTCCATCATGGTGTCCTAGAGCCATCTGATGACTTCCCAGCTGAGCATCGTGAAGCAGAAAATACCCCACCCATATTCATTCCAACCGTGGAAGAACAAACGCCTGGTGTGGAGAAACCTAAAGCTGCTTGCTCTGGCAAAGAAGCACCTCGCAAGCGCATGGCAAGTGCGGCCATCACCAAAAAGATATCAACTGATGCGTATCGGAGGATGATACAAGAGGATGTGGAGATGAGGAAACTGGTGACCAAGAAGAAGCGTGTGGGCAGGCTGACAAAACGAGAACAGCATCGGCTGCTGAGACTGAGGGAGCGTGCCAAGCAGCGGAGGATGAAGATGAAGGTAGGAGACAAGGAGAAGGATGCTCGGCACCAAGAGAACCAGGCCAAGTGGATCCAGAACTTGATGAAAGCCCGTGAGAAACAGCGTCTACTGCAGGAGGCCAAGGTGAAGGCTGCCGATGATGCTGGTGCTGGTGCTGCTGCTGAGGCGGGCGGAGACAGAGGAGGGAAGAAGCAGAATGGAGAGCATTGTTACGCGTCCTGGCACGCCAAGCTGGGCACCAACACCACAGGCAGCACTAATAAAGCCGCCTTGACAGCTGGAGAAGACGATGAAGAAGCCAGTCCCAGTGAGGCTGTCAACCTTATGGAAGTGACGCCCCTTCAAGGTGGGGGTGGGGACAGTGGTGAGGAAAACCATGACATAGATGTTGTTGATTCCCCGGCAGTGAGTGGGGACTCCATTGGCCAGGTCGCCTCCCCTGAAACGCCGCCCCTTCCAACCAATCGCAAGCCTTCCCTGGCTGTCACCCACCGTGACCAACGCACTTCTCGCAGCAAATTCCAAGATGGCGACCTATTACTCCACTTGTTCAAATCACGAGACTCGGCGTGTGTGAGATGTTTGGCTTGTCGTGAGCTTTTGAGCTTAAGGCACTTTGTGAAGCACCTGCACCGCTCCTCTAACCCTGACGACCTCATGACTGTATCTGTGCCACACAAACTCGTCATGACCAGCAACGAACCCTCCCCAGAAGAACTCGCTCTCTGGGAAAGGTTCCAAACCACCAGTAAGGAGTATGAACAGCGGAAACGCCAGGCTGCCTCCAGCAAGTCATCTAGCACCTCCTCTCACTCTACCCCTGTTAAGACTCCTGCACTTGTTTCTAAGAAACAAACTCCTCGCCAACCTACTGAGAAGTTGCCAAGCCCAGTGTCAACCCCTTCTCCTGCTAGTAATGCTGCTAACACCAGGCATAGCACACGCATTCGCAAACGTAAACAATTTCACCCCATGGAGAGTTACGTGTTTAATGATGGAAGCGACGAATCGGCCTTGAAGCGACCCAAAGCTGACGCTTAACTTCTTTTCTGATGTCACATGATCAGCACCGTGGAACTATCATCGTCATCCTTATCATTTAGTATTTTAATGCACCCATTATTCATTTGCTTTTTGGCAAGAAACTGTTGCAAAATAAGAAAAGTTTAAAAAAAACTTAAACCAAGGAGGAAAAATTACCAAAAAGTGATGGACACTTGAATGGACCGTACCGCTAGCTGTTTGTATATAAGCCGTGAGAAGAGCTGCTATTTTTGTACATGTGTAGATACATGATTGCGTTGGTGTATTTGTTGCCGTGGTAATCAGTGCTCTCTATCAGTGTCGCAAACAGCATCCATTGTTACCAATCATGTGATGTGATCAATGTGATGAGGACATTCCCGGCCCAGCTTGTTTCACGAACCTATTATCCCAGGAGGTGCATGAATGAGGTCCTTTTTCATTCTCCCTGCCAGCCTTACGCTTGTCAAGGAATCGGCAACAGCAATTCAAATTGGTAATTCATAACTATCACAAAGCTGTTTGTGCAAGCCATTTGTTATATTGGGATAGAAGATATGTCATATCCAAGTCCATATCATTGGGTAGTGGAATTGATAGTGCTAAGTTTGTAATTATTGACTGATACTGGCTTCCCAGCCAGTTTTCAGTCCAGCCTCTGTATGGATATACGTAACTTATCTAAGTATTTAAGCAGCAGCAGTAGCAAACATTTTCACTATGTGTTCATGTATATAATGCAATTCTGACACCCTTGTGAATAGTTGTGGACGAACATGGTAACGGATGGGTTGTTGCAGTCAATGTATGTTCACAAGGTGTGTGTCTGTTTGCAACATCTGTCACCATGTCATGTCTGCTAATCATAACGTCTCATGGCCAGCCAAATAACTGTCATAATGGTCAGTTTTTTTATCACTATCCAGGAAAAATAGTCAGTTGTTTAAAAAATACTAATAACTTTCCGTATAGATGTTGCAATAATAGGCATTTTTCAAGCTGAGTATTTGCTTACCCATTCATTCTTATTATTGCTAAGTGATGTATTAGTTAAAGCATAAATTGTCATTAAGAAGTATGTTTCTTTAGAAAAAAGTTTACTCAATTGTTGTGAATAATTGGAAGGCCAGTTGGAAACTTGCCAGTCTGTGGAAGTTCCACATATGTCCTCTACATTTTGATTCTGTTGAGAAGTACACAAGGGAGGAATTAAACCCTGTTTATAAAATTATATACTTAGGGACTTGTATTTGCAAGATGTTGGCTAGTGAAATAAACAGGGACATTTGTGATGGATTTCTTATTAAAACTCGCATGAATTTGAAATCAACAATATGGTGGTGACCAAGAAGCTCTGTAGCTCCATTTGCCTCTGCTAGGGTGTAGGGTTTCAGATGTGTATCTTATGGGCGTGTGTAGCGACATGGTGACATGACAGGTTCACCTAGATGCAGGGTAATTTTGCTGCCTTTTCTGCCCCTTGCCTAGCTCCAATAAAAGCTTCCACATGTGTTACCTTTGTCAATCTCCTCTGAAGTGAAGACTATCCATGTTTTATGAAATACTCTTATTGCAGTTAATGAGACCCGTTTGCTAGCATGAAATAGCCACATGTGCTTGGTCATCAATCATAGTTTGACCTAGGTGGCAAAAACAAGATGGAATAATCACAAAACGCATAGTCTAAGTGAATATTGTTGAGCTACAACAAAAAAGTGCCCGGCAGGTCTTCTTCACAAGTGAAAACACAGAATGAAATGATCATTTATCACTTGGCAATGTTTTGATTTCATGTCTGAACAAAATAGCAAGGCTAACTAATGTATGGTAATTTATGCACTTATTACATTAGCCAAATGGTTTACATAACTATTGTCATAGTACAAAACGATTTGTATGGTGAACTTGACATTCTTGCTTCAACCACAGGACTTGTGTCAAATTGCACATATTCTCTTGAAGACCAAAGGCCTTGTAATCGTGTGGATCTCACACTGACAGTGTTGATAACCGTATTCAGTAGGTATGCTTAAACATAATAACCATATCCATCTGTTATAATAGTTGCACAAATAACACAGTAAACATACATTCTGTAAACATGACCTGAAGAGACTATACTTACCAAGAGACACTCCTATATCCTCACTTAAGTTTTGTTGTATTAGATAAATAAAAATAATCAGATCTACAGTTTTTCTGCATTACTCTAATGTGATCTAACAATCACCAAGTAAATGAATGGCATTTTAATCACCATGCGACCTTCTGAAAATACATCCTCTCTGAGATTGGGTGTCTTTAAATCCTTACAGGTGATATTAAGTAGAAATAGAGACATCAACTATGGTATTATTTATTTTGTGAATATGAATGTGAGTTAAAAAGTCACAGAAGAGTATGGACATATGTGTTCCAAGTAAACGAAAGAGCGACAAACGTTATGATGTATAACATCACATACCTTGTCATACCGGTTATAAAATATCACAGTTTACTGCTCTGTCCGGAAATACATATGTAAAGTGTTCAGTATAAAATATATGTCATACACGTTAGACCATGCAGAGAGCACACACTTCCTAGAACATTTGGAGAATGCACGTAAATTACACAAATTAAATACCAAAGACAGACCACGAGTACTATTCTATAAATAAAATGAATATTCGGGTATATTTCATGCATTATCCTGTAGCTAAGTGATAATAGTATATTAAAACAAAGATTTTGCTTAACCCATACATCTGTTTTCAACATCTTGTGAGGACTTTGGTAAAATATACCTCTACTGGTGAGTGACAGCTGATGTCAACAGAGGTAATGTTTCACAGTGGCACCTAGTAACCAGAGGAACATGTACATGGCAACATGACAAGCTTGTCTCTCTGAGGCTGTGTTACCTAGAAAGATATAACACTTCACTTGGTCAGGAAGCTCTGGGCAATTTTGTACGAATGACAAAGTGGAGTTCTTAGTCATTCCAACAGGGATATCACAAATGGATGCAATCAACTCAAAGGCTATTTCCTCATCTAGCCACGCTGCTTGATTCAGAAGAGGTGGCTCGTTTATTTCATACTTGTTCCCATGAGCTCGCTTCAAAGCAACAATGTAAGTTTCATTGCCAACCATACTTTTTGTTGCCTGACAACTTGTCCTCATGGCTGCTTCCATGACAACAACAGACTGTGTTATGTCACTTCCATCAAATTTGAAGACACAGTTGAGGTCCAGAGTGACCTCATTCACAGCATAATCCACAGCTATCACCTGTCCCTGTACAACAATGGGAGACATATACAGAATATCTTGTGCTGAGTATTGGCGATAAGGAGTTCCAGGAACAACCTTGCATCCATCCAGGAAACCCATCAAGCTTCCCAATACTACAACTCCCCATGTTGCAAAACCAACCGCATTGTAAGGGGAAGTTGGTGATCTCGTCATCATTGACAAACATGCCAAATACACCTGCTAAATATTCCAGTCACGCTGAGAAAGCTCATCTATAGGACCTGCACTCAAAGCACAACAGAACAACAATAATAAAAAATGTGCAACCTCAGATATTGTAATAATAGAGATTCATCAAAGCCGTAAGTAACAAGTTTCCTGCATCCCTTGAAAAAACTGCTGACAGACAAGATACAGGCATCATTTGTAGGCCAAATACTGTGTAACTGGCACCAGAGGTCATACTGTGTGAAGGCTGTGTTACTGGCACCAGAGGTCATACTGTGAGAAGGCTGTGTAACTGGCACCAGAGGTCATACTGTGAGAAGGCTGTGTTACTGGCCCCAGAGGTCATACTGTGAGAAGGCTGTGTTACTGGCCCCAGAGGTCATACTGTGTGAAGGCTGTGTTACTGGCACCAGAGGTCATACTGTGAGAAGGCTGTGTTACTGGCCCCAGAGGTCATACTGTGAGAAGGCTGTGCTACTGGCACCAGAGGTCATACTGTGAGAAGGCTGTGTTACTGGCACCAGAGGTCATACTGTGAGAAGGCTGTGTTACTGGCCCAGAGGTCATACTGTGAGAAGGCTGTGTTACTGGCACCAGAGGTCATACTGTGAGAAGGCTGTGTTACTGGCCCTAGAGGTCATACTGTGAGAAGGCTGTGTTACTGGCACCAGAGGTCATACTGTGAGAAGGCTGTGTTACTGGCCCAGAGGTCATACTGTGAGAAGGCTGTGTTACTGGCACCAGAGGTCATACTGTGAGAAGGCTGTGTTACTGGCCCCAGAGGTCATACTGTGAGAAGGCTGTGTTACTGGCACCAGAGGTCATACTGTGAGAAGGCTGTGTTACTGGCCCCAGAGGTCATACCGTGAGTAGGCTGTGTTACTGGCACCAGAGGTCATACTGTGAGAAGGCTGTGTTACTGGCCCCAGAGGTCATACTGTGAGAAGGCTGTGTTACTGGCACCAGAGGTCATACTGTGTGAAGACATTTGAAAACTTAATGCCTTGACATGAGAGGGTAGACGCTTGATAAGGGTTGGATTAAATCTAAGAATTAGATTGCAACAGCATCATGTTGTGATATTTATTGATACCAAATCATTCGGCCAGTGATTGCACCATCCTCAATGACCAAACAAAATTGAAAGCAGTTCAATTATTTATTTCGCGGCCTTGAAACACAGCCAATTACACTCACTCTCTCTCTCTCTCTCAATGGCCTCTTCGTCAGACATTTGTGCGCTACGTAAAATTCAGCAGGGACACTGCGATATTTCTCCTAACAAATTGGAAGAAGTCAGTAACTAACCAGGCTTCATTTAGTGCCTTCACTGTTCAGGAATTGAGGCAATATCTTGGTGAGAGGAAGCTGAAGGTGGAGGGCTCGAATGAAGAACTTGGCTTACCGGGCATGGAATGTGAATCACCCTAAAAAACCCACAGGTATGCATTTTGGTTCTGCATTGCGAGTTATCTATATACTTTCGTCACTTGTTCAATATGGGCATTTCGAATGGATTGATGTTTTTATGCTAATACAACCACTGTGAATGATATTACTGTATTTAGTTGGTGGCAATTTATATTGGGATAGGCATAGTGTGGCTTGTCTAAATAAATTAGCAATTTCGACTTATTACATGCAGATAAAGGAAGGGATACGTTTTTATTTGATTGAATTTTTTTGGCCATTTTTGCTCTTTTTCAAATAAAATATTGATTGTTGTACATTTATATATGCATGTTTGCTACGGGTATTTACAGTAAGGAAAGCTTAGGGGCTGTCAAAGCCCTTGATTTGTACAATTATGTGCATTGTGGTTGGGTTGAGAACCTCAGAGTACACCTAACTGCCAGTGAGTTTGTGTTCCTATCACCATAGCACCCTATGGTGTTTGGGCCCTTATTCATACGGATGAAGATTGGGTCAAGGGGGCACGCTGCTGCTGCATGGCTAAACTGGGGGAAGCAGGCAGTGGGGCCCTTCACTTCATACTATTTACTGTGAATGATCCAGGTCTCAACAAGATAAGGTAAGTAAAGGGTTTAACGGCACACCAACACTAATGTGATATATGGTGCCTACAAAGGTGAATAGATGAAATTGACCTGATAAAATTGACCTGAATGGAAAAAAGAGTGAATGATGATGAAAAAGATTAAAATGCAAAAACTATCCTGAGGCAAGTCACCACCAGCCGATTGACTGGGCCAGGCCATCCCAGCCTCTTGTCCAGGTGAAATCCAGGCCAAAGTAGTGTGTTGCAGACATGACCCTCAAGGACCTACTAACCACCTGGATCTCATTGCCCACTGACAAGAGTCACAACCCACGACATGCAGAAGGATACAGTGGGCCTATTCTTCCCCCAGACCCACAGAGGGCTCAACAAACCAGACTCCTGCATGGATGTGCTTTCCCAATGGAAAAATGCTTTCAGGGGATTTGCATGCTTCCAATCCGACAACTTTGCAAAACTTTCAAATATGATTGCTTTGTCGCACCCTGAAGGATAGTTCGGAGCTTGTGATGCAGCCCACAACACAGCAATGTTGAATCATGGTGATGTGTGCCATTTTCTTAGATTAGGAGTTTTTATATAGAGCATAGTCAAGATGTTTCGTTTCATCTCAGAGCACATCATTGCAAAGGACGAATGCTCACGGCTGCTCAAAACACTGGTTGTCTTGATGTTCAAAGGAACTCTGGTCGTCGACAGCCATCAAGATTTATTTGGCTGCTAACAGCAGAAGATTGACGGGAATATAACGACGTGATGACCAAGTTATTAGCTTGACAATGCGACTAGTTGTCGTCCACTTAGTGTGCAACGCCATAGCTGTCCAAGTCGACAAGAGCTTTGTGCCTATGAAGACCCCCGATTTCCGGTTGACCTACTTCAAGGCGGCACAACTCACCCAGGTGCTATAGACAGAGGTCTATGTTCCATATATTGTTACCATGGTGAACCTGTGTCCTAAGATAAATTCATACAATGCACCGATCCGCTACTCGCTGATTGTCTTATCGACATTGGTGAACGAACTAGACCCAACAATCTGGTATTTACCTCGCACGACCAAATTTCGGATAGTACAACCATGGAGTAGCATCGGTCGCACGGTAATATAAATATATACTCAGACGTCTTGTAGGGCTAATCTGATAATAGCCATACATGGCGTCTTTTAAGTTAATAAAAAGATACGCAGGGTTAATTGTATAACTGAACCAGCCAACAACAAATAATTCACATGGAAGCTATTATTATCATGGCGTAACTGCTGGTTACTGATGAACGAACAACGGGTACTGGAAGAGTCTGATGTAAACAAAGAAAACACCGTCACCGAGCTGCAAGCATCTGATTGAATCATGATAGTTAACAATTGTCAATAACAGTTGATCTATTCATAAATGACTCACCTTGCCAAGGTGCTTGGCTTAAACAATCAGTTCAGTGTAACTCCGCATCGACGTGTAATAATTAATAAGTAAACTGTAATGATGCAAAGGATATAACGTCATCAGTCCTGTCGAAAGGGTTCGACGCTCGGTGCCAATAGTAATTGACGCATTGAAAATGTGTCAAAGTTGAAAGGGTCAAGGCCCTTTGAAATACAGTCAAGGATATAATGCGGGCTACTTTTGGCTTGGACTACGGGGGCACTCTTTAAAAAATGGAGAAAAGCCCCGTTCAATGGACACGGAAGTTTTGAATATCTCGTGTTGGGGAGATCTAAGTAATAATTGATCAATACCAGCTGTATAAATATGTATAAATTTATATATATATAATATATATGTGTGTGTGTGTGTATGTTTTTAACCAACCTGTGTGAGACCACTGTATTGGAAAGGAGTTAACACAGAACATATGACCCAATAAAGCTGTAATATATAGCTATAAGCTGAAATGGCACAAAATACAATCAAAACCCAAGATTCTTTGAATATATTTATTTAAACTTAATAAATTTCCTTTCATCAACCATCAAAAGGGTTACATGTACATAACTAGTACTCATGACCTACCCACAATTAACCCAGAATCTAAGTACTCTCCCTGCTTTAAAAGCATGCCCTTTTCAACAGCCATATTTGGATGCTGATGTAGTCTTTGGGTCCAGCTTATGAAACCCCAAAATCCAACACACAAAGTTAAGCAAATTAGTTTCTACTGGCATGATCTCAATTGATTGCTTTGTTTTTGATTAAAAATAATAACCAATGCTACATCAATAAACAGGAAGTAAATGACAAACAAAGGATTTATCAGTGTATAACAGAGAATTGTCTAAAACCTAAAAGAGTAGATGAGAAATTACCACCAATTGAGGGTCAACATATCAGGGATTCAGGGCAAATTATATGACAGCTCATACTTTTTGGTTATGTTTGTGGTGTATAATTCAGAGAAATCACAAATATAGAGAAAATTCATCAGTAAAATAAATCAAAATGCAACAGAAAGAAACCAACAGCTATATTGAGTTCTATTTTATCATAAAATAATAATTTAAAAAAACCAACAAGGAATAAGCCCAATCACTTCGACAAAAACCCCAACAACAGATAACAGCAATGGGGATGTTATGAGGCATTAACAAATTAGCACTTTTAACACAGCAATAACCAACAACTAATCAAATATTATCACATCATTATGCTGAAAAGACATTTGTAATGTGTGATGCATCACAAACAACAGAGCCTAGATATCCTGATTGGTCAGCTGTAAAAATTAAAGTAGATGTAAATACTAAAATGAATTGCTGCATGATTGAGCTTTTATTATATAACTGACTGGCAAAAAACAAGCACTTCTTATTCATTTGTGACATTCACTTTGACCTCATGCCAAGCATTGTTGATAAGCCCGCGCAGGTTCCAAACGCTGGTGACAGTCTCTGGTTGGGTATTGTGCGATGTGTCTGTAGCTTTACAGGCAATGGAGAGAGGACCTTGGTGACCTGAGGGCACAGGTATGGTGGCTTCCCATACAGTCCAGGCCCACTGCCGATGACGCACCTGGGGGGTCGAATGGAGCTCTGCCTCTTGCCAGGATTTACCTCCATCAGCAGTAACGTC
The DNA here is from genome assembly GCA_034190875.2 of Urechis unicinctus. NCBI lineage: Eukaryota > Metazoa > Annelida > Polychaeta > Xenopneusta > Urechidae > Urechis > Urechis unicinctus. Next base: position 38,012,940 of record CM067351.1, on the reverse strand, counting down.
AACACGCACAATTCCCCGGCCACCGCCACTCCAGGAGTAACCCCGTACAACCACCTCATCGCCTTCTACCACAGCACCATCTTTGGGCTCACATACAGCGGACTGGACTGGGTACTCCTGAATAGCTACTGCTTTGGAGAAATCAACATTATGCCAATCAATAGAGGGATGGAAGGATTTATAGTCGTTTCTCTGCCAATGACTGAAAGATTCCTCTTGACTTGCCTCGATGCGTCCCACCCACTTAACCTGTCTGGCTCCAACGGTGCCTGGCACAATTACTCGCACAGGGAAACCATGGTCCACAGGAAGAACTCGACCATTCATTTCAAATGCAAGAAGCACATCTTTCCTGGGATCAACAGCAGTTTCAATGGGAATGGAGGCTTCATATGATTTATTTTCCATGTCTTTATCCATGCCCTCCAAGAGAACATGCTTGTAATCCTCCTCATGAATACCAGCGTATGCTAGCACGTCACTCAAGAGTACCCCCGTCCACTCAGCATTGCTGATGGCAGCTGCACCCCATGATAAACCTTTTACAGCCTTCACCTTATTCATGTCACTACGTCGATTCCCAGCACATTGCACAGTGGCAGTGATGGTATGAGGCTTAAACTTGGTCTTCAGATCATGAAGACTTAACTTCACTGGTTTCTTCCCACCTTTAACCTCCAATTTAAACTTGTTTCCATCAATCTTCGGCACAGGTAGATGGTTTCTGACGAAGAAGAGCTCATTTGGAGTGATGAAGTTATCCACTAATAACTCAGTGGGAACCTCTGCATTGAAAGGCTTGGCAGAATTGACTACAAGGGCAGGATGCCTTTTAGGGTCATTTGCATATGGATCCTTGGATGACTTCACATCAACAGCTTTCAAGTCATCCGGGTGTATATTACCGATGCGTAGTCCCTCCAAAATTTCAAAAACCTCAGCATTTTTATGAATAGCATAAAGGTCCCAGAACGGTTCTAGTTGACCACCCGCTGCTAAAAGAATCTTGTTGCCACCAGGATGACCTTCCATGAACTCTGTGATGTCATAGACACCATCTTTGTATGTGACCCAGATAGCTCCATCACTAGCACTCTTGTGTTTCTGAATGTCTGCCAGCCGAAAATCAGGGAGGTCTGTGCATCTGGCTCCAGCTACTTTCACTGTCTCTGATTTTGCCTCTGCGAAAGCTTCTTTCCTCTTCCCATATATACAACTGCACCTTGAACATAGGTGATGCAATAAGCCTGTTAGAACGTTTAATAATTAAGTTGTAGTGCTTATCTGCTTATTCATCCTTTATGTTCTCCCACCTTTCACAACACACTTGATTTAATCGTAATGCCTCATCCGGTTTTCGATGATATCATAAAATGTTGTAAAATTGCAACCGTTTCTAAAGATAAAAAATGATAGACACAAAATATACTTCAGTACCTAGAGCAGATATCCCCGCGAGTGCCGACAGAGTAACCCACGTCTGGCTTCTGGAGCGATACCCCCAGTGCGAAGCTTTACCCGTGTACCTCTTGTTTGTTGAGCTGTCACGTTGCGACGGCCTGTATTTACCACCATTGTCGACGGACAAAGATCGGAGGAGGGCATTGTCTCCAAGCAAACATATCCTTTGTCGCGACGGGGTGATTTGAACAACTCTACGAAACATTTTATGAGTTGAAAAGTCAAATACACGACAACAGATTGAAAGTCACAGGCGGAATGTTGTAGATGTACAAGTAGACAGGGAGCATACCACACCTTACTATAAGGCGAGTCCATTGTCTGATACAGCAGTCTGGAGATGAGCATTGCAATCAGATTTGCAATTTCAGCACCATCATTATTTATGAGAATATGAATAAATTGTTTACTGAAATATGTTCACGTTATTGATCATAAGCAATCGAACTGTAATCTTAAAAATCGTGACCGAGAGAGTTCAATAGAATGATCCACGATAAAATAATACGCACTCCCTAGACTTTCTAATATCACGTGCTTGATCTCTCCATGTAAACAGTGGCTGACACTTCGAGGCCTTGCAATCAGAAGTTTAAAGGTAAAACGTGATGATGGTGACCTGTATAACATAGTAACTGTCACGGGACACTCAAACCAGCTTGTTGCAAAGATTTCTCAACGAGTTTATGAAATAACTATCATCGCTACCAAAACATCAATCCGTTCACTTTAGCCTAAAGTTTAGGCTTTAACTGTTTAGTCAGTTTAGCCTGCCCTTAGGCCTTACTCCCTTAGGCTTAGTCCTTACTGGCCTTAGTTTATAATAACATGTTAATGTGACCAGAAACTGCCATCAAACTCTTCGGGCAACTGACAAATTTCACATCGCCATAAACCTTGATTGGGGGCAGCGATTTCGGGCATTATTTGTAGTCATTGCTGGAGCTAATCTGCTAATGCTATTGCGATTAAGACACTTTCTAGGAGGTCAGCCCATTGACTGATTGAGGGAAGGCCAGAACATGAAAGAAAATTAAGACCATGAAGGGAAGGTCATATACTGTAGGGAGAGAATATCAGTTCATCTTGTTACCTTCAGTATAATTGGCAATCTGGGTTTATCACTACACAAGGTCAGATGAAGTGCCAGCAGTGTTTCATATATGATTTGTTGAAACCAAGTTTAACGCACTCCTACCTAGGCTGTGGCTCGCTGTTCACTGATTAGTGGCGACCACTGATTGTTTGCATTGTTGTGCTATTGACCTCTTTCCAGCTCCATGAAGATTAAGAATCTTTCTGTTCTCAGTGTAATTATTGTCCCAATCACATATTCAACACTCTCAACAAGTTTCTACTGCATTGATTGGTTTATATTGGTCCAGGGTAAAGTCCAGGATCACTCAAATGTCAAGTGCTAGGAATCAAGCATCCACAGGTCGGTGTCAGAAAGATAACATATTATCCGATATTCCATGCTCTGCTGTTATTGTTAGCAGTAAAGATGGGTTAGACTTGCGGTTCTAGACCACAGATCATACCAATGATAAATGGGGGTGAACAATGTTGATGAATGATTGCTTTGATTAATGGACCAGATGGAGCCATTGAAGGAAAATGTAACCCTTCAGGTTGGATGCACCTTTTGTTACCTCCAGCTGTGGGCTTGACATGCCATTTACATTTGTTACCATCACGTGCTCCATCAATAGGTCTCTATCAGTAGTCTTCATTTAGTGGTTGATATCAGAAACTTTTTATCAAAAGTTCTCCGTCAATCACTCACTACTTCAAGTCCATCAATTGGATACCACCATTAACACAAACTCAAAGGCACATGGACAAAAGTACACCACCAAAAGTCAGTCATCAATAGTTTATATCTTGACTGACAGGTTGTGGTCGAGTGTATTAGGTGAGGTTCTGTGGTTCCCAAGACCAGCTGGTCATGTTTAGACCGTTATGATATTTCTCGTCCATTCATCGGTGGGAGTAATCATAAAGCGATACATCATAACGTCCCTCAAAATTCCTTTGACTTCTCCCATATGAGGATCATCTTAGATTCTTTGTGACAGTGTATAAAATATTAATTTCCCATTCATAATTGCTCCGAAACAGTGCAATAGTACTCTCTCTTCATAAGGGGACTTTTTGACGCTTACGCAGCCCGTGTGCTGTCGAAACGCCAAATGCTCCAGTACAACCACATATATTAGCCCATTCAATGGGCCATTGTTCTATGGTATAACCTATCATCGGGTCTTTGCATTGTGCACCGGTACCTTGGCCTTGAAACATACAGTGCTATTTTTATATCAGTTTATATTCAATTGATGCGGGCTAATTTTCTAATTCGCCATGTTTTCGGGCCCTATTTCGCCTGCTGCAATTTAATCAAATTTGATAGAAAATTACATGAATTGATCAGTGGCCTTGTTAGCGGAGTATCTGGCCGACATACGATGCTTAGTCTAACCCTCCTCGACTAGAATGACATTGTTTCAAGCGACAGAACTCTATCCAAACGACAACACGCGTCAGTGAGTTGTGCAAAGCGTGGTTAGCAGATCGAACACCCATACTGATTGAGAAAGCTGGAGGTTATGGTACTGCGCTAGGTAAGCGGGTCAGGAAAGGTTGACTTACGCGTTCCTCGAACTGTCATCGACCAGGTGCACGGAGATAGGTTAACCACAGCGGAGATGATTTCAATATCTTCATGGCTGCTTGTTGCTTTCTAGTAAAGCAGCGGTGCAATGGCGGAGTTCGGCGAGCAACATCCATTGGTTACGGTCTCTTATGCAATGTGGGCTCGTTTCAAACCGACAAACGAACAAGTCTGTTCAAACAGTAAACACAATTGGTGGCGTTTGCGTGCCAATTGAGTTGTAGTAGACACAATCCAGCGTTTGATGGTTGATATACGGTCACATGACGCAGAAAAGCATGCTAGAGCTTTAAATTGAAGGGATTCGCAGGTTTGGGAGGGCTGGTTTTATTTACACTTACTGCCTGTTTGGGTGAACGGCAACTTGGTGGGATTGTGTGGCCTACACGAAACAGAGATTTCTATTTCTTCAACCTTATAGCCATGAGAATAAATAGTGTGGCTTTATCTTTAGTGTGTGGACAGGTGGTTATTGTGAGAATATAGAATAAAGAGATGGTTATTGTGAGGATATAGAATGAAGAGATGGTTATTGTGAGGATATAAAATGGAGAGATGGTTATTGTGAGGATATAGAGGGTAAGGAGAGATGGTTATTGTGAGGATATAGAGTATGGAGAGATGGTTATTGTGAGGATATAAAATGGAGAGATGGTTATTGTGAGGATATAGGGTAGGGAGAGATGGTTGTTGTGAGGATATAGTATGGAGAGATGGTTATTGTGAGGATATAGAGTAGGGAGAGATGGTTATTGTGCGGCTATCGGATGCCGAGCTGGTTCTTGTGAGGATCTCCCCTGGAGCGATGGTTCTTGTGAGGATATAGAGCTGGTTATAGAGCGGATCTGGAATGGAGCGCTGGTTCTTGTGCGGCTCTCCCCCTGGAGAGCTGGTTATTGTGCGGATATAGAGTAGGGGGAGATGGTTATTGTGTGGCTCTCGAGGATGGTTCTTGTGGAGAGATGGTTATTGTGAGGATGTTCTTGTCTCGAGATGGTTATTGTGAGGATATGGAATGGAGCTGGTTCTTGTGAGGATATGGCCTGGCGCGATGGTTCTTGTGCGGATCTGGAATGGGCGCGCTGGTTATTGTGAGGCTTGGTTCTTGTGCGGCTCTCGCCGGGATGGGTTCTTGTGCGTGGATTAAAGAATGGAGCGATGGTTATTGTGCGAATATAGAGTAGTGAGCGCTGGTTCTTGTGCGGCTCTCGCGTAGGTTCTTAGGGGCTCTGGGAGAGATGGTTATTGTGAGGCTATGGCCTGGCGCGCTGGTTGCTTGTGAGTTTTATTGTGCGGCTCTGGAGTCGGGAGAGATGGTTTATTGTGAGGCTCTGGCCTGGCGCGATGGTTCTTGTGAGGCTCTCGCCGGGATCGCGCTGGTTCTCGGAGTGGCTCCCGCCTGGAGCGCTGGTTCTTGTGCGCCTCTCGAGCTGTCGTGCGGCGCTGGTTCTTGTGCGGCTCTCGCGTCGGGCGCGCTGGTTATTGTGAGGCTCTGGGGGATGGAGAACGCTGGTTCTCGCCTGGCGCTCGATGCTCTTGTGCGGCTCTCGCCTGGGCCGCGCCGGTTGTTGTGAGGCCCTCCCCCGGGGCGCGCTGGTTCTCGAGTCGCGCGCGCTGTTATATGTGCGGATCTCGCCTCGAGCGCGCTGGTTCTAGAGTGGGGCGCGCTGGTTCTTGTGCGGCTCTCGAATGGCGCGAGCTGTTATAGCGTGGAGAGCGCTGCTTTATGTGCGAATCTAGCCTGGCGAGCGCTGGTTCTTGTGCGGCTCTCGAGTGGGGCGCGAGCTGGTTGTTGTGAGGATATAGAATGGAGAGAGATGGTTATTGTGAGGATATAGATTGGGGAAAGATGGTCGTTGTGAGGATGGAGAGATGGCTGTGATGATATACAGTTGAGAGAGATGGCTGTTGTGATGATATAGATAGGGTAGAGATTGTTGTTGTCGGGATATAGAATGAAAAGAGTTGGTTGTTGTTAGAATATAGATTCTGGAGATGAATTATAAGAAAAGGGGGAACTGGATAATTAACTAGTCAGGACTTAAGTGATATCACATGAGAATGAGTGTGTCTATGATGCACCGCATAGTGCCCAGGCCAACTTGGAACAAACCCATTGCCTGACAAGATAAGTGACAATAGTGATAAAGATCTAGTTAGAAGTGGTCCAATCTTGATGTTTTTGCATTTTCTCTTGTGAAATATTGATGGAATCACTCAATAACTGCGTAGATAGTCCACCGAGTCCACCCAGATAAGACTATGGACCAGTGGTCAATACTGCTATGCTAACTATTTGTAAGGTGTTTAAGTAGCAGAAGCCCTGTCACTTCATTATCCTGTTGGTCCCATAATGTGCAATTTTCATCAATGATTTCCCTTTCTATAAGTGTAAACCTTGTGATAATCCCAAGTGAGAAGTTTGCAATTGATAACGTTAATCTGTGAGGAATCCTGTATATTTTGTTGATATTTATGTAACAGGAGTTGGCGGGGGATCCAGCTGTCCTTAAATTCTTCCAGATAAGCACCATTGATTTATTGACAGATCGTGATTCGCTAGAGTCGATATGAGCAGGTGCCTGTCACATGACCTGCTCAAGGTCACTGCCTGGACGTGCATCTCTCAGTCATTACTGTAGTCTTGTTTGCTTAAGTAAGCATCCCTGAAATGGTTGGCAATGATTGTGGAGGCCAGGGTAAGGATGACCTTCGAAGAGAATGTGGAGGTCATAACAAGGATGACCTTCACACCGGTCAAGATTTGGGGTCATCTGGTGTGATGACAGACCTGCTTGATGAGTTTCTGGAGGCTGAGGAGTTACTGTGGCAACATGGACCTGGCACAGATACAGGAGGGTGTCAACAAGACCATGGGATGTGCTATAATATTATCAGGTGAGATCAAGAGAGGAAGAGGCTGTTTCTATTAAGTATACAGTAAAACCCAGATTTTTCCAATATTTGGCTAAAATGAGTCATAGTACCCCATTTTCAGAATTACCTAAGTATGTCTCAACCATGCTTCTTTGGCGATGACATTAAGTCGACCTCTGTCGATGATTTAACATGTACGTTAGTTTGATATTCTTTATGTGCGGCTAACAGTGCAGTAATAGTGTAGAACATTATGAGAGATGCAGGTGAGTGAAGTAGTTTTCTTTTTCAGGAATAGCCGTGCACTTTTCTACATTCATGGATACTTTGCGAACTTCGAGTGAGTGTTTACATTTTCTTCCTAATCATTCCTATTGCCCATGTGTGTTATATACAGAGGAAACAAATAGTCTGTGATTGTCTGTAGGTCTAGGAAATGCTGTCTCAATCTTGCCGCGGGACAGAGTCGACTGAACGGAGTGAGAGTGGTAGGAGTCACCATGAATACAGTGTATATACAGAACTGACATCACGCACGCAGACCAAATACACAGTCACCACACATACATCCCTAATACAGCACATATAAACTGTGCTGACATCACAAAAAAACCACCTTTTGCACACCCATCCTGCACCACACAATACCTCACACCAGATGTGTTGAATGCTCAATATAAGCTATATGTGTGACATGTTGGTGTGTCAGATGTGCATTATTTGTAGAAAGTGCCCTGATTGTGTCTGCTATTATCAGGTGTCAACATCCATGACAAGTGGGGGTTTAGAAGAAGGTGAGAAATTGATTGACGCTATCTGCTTTCTCATCCATTTAAAATGCCATGCATATCTATAGTGGGACAATGTAAACATAGGGCTTTCCATTGCTCAGCTCTCATAGTGTGGACACAACTGGTGTTTGTAGATCTTTACTCTTAGCCAGGAATTTTTTTGAAAAGAGCTGGTTTTCTTTCATGGTTGTGTACAGGCGCTATGAGGAAACAGCACGCTGCGATCGTCCCTGTAGATATATTATCTCGGAAGGTTAGCTACTTCAGATGATTGACAGGTTTTATTGTTGTTTTTGTCTATTGTATTCTAGATAAATGATGATATATGTCAAGTGATTGTGAAGATTTGACATTTGTGATGCACATTGCAGTAACAACCTCTGTTTTCCACTGCTACCGATGACAGGAATTCCAGGTGTTCAAGAAATGCACTCTCTTGACCCACTTCCCAGTGCTAGCAGTACCCACTCCATCCCAAGACTCCTCCCCCCTGACCCCTGACCTTGGTAGGTCCAACCGCAAGTACCGCCCTAACTCCAGAATCTCCGCCCTCTCATTTGCCGATTCGCTGAGCTGGGGATCAGACCCTGATGACGTTGACCTGTCAATCATCCCATCAGAGATGCTGTGTGATCTGGTTCACCAGTTGTTTGGTCTCAACGGGGAGAAAACAAAGCAATATCAACGAGTGGTATATGAGTCTTATGGCAGGAGATCTGATGCCAAGGTTGGTTTAGATTTAGAATCATGCTAATGTCATCGTTGTGGTTGTGTAATTTGGATGATGATATTACCTGATGCTACTAATCACTTGTTTCAGTGTCATTGGCTTTTGAGGGCTAGTCCTCAATGTCTCTCTTAAGTTGATGTTGTCTATTATTAGCACTCTCTGCTGTGATTGGCTAGATACTAGCAGAAGAGATGGCCAATCAGCTGGCTCTTTTGGAGAACAACAAGCATCCCTACTACAGCCAAGCCTCTTTCCTGGTCAGACCTTAGTTTCTCAGTTCATTTGTAGCAAGTATGAACCGATTATTTCATATTGTTCATGTTGCAATGATTTTGGTCCCACCATTCATAGACCAGACAAGGTTACGAAGCATGGCAGCAAGTGGAACGTAAACATATCCTCAACCTCATCAACAAATTCTGGCAGATCGCATTGCCCCCTGTCAAGAATGTCCAAAGTGAGCATCATCATCACCATGACGATTACCACTTCCTTCTTCTACGGTTGCTACGGTAACATTTTGTGTTTTTCTTATCTGGTTTGCGGAAATCTTTTATAATATAAAAGATTTGCCTCTTAGATAAATGCATATATCATGGCATGAGTGCATACATACTTCTACCAACCAGACTATGTAACATTTGTGGTTGGCTACAGTTACGAGAAAGGGCAGCGTAGTGATACAGGCAGCTCCAACTTGACCCCTGTGACCCCTCTGCTCTCATGTGCATCTTCGCGTCTTCTGAAGGAGTTCGCTCTCAGATACGGAGTGGTCAGTTTATGAAACCACGCAATTACTTTCTTCTTATGCATGTTCTCTATTGCTAATATCTATAAACATAATTAATTCTGGTTTTTATTTTTGCTGGTTTTCATCCCACACCCCCGCATGCTTGAAATGGCTGCCTCCATTTCAGGGGGAGCTCTTCTGTAAAGTGGTTTACTTGGAATATTTAGCTGAGAACTTTGAGAATGAAGTATGCCACATTCACCATACAGTGCTGGTCATGTCCACCATCTTGGATTTGTTTCCAAGCAACAGGGCAAAAGCAATAATTGTGCAGTCAGAGGTAAGTTAGTATATGATTCCTCTTCTCAATCCTAACTCACGTCACCTTTATCCATAATTCTTTGAAAGCTGAGTTGGTTAGTATGTGTCTGTTTCAAGTACACTCAACTGGACTCGATTATTGAAGTGATTCTGGGTCAGTGCCGTAATTCTCTCACCAGAATCAAGCGGCTTTTCCAGAACCGCCAGAGCCCAGCGGAAGGTGTTGGTGAGTGGGCAGATCAACTTGAAGCTACATTGTGAACGTGAAGCTCTCAATCATGTCATTGACCTAAACGTTGGAGTAGGATGTGTTTGATGTAATCTAAGCTACTTGTCATTGGTCCACTCTGTTCTTCACTACAGGTTTGTTGATCGACTTGTTGTCAACAACCTTGACCCTGAAGTCGTATCTACATGGCTGTCCAGAGACAGCTGTCGACAGCCTCCTCTATCAGTATATACAGGTGGGTCACCAGTCCCAGTTACGTCACCCATCAACATACCGACATAACTCGTCTTCCCGAAGACATCATCACAGACTACCTCTTTTATTCAGAATTTTTTGCAGATATATATCCAAATAAGTTATTTAAGTTCATTGATATGTTGTTATTATGCTATAGCTTGTTGTTGTTGTTGCTGTAGGTGAATTTTGAGATGGCATATGAGAGACATAAAATCATCAGTCTGACAGACCTACGACTCGACCCCCGGACACCCTTACTCACCCCAAAACTGGTACTGATCTCATTCACATGAAGAGGCGTATAGTTAGAGCTAAATCGTAACTCATTAACGTAAATATCCTCAGTCACATCTCATTTGCATAGCAACGCTGCTGGTCACATGTCATCCTGCTAATTAACATATACTCGTTTGAGTTCACTGTGATCTTCCCCCACCACCCACCTTCTCTTAATGTTATGCTCTACCTGGTTTACCCCTGTGTGGTCAGCTCAGCCGACTGATGACCGAGGTCAGAGATGAAGTGCATGATTATCAGGCCAAATACCAGGCTGTCTTTGAAAGGTAACACTTCTGCTACAGGTTGGTTAAACACCGTTGAGTTGGTCTGTCAGTGATGTGGCTCAGTATGTTGATATCCGTCTCGTTGAATTGGGACTAGATGTTGATGGCAGTTTTATTTCCGTGGGACTATACATTGAAGCAGGTCTTTTTGCTATGTACGTAGGTAAATTAAAGTCTCCTTCTCACGTGATTAGGTTCTCTGACATGTGTCTTGTTACTTTGTGACTAGGAACTCAGTCATGTTAATATGTGACTAGGTGCTCTGATATCAGTCATGTTGCTATGTGACTAGGTGCTCTGATATCAGTCATGTTGCTATGTGACTAGGTGCTCTGATATCAGTCATGTTGCTATGTGACTAGGTACTCTGATATCAGTCTTGTTGCTATGTGACTAGGCACTCTGATATCAGTCATGTTACTATGTGACTAGGTACTCTGATATCAGTCATGTTGCTATGTGACTGGGTACTCTGATATCAGTCTTGTTGCTATGTGACTAGGTACTCTGATATCAGTCTTGTTGCTATGTGACTAGGTACTCTGATATCAGTCATGTTGCTATGTGACTAGGTACTCTGATATCAGTCTTGTTGCTATGTGACTAGGTACTCTGATATCAGTCATGTTGCTATGTGACTAGGTACTCTGATATCAGTCTTGTTGCTATGTGACTAGGTACTCTGATATCAGTCATGTTGGGGTACTCTGATATCAGTCTTGTTGCTATGTGACTAGTACTCTGATATCAGTCATGTTGCTATGTGACTGGGTACTCTGATATCAGTCTTGTTGCTATGTGACTAGGTACTCTGATATCAGTCATGTTGCTATGTGACTAGGTACTCTGATATCAGTCATGTTGCTATGTGACTGGGTACTCTGATATCAGTCTTGTTGCTATGTGACTAGGTATCTGATATCAGTCTAGTTGCTATGTGACTGGGTACTCTGATATCAGTCTGTTGCTATGTGACTAGGTACTCTGATATCAGTCATGTTGCTATGTGACTAGGTACTCTGATATCAGTCTTGTAGCTATGTGACTAGGTACTCTGATATCAGTCATGTTGCTATGTGACTGGGTACTCTGATATCAGTCTTGTTGCTATGTGACTAGGTACTCTGATATCAGTCATGTTGCTATGTGACTATGTGTGACTAGGTACTCTGATATCAGTCTTGTTGCTATGTGACTACTAGGGGTACTCTGATATCAGTCTGTTGCTATGTGACTAGGTACTCTGATATCAGTCATGTTGCTATGTGACTGGGATACTCTGATATCATATCAGTCTTGTTGCTATGTGACTAGGTACTCTGATATCAGTCATGTTGCTATGTGACTAGGTACTCTGATATCAGTCTTGTTGCTGCTATGTGACTAGGTACTCTGATATCAGTCACTATGTGACTGGGTACTCTGATATCAGTCTTGTTGCTATGTGACTAGGTACTCTGATATCAGTCTGTTGCTATGTGACTAGGTACTCTGATATCAGTCTGATATCAGTCTTGTTGCTATGTGACTAGGCACTCTGATATCAGTCATGTTACTATGTGACTAGGTACTCTGATATCAGTCATGTTGCTATGTGACTGGGTACTCTGATATCAGTCTTGTTGCTATGTGACTAGGTACTCTGATATCAGTCTTGTTGCTATGTGACTAGGTACTCTGATATCAGTCATGTTGCTATGTAACTGGGTACTCTGATATCAGTCTTGTTGCTATGTGACTAGGTACTCTGATATCAATCTTGTTGCTATGTGACTAGGTACTTGCTATGTGACTAGGTACTTTGACATCAGTCGTGTTGCCGCTCAGTCTTTCTACAGTTATCTTATGGAAGATACTCAGTTACTCTGTCATCAAAAATCCCCACAGAGGGTAGGATTTCTCTATTTTCTATTAATTTACACTAGGTGTTGAAATTTTTTATATCAGTTAATTATTATGCACTTTTATTTTTAAATTAGGAGCACTAACACCAGCGCACTATTGATTGCTGCTGCTTGCCTGGTTTGAGGACATAGTGGATGAGAATTTGAATGAAGAACAGTTTTGCAATAATGATACTAATGATTGAACGTGCATAGATGGGAGATCATAACAGTGTGTGTGTGTGTGTGTGGGTGTGACCAGAACCCTAGTGAACTGGACCTGACCATGCTGAGTCTCATGTTCCGACTCAACCAACTGGACATGGACTGGGCCATCTACATCCCCCCCAGGTGAGTGCCACTAAGCTACATATAACCACAGTTATTGGATATATGTGTATAGTTTCATGTACAGTATTGTAAGTTCCTATTGGCTTGTTCCACAATGGCATGTTTCACAGGTATAAATCCAACATGTGCTTATTTATGGATTTTATTTATATTGCTTTCACCTTGATCACTTCCAGGGTGTCCATTCCACCTGTATCAGTTTCTCATATATCAGTTCCACCTATATCTGTCCTAACTATATTAATTCCACCTATCAATTCCACCTATATCAATTTCACCTATATCAATTTGACCTTTATCAATTCCACCTATATCAGTTCCACCTTTATCAATTCCACCTGTATCAATTCCACCTTTATCAATTCCACCTATATCAGTTCCACCTTTATCAATTCCACCTATATCAGTTCCAGCTTTATCAACTCCACCTATATCAGTTCCATCTTCATCAATTCCATCTATATCAGTTATTAATCCACTTACATCAGTTTCACCTTTATTGATTCAACCTATATCAGTTTCACCTTCATCAATTCCACCTATATCAGTTATTAATCCACTTACATCAGTTTCACCTTTATTGATTCCACCTTTATCAGTTTCACCTTCATCAATTCCACCTATATCAGTTATTAATCCACTTACATCAGTTTCACCTTTATTGATTCCACCTATATCAGTTTCACCTTCATCAATTCCACATATATCAGTTATAAATCCACTTACATCAGTTTCACCTTTATTGATTCCACCTATATCAGTTTCACCTTCATCAATTCCACCTATATCAATTATTAATCCACTTACATCAGTTTCACCTTTATTGATTCCACCTTTATCAGTTCCACCTTTATCAATTCCACCTATATCAGTTCCACCTTTATCAATTCCACGTATATCAGTTCCAGCTTTATCAATTCCACCTATATCATTTCCACCTTTATCAATTCCACCTATATCAGATCCACCTTTATCAATTCCACCTATATCAGTTAAACCTATATCTGTCCCTAACTATATCAGTTCCATCTTCATCAATTCCACCTATATCAGTTATTAATCCACTTACATCAGTTTCACCTTTATTGATTCCACCTATATCAGTTTCACCTTTATCCATTCCACCTATATCAGTTATTAATCCACTTACATCAGTTTCACCTTTATTGATTCCACCTTTATCAGTTTCACCTTCATCAATTCCACCTATATCAGTTATTAATCCACTTACATCAGTTTCACCTTTATTGATTCCACCTATATCAGTTTCACCTTCATCAATTCCACCTATATCAGTTATAAATCCACTTACATCAGTTTCACCTTTATTGATTCCACCTATATCAGTTTCACCTTCATCAATTCCACCTATATCAGTTATTAATCCACTTACATCAGTTTCACCTTTATTGATTTCACCTATATCAGTTTCACCTTTATCCATTCCACATATATCAGTTATTAATCCACTTACATCAGTTTCACCTTTATTGATTCCACCTATATCAGTTTCACCTTCATCAATTCCACCTATATAAGTTATTAATCCACTTACATCAGTTTCACCTTTATTGATTCTACCTATATCAGTTTCACCTTTATCAATTCCACCTATATCAGTTCTAGCGATATCATTTCCACTTGTATCCGTTCAAACTGAATCGCTACCACCTGTATCAGTTCCACCTAAATGAGATACAGATGTATCATTTGCATATGTATGAGTTTCACCAATAAAAAAGCTTCCTATATCAGTTCCACCTCTATATCCTGTGTGAAGCTATCAAACTTGGCGAGAATCCTTTCTGGACGAGATGTGTCACTGGTTCGCTGTTTTACACAGACACTGCCAACGTCTTGTACTTCAGACGCTTGCTTTAGAAAAGGTGACTTTTCAGTTATTTTAATTATGGTTGAATGATTTCATTATTTCTCTTTGTCATTTAGTTAAATATATAACTAATCTGTTATGAATTTCAGTTCAAAGTATTAGAATTTGAGGAGACAACTGCTCCATTTAGAGGGGGTAACTCTGGCAGAGCTAGCAGCACTTTGTCATCAGTTTCTCTTACCCCCTCTGCACACTCTGCATTCAGTGCTGTCAAACATCATCAGGTTGATATTTCACAATGCTTATTTACTGAACATGACCAATAATAAGTTGAAGATATAATTGTTATTATCATTAATTTGTGATGACAAAGTTGATGATGAACTTCTCTGGTCAAATATCTATGCCCTTTAATCAAAAGTTTGCTTTAATTGTGTGTTTTGCTTGCAGAAGCCATTGTCCGCCATTCCATCATTTAGGAAATCCAGCAACCCTGCTGCTGATAAGGAGGTACTGGGGCTTGAAGAGCTAGAGGAATCGTTCAGAGGGAAATTCTCCATGTCTGTGAACCTGCCATTGGTTCTGGATGAGAAGTCTTCAAATGGGCATCGCAGCTTATATCGGTCCCGCTCAGATACAAAAAGTGAATCAGACATAGTGAAAGCTACGACAGAGAGGTCAGAAAGATCGCGGCAAGACATACATGATAAATTCACTGTAGTCAACCCAAACCATGATGTTGCCATGGAGATGGAAACGTGTGTGGATGATATCGTTGCCATGGTGCCAGTGTCACGTCATCTTCCTGAAACCAGTGATGTGAATGTACCCAGAACTCCTCATGCCTCATCATCCCTGGCATCACATGAAGCTGCTGCAGCGGTTGTCGGGAATGTGGACGATGTAGACGAGATTAGGCCGGGCTCAACATCTGCGATATGTGACCACCTTAACAGTGATGCATTGTCACAAGACTCTGAGACTTCCTCTGACACTTGTTTTGATGACCAGCAGCCGTATCCTCCCATCACCATGGATACAGCCTCCCTCGGCTGGCAGAGCGCCAGTTGGCAGAGTGCCAGTTGTGAATTCACCGCCAATAACTTTGACATCACTGATGTGAAGCAGCCCGTGGCATCTGAACCTGGAGCTGCTGTCAATAACCCCTCTGTTAAGAGTGAGTTGCATGCTGGGATTGCCACTGTACGTCCAGACAACTCTCAGCAAGTGGAAGAGAGTCTGAGGGAAGCTGTTCCAGTTAACGACCCCATGGAGTGTTCCACGCCTTTTGTGGGGAATAGTGGGGAGCAGAGACCCAGGCCTGTCACAATAACAATGCCGGCAGGGCGAGACTTTCTTCTCTCAGTTTCCATCTTAGAAGTGATTGCACTGCTACAGAGAGTTCTACATGTGGTCGAGATGATACACTCTACACTTCTTCCTAAGTTATCAGCTGAGGTTGGTGGGAGTGATTCTGAGAGACCTGGCAGGATGGACTGCACCGAGGTTGGCAGGACTCTGGGGAATATGGCACATGATCACCTGATGAAGGTGGGGCTTACCTCGTCTTCAACTCTTATAAAGTGTTTTGGAAGTACTGGAGTCTAAAAATATCCCTCATTGACATGTGATATATATATATATATATATATATATATATATATATATATATATATATATATATATATATATATATATATACATATACATATACATATACATATATATATATATATATATATATATATATATATATATGTATATTTTATTTCTGACTTATGATAGCTGCATTGTTTTGATGAATGCGTTCTGTTGTTGTGAAGATTGTAGGCGAGGTGATAGCGCTCTATGCTGATAACCTGCTGAGCATGGATCTGTGTGGGGTCACCGAGTTCACAGCCAACCGTCTTATCACGAAGCAGGTATGATCATTCAAACAGTTCATAACAGGACAATGTTATCAATGCTAGCATTTCATGATTAGTTCTGCTGATAAAGTAAATCAATAATGACTGTTAACGCTGACGTGTTAATGAATGTGTTTCCTTCCAGCTGGTTTCTCACCTGCATGATCGCAAGTCACATGATCTCATCTGGGGCTGCCGTCACATGATCAACAATCAGAAAGACTGCTATTTCTATGTCAAGAGGAATGTCCAATATTTGTCTGATAAATATGAGCCCATCACCCAAGAAGTAAGCCTGGTTTGCATGGTCAATATGGGTCACACCCTCACTGGTCTGCTTGTATTATACAGATGACGGGCGCATTTTCATGCTCATTGTCAGCTTTATTGTGGCGCTATGTACCATATTGACTTGTGTATAGGTTGAACCCATTTACCCCCTCTCTTTGATTCAAAAATTTGTCTACAATGTTGCAACCCATACACATTTGAGCATGGTTGTTTAAATTATGCTATATAATGTTTTTGCATTTTGCCATGTTACTTTTCCTCTATACTATTATTTGTTGTAGTTTGTCTCATATTTTGTCTCATTATACTTAATGTTAGTTTGATGCTCATTCATGCTCATTGTTAGTTTTGATGCTCATTCATGCTCATTGTTAGTTTTGAGGCTCATTAATGCTCATTGTTAGTTTTGAGGCTCATTCATGCTCATTGTTAGTTTTGAGGCTCATTCATGCTCATTGTTAGTTTTGAGGCTCATTCATGCTCATTGTTAGTTTTGAGGCTCATTCATGCTCATTGTTTGTTTTGAGGCTCATTCATGCTCATTGTTAGTTTTGAGGCTCATTCATGCTCATTGTTTGTTTTGAGGCTCATTCATGCTCATTGTTAGTTTTTTTAGGCTCATTCATGCTCATTGTTAGTTTTGAGGCTCATTCATGCTCATTGTTAGTTTTGAGGCTCATTCATGCTCATTGTTTGTTTTGAGGCTCATTCATGCTCATTAGTTTTGAGGCTCATGCTCATTGTTAGTTTTGAGGCTCATTCATGCTCATTGTTAGTTTTGAGGCTCATTCATGCTCATTGTTTGTTTTGAGGCTCATTCATGCTCATTATTAGTTTTGAGGCTCATTCATGCTCATTGTTTGTTTTGAGGCTCATTCATGCTCATTGTTAGTTTTGAGGCTCATTCATGCTCATTGTTAGTTTTGTCCCAGGACTAAGTAATTGCTTTGTGATATTGCTACATTTTGACATGTTGCTATTCCTCTATGCTTTGTAATATAACCATTATTTGTTATGTGTTTTATTTTGTGCCTCAGATGTGCACCAGAATCAACCATGTGACTGAGCTGAAGGTTCTGACAAAACTATTCTTTGGAAAAATAGAAAAACTTGTAACACATTTTCAAGGTGAGTTAGAAAGAAAAGGTATGTGGTGGAGAAGTATAGTACATATTTGTATGTGGGTAATGACTCAAGCCCTTGAATGGGTTTGACCTTAGTTTGTTAATATCCTTCTCTTTATGACCTTGCTCTATTTGAACCTGACAATATTTGACCCCAATAAGACTACTCTCTGTTCAATGACAAGATATGTTTGACCGTTATTATCTTTGACCTCATTTCTATTTGACCTCATTTCACTTTGACCTTTGTTCATTTCTCTGTTTTACCCCATCTGTCTTTGGCTCCACCTGTTATTGTTGTTGTATTATGATGAATGTTGCTTGTACGCATACGCTCATTTATGCTGCATTTCATTTGTTAGAAGTATTCCCATGAAGTTAACTGGGTCATATTGACCTAATTCCACTGTGCATGTAGCATTTGGTACCACCACTGTTCCTGAACCACAGACTGCCCCATGTGAGCGCCATCTATTGGACATTCAGCAAGCCATGTTCCAGGTGCTGTCTTTCAGGGTAGGTGTTTTGTTACCAGGGGTGACCTCTTTACTGTACTTGAAAATCATGCCAGAGTCACCCTTTTATCAGCCAGTATGCTACTGTATTTACTCGGGTATAGGTTGCACTGAGGTATGAATCACACTTACTTTGACTTGAAACAAAATTTTAACTATCACAGTTGACATAGAAGATGACACATTATATAGGTCAGGGAACTTTCTGGGTATGTTGTATGGTGCTAGATATTAAATCGTTTCTGATTGGTTAGTCAATCGCAATTCTTATCAGGAGCTAGCATTCGCAAATCATACCTTGACCCTTCTTATGCTTATATATCCATGCAAGTTAAAAATCACCTTGGCATAATCTTTGAATGAGAAGCATACAAGATCTCCGGTTCTATATTCATCCATGGGGGAATTGAATATAGCCAGAGGATCAGAGGAACTATTGCAATTTCATGCAGACAAAAATTGAGTCAAGTTTGAATTTACATTAGAAAGGTTATCTGTGACCTAGACCTTACCATTAAGGTCATACCCTCAAATAAGGAGAATCCTGATGCATTTAGGTTTTGTTAATATATCTTGTATAATGTTATAAAATCACTGACCATCACATCTAAGCATGCTTCTCTTTTGAAGTTCAATTACCAGGCTGTTGAGGGCTGTATGACTCTTTCTATCGTGCTACAAAATGAACCTTAAGCATAGTATTTTAATTGAAAATTATATAAAAGCAGGGGTTCAAGGTCAGAAGAGCAGAGAGTGGATGTTTCCTTGTTACAGATCCACTGTTTCTTTGGAGAGGCATTCTCACTGTTGTTAGCTCTGAGTCTGCCTGGAATCAGCATCACTGGACGTTTACAGCCGCTGACTGAATTCCTAAACCGTCATCTGGCAGCTCTCCAACACTGGCTGTACCCAGCCTCCTATGTCACCGTGGTTTCCACTCTCTGGGATATGATGGTCAAGGTAGCTTGCTTACAACACATGAGAGTAATTAATTGATAGGAATTCGGAAATGCTGACTGCAAATCACCCAAAGAAGCACTTTAGATGATGTTTGTGGTTGATGTGATGTGTGTCTTCAGAGTATCGAGAAGGAGGTAATAAATCTACGAGAACTGGAAAATGGAATCAGATCGCAAGCAGAGAATATGCTCAAAGCAATCTCGGTAACCTTACCTTTTTTCACAGGTCTTCTGCAAATCAATGTATTAACTGTATGTCACATCCCTGCACTCGCAAACAGATACATGCACTCCCACAAACACACATACACACACAAACTCGTACAAGAAAAATCAGCCAAATTATACTGTTGTTTGTGTTGATCCTGCTGGCCTGCTGGTGTGTAATTGGGTCATGTCAGGTCATTATAACCAGGACCGTGTGGGTGTTGTGATGTTTCCAGGTTTTCATCCGCTGTGTTAGTCTCCATGGAAATGGGATCAGCATCAATGAACTCACTTCCAAGATGGTGAGTGCAACCAGTCTGAATCCACCATAAGTAACATCCCGTCAATGAGAGCCTATCTTCTTCTTCTCAACGTCGTCTTTGCATCATGTTATCTGTGAGTTGTGTGGCGTGTGTCCGTGTTGGCAGGACCGTTGTACCTTCTGGCTACAGTTCTACATGGAACCCACTGTGCGACTCATCAGCACTTACCATCTGCTGCACAACCAGGTACGCTCATAGTTCTTGTGTCCTGGCCGCAAGTCGCCTTGTGTGTTTGTGCTGTGGGTTTCTTACGGACCATTGTTTTTCAGCCACAGGGCGGGAGTCATGCTAGCTCAACACAGTCCCTGTTGCTCTCTAGTGAGCAGCTAGAGAGAATGAAGAAACAGCTTCATGCTGTCTGTAAAGTGTTCTGTGGGAGGGACCTTGTCGATTGGATCAGAGATAATCTTGTAGACACACAGATTGAAGGAAGCCAGGGTAAGTCTTGCCCTTCTTTGTCTGGCTTTGACATCCTGTTCCATCATTGACTGTCACTCATTGTTTGTCCTTCATGATCTGTTTCATCATTGACTGTCACTCATTGTTTGTCCTTCATGATCTGTTCCATCATCGAATGTCACTCATTGTTTGTCCTTCATGATCTGTTCCATCATTAACTGTCACTCATTGTTTATCCATGATCAACTGTCACTCATTGTTTGTCCTTCATGATCTGTTTCATCATTGACTGTCACCCATTGTTTGTCCTTCATGATCTGTTCCATCATTGACTGTCACTCATTGTTTGTCCTTCATGATCTGTTCCATCATTGACTGTCACTCATTGTTTGTCCTTCATGATCTGTTTCATCATCGACTGTCACTCATTGTTTGTCCGTCATGATCTGTTCCATCATTGACTGTCACTCATTGTTTGTCCTTCATGATCTGTTCCATCATTGACTGTCATTCACCTTCAGCTCCGTCGTTATTGCATGTAAAATCAACCAGTTATCAGATAAGTTTCCACCACACAATCATTGTCAGTCCCTTAATGTCTGTCTCTCACATCAGTTAAATCATTGTTGGTCCCTTATTGTCTGTCCCTCACATCAGTTTAATCATTGTTGGTCCCTTATTATCTGTCCCTCACATCAGTTTAATCATTGTCGGTCCCTTATTGTCTGTCTCTCACATCAGTTTAATCATTGTCAGTCCCTTAGTGTCTGTCTCTTACATCAGTTTAATCATTGTTAGTCCCTTAATGTCTGTCTCTCACATCATTTTAATCATTGTCAGTCCCTTATTGTCTGTCATCAGTTTAATCATTGTTAGTCCCTTAATGTCTGTCTCTCACATCAGTTTAATTATTGTCGGTCCCTTATTGTCTGTCCCTCGCATCAGTTTAATCATTGTCGGTCAACTAATGTCTGTCTCTCACATCAGTTTAATCATTGTCAGTCCCTTAGTGTCTGTCCCTCACATTAATTTAATCATCGTCGGTCCCTCATTGTCTGTCCTTCACATCAGTTTAATCATTGTCGGTCCCTTGGTGTCTGTCCCTCACATTAGTTTAATCATCGTCGGTCCCTCATTGTCTGTCCCTCACATCAGTTTAATCATTGTTGGTCCCTTAGTGTCTGTCCTTCACATCAGTTTAATCATTGTGGGTCCCTCATTGTCTGTCCCTCACACCATTTTAATCATTGTGGGTCCCTTAGTGTCTGTCCCTAACACCTAACCTGTCACCATCAATGACTCATTGCTTCATCTGCTACCTTTGCCTGTATGCAGATTTGAGTCCCCCTGCCGACAATGATAGAGAGGCACACTGCTTGCTGGTAGCCCAGAAGCTGCTCGACTCGGGAATCATACTAGGCGCTGATCCGTCAGCAATCAGCAGTGAGAGCTCATATGTGGAAACCACTACCTTCCCAGACATCATTTGTTACAGCACACCCTGCCTCGCCATGAGGGATTCGGCCTCTAGGCTTGGGGCTGATTTCAAGACATGGTCGCAGTCATTGGAGACAGCTAGTGACTTTATGGGGTCTGATCAGGTAGATGAGGGTCTGACTAGGACTGATGTGTCCGACTCCATGGGGTCAGAGAGAGGTGACAGTCGAAGGGGTGGCCCCATGTTCTTTGTAAATTCAGAAACTGACAATCCTGACCGTGACACTCGATTACACCAGGATTCCGTATTCCTGTCTTCCACCCCTTCACACGGCACGCCAACCAGTGATGTCGCCAAATTCCACAACACCACAACTAACTTTTATCGTGTAGCAAACATGTCTCTTGAAGATTTTGAGGTGAATACCCCTACCAGTTCTAGACAGGCCTCCACCGTGGGTTTGAGTTCGATGGTGTCTGGTGAGGATGAGAATGCGGAGAAGGTGAATTTCTTTAAGCAGAAGCAGGTGTCTGTGGAGCTGGTCGTGGGTGTGATCGCTGGCAGGAAGAAGCACGACGCCCTGGCTCGTCACTTCCTGCGAGATCTCCCGATGTCAGTTGTCCAGAATTATCCCTGGCTCATGGTCTACAAACAGCCACTTCTTCCCTGCCTCAGGTTCTGATACCCCAGCTGCCATTTGCCACAGCTGCTTAATGAGGCAGCTGCTTCATAAGACAGCTACCGACTGCTATTGTTGTCTCTTTTTTAAGACCACTTGATTAAGTATTACTCTTCTTTGACGATATGTATCATTTCATGGAGTACTGCTAGTCAACTTGAAGATTATAATAACTGCAGGAGATTGGCTTTATTTACCCAAAAACACCAAGGAACCTACCTTAAGTCCCGGGAAGCGGTCAGGGAAACACGCAGTTTGGTACGTACCCCAAAGTATATTGTATCTGTGTGCTGCTCAATATCCAAGGTTTGAGTAGCTCTCTCTATATAGCACCCCGGTTTCTGTATTTATCAAGTGCCCGACTTTATCCTTGGATAAAAAGCAGGCACTCTCCGGGACCCATGTTCAACTAATTATATGTTGTTTGACCTATTCTATACTTATTATTAGGCATTATGACCTATATAAAACATATCATGGAGCAGAGAGGTAAATAACTGTGATAAGACAGGAGTTATTTTGCTTATCAGCCAAATTAATACTGCGATCTATGCCATTTGTACATCCATCTACCATGTTGCCTGCAACACCTGGTTGTCTTGCTGTCAAGTACAGACCAATAAAGGCGGAATTTTGACCACAAGGATTACCCCTTTCACAGATGGTGAGATGAAAAAAATATCAGTTGACAACCACAATGTTTAGGCAGTTTCACAACCAATAGATCAGCTTTATTTATATCCTCGTATATAAATATATACAAGTATTTTTCTTCATATTTACAAGACATGAACAGCATAGAACACTGGTAGTCATAGCCACCTAGTATGATTGTGGTAATAAGCAGATTATCTGCAGAAAGGTTGTCAAAGAAACAGCCAATAAAAGCTGGATGAAGTGGGAATGTGCACTGGCAGTATGTAATGCCAGCATAGATAACAGAAGCTAGTAGTGACTGGTTATGCTCACATCACCACATTAACTAACAATTCACCACAAAACATCTTTCCCTCAGCCCATATGGTGCTGATAGTAACCAAGGCAACAGCAATATGTTATGCAAATGTCTATGCATAATTAATACAACATTAAAATAAATCAACCTGCATTATTAATTATAAATAGCTGTGATTAATGAACCAATCGACAATTTAGGCAATTCAAATAAAGTGGTGATACAAATCACAAATACAAAACCCATTTGATTAGATGAGAACGTATATTATGCTGCACGCAAAGAGCACCAATGTACATCAATAAAACCATTGCCTCACAGCACCAATCACAAGAGGAAACTCCATCCATTTACCATGCAATCATAACTTAGACCATGTTCAGAAAACATTCAAAGTTTTATAATATTGAAATGGAAGGTTTTATGATAAAAGAAGTTGACAGAAAAATGAACACAGTTGATGGTAGGAATCACAACAAAACCCAGCTAGTTCTTATCACATTAGTTTCATGACGCATTTATCCAGATAAATTATAATTTGGGTAATGTGGAATGGATGACATGAGCTAAACAGCTGCAACAAGTAAACAAAGCGTCACACTAAGCATCTTTCTACATACATTCAGCACACTAATAGCATATGTTACCACTTTGCATAATTAACAATATTGTTATAATTTATTCCATGGTTAAAGCAATAATTTGTAAGTCTCAGCCCTGAGGGAGAAAGCCTTGTGTGTCTCCAGCAATAATGTACCATCAATTTCATCAGTACATTTCACAGGATGGTGGGAGCAGGGTTTATTGCTTCTCAAGAGAAAACCCTTCCTTGTCATTTGTTATATCAGCCATTAACATGACTAGATCACATCATCAGATTGGTGTTATTGCCCTCGCCATCAAGAAGTCATATCATCCTCATCTCAGCCGTCGCAAGTGACCAGTTCCTCGGTCACTATGGTGGGGTGGTAGGGGAGGATTTGGGGGGTGGCACGGGCGGTGGTGATCTGATGGAGCCCAGCTGTGTGGCACGGGAGGCTGGGTTCTTGGGGGGGATAACAGGAGCGGTGCCATCCACAGGCACAGGAAGCTGGGGCTAACACACACAGAAGCAATGTGGTGAACACATGAAGTTGGGGTAAACACAGGCAATGTGGTGAACACAGAAAGCTGGGGTTAACACAGAGGCAATGTGATGAACATAGGAAGCTGGGGTTAACACAGAGGCAAGGTGGTGAACACATGAAGCTGGGGTAAACAGGCAATGTGGTGAACACAGGAAGCTGGGGTAAGCACAGGCAATGTGGTGAACATAGGATGCTGGGGTAAACACAGGCAATGTGGTGAACAGGGAAGCTGGGGTAAACACAGGCATGTGGTGAACAAGGATGCTGGGGTATGCAATGTGGTGAACACAGGAAGCTGGGGTAAACACAGAGGCAATGTGAAACACAGGATGCTTAAACAGTGGTGAACACAGGAGCTGGGGTAAACACAGAGGCAATGTGGTGAACACAGGAAGCTGGGGGGTAAAACACAGAGTAAACAATGTGGTGAACACAGGAAGCTGGGTAAACACAGGGCAATGTGGTGAACACAGGAGCTGGGGTACACAGAGGCTGTGATGAACACAGGAAGCTGGGGTAACAGAAAGACACAGGCATGGGGAAACCCAACACAGGAGGGGGTAACACAGAGGCAATGTGAGGCAATGAACACAGGAAGCTGGGGTAAAACACAGAGGCAATGTGGTGAACACAGGAAGCTGGGGGTAACACAGAGGCAATGTGGTGAACACAGGAAGCTGGGGTTAACACAGAGGCAATGTGGTGAACACAGAAAGCTGGGGTAAACAGAGGCATGTGTGATGAACACAGGATCATAGGGGTGGGGTACACAGGCAATGTGGTGAACACAGAGGCAATGTGATGAAAAGCTGGGGTAAACAGAGGCAATGTGATGAACACAAAGGGGTGGTGAACACACAGGAAAGCAATGTGATGAACACAGGAAGCTGGGGTAGGCAATGTGACACAGGATGCTGGGGTAGTTGGTTGATGTGGTGAACACAGAAAGCTGGGGTTAACACAGAGGCAATGTGGCAATGCTGGGGTGAACACAACACAGAGGCAATGTGATGAACACAGGAAGCTGGGGTAAACACAGAGGCAATGTGATGAACACAGGAAGCTGGGGTTAACACAGACTTTATAAACACCAATGTGGTGAACACAGGACTCTTGCAGGCAATGTGGTGAACACAAAAGCTGGAGGCAATGTGATGAACACATGGAGGATGCTGACCTGTGGTGACACAGAAAGCTGAGGGTTAACACAGCTCTCTGACACAGATGCACTGGTGTGATGCTGAGGGGTCATTACAGGATATCAGAGAACATGCAGCACAGAAGTGGGGTTAACAGGGAGGAAGCTGGATTAAAGCAATGAGGCACACATTGATCAGTTGCAGTGGTGACCCTGTGGTGACACAGACGAGGGGGGTGTCAGGTGGAGGACTGAGTGTCAGCTGGGGGTTAACACCACTGAGGCACTGGGTGAACACAGGAAGCATAGCAATGTGATGAACATAGGAGGCTGGGGTATGTGGTGAACTGCTGGGGTTAACACAGAGGCAATGCTCTGGACAGCTGCTGTGGGGGAAGCTGGGGTTAACACAGGGCAATGTGATGAACACAGGAGGCTGGGGTTAACACAAAACACTGTGGTGAACACAGGAAGCTGGGGTAAACACAGAGGCAAGTGGTGAACACAGGGTGCAATGTGAGTGAACACAGAAAGCTGGGGTAAACACAGAGGCAATGTGATGAACACAGGAAGCTGGGGTAAACACAGGCAATGTGGTGAACACAGAAAGCTGGGGTAAACACAGGCAATGTGGTGAACACAGAAAGCTGGGGTTAACACAGAGGCAATGTGGTGAACACAGAAAGCTGGGGTTAACACAGAGGCAATGTGATGAACATAGGAAGCTGGGGTTAACACAGAGGCAATGTGGTGAACACAGGAAGCTGGGGTAAACACAGAGGCAATGTGGTGAACACAGGAAGCTGGGGTAAACAGGCAATGTGGTGAACACAGGAAGCTGGGGTAACACACAGGCAATGTGGTGAACATAGGATGCTGGGGTAAACACACAGAGGCAATGTGATGAACACAGGATGCTGAGGCATTACAGGATATACTTTTGATTTTACTCTTGCAGCATGAAATCCTGGAGGATATGATGGAGTGGATTGACCTTACCTTCTCTCTGTGAGTGACTGTGTGACGAGGAGATATAGAGACTGGAGTCACTCCGTCCGCTCCCATACCAATATTGATGTTGGCGTAGTCGCTGTGCTGCTGCTTCAGGGGTAGTGGTGGCGGAGTGTCATCCTCCCTCTCTTCACTGGGTACGGAAGTTGGGGGAGCATCAGACATACCATTGCTGCTGCTGTTTGGGAAGGTGAGTTGCTCTGACAACTGACTGGTGTCGGTTGCCGACAGTGGCTGGAGAAGGGGAGGGGTCAGTGGAGGCGGAGTCTGAAGGGGTGGGGCTCTGTTGCTTGGTGACAGAGGACACAGTGCTGGAGGGACGACTTGACGGCTCTGGTCGGCGGGGTCGACGTGCGGTCAACTGCATCCAACACACATTCACATCACTGTCAGGGAGAGGAAGCTGATTAAAGATGCTTATAATTTCACAAGCTACACACTTTGAGACACATGAGGCAAACTGACAAATCGATAAAGCATCTAAGACAACGATCCGTGCATCTACTGATAACATTGATGCGAATGCTCTTCAGACATCAACTATGCATGATGAAAACCAATGTAGCTCATCTTGTGACAACACTGCAAATTTACATGGCAATCCTATCCAAGATTCACAAATATGAAGCAGCCACATGTACAACATTAGTAGACGTCTTGTAACGGTTAACTTCGTTTGCAGTAAAGTAGTGTTATTTAGTATTGAACTCGGTACATTCACTTTAAGTAGTAGTAGCAGCAGCAGCAACAGCAGTATTTACAAGTGGTTATGCATAAGCCCGCCCACCTCCTGATTAAGCTCAATCACCGCGCTCTGACGATCCGTCTTTGTCGGAGTAGACTCCTTGCTCAGCAAGTCCAAGCTTCCTGTCGAGCCCTTCGACAATCTATTGAGAAATTTTTCCGACTTTTCTTTGAGTCCCATCTCGTTCTTGAATGACCTATCACTGTTTTTGGACCTGAACTCGACATTGTCATTGGAGGCTAAGGATGCCTGGGAGAAACGTTTGGAGGGGTTATCTGGAGGTGGTGTGGTGGTGTAGAAGGTAGATTGGGAACGGGTCGGGGACTGCCCCGGGTCTGTCTGACCTGATGGTCTCACCTCAGAACTTGCAGCACTTGACCTGTAGTAGAGAAGATGAGAATTCACAAGGTTAACACAATGCACAACTCATTCAGCAGGATACAAAGTATCCACAAAGCGTGTGGAGCTTTAACCAAATATCATTTTAACAATTTCATATACTCTGCTTAAACTGGGTTGCATGACCGGAATGCCAGGAATGCCATGATATCATGACTACCAAATT
Source organism: Urechis unicinctus (assembly GCA_034190875.2). Lineage (NCBI taxonomy): Eukaryota > Metazoa > Annelida > Polychaeta > Xenopneusta > Urechidae > Urechis > Urechis unicinctus. Next base: position 37,984,882 of record CM067351.1, on the reverse strand, counting down.
TCGACAAGTTCAACGACTTTTCAATAATGCCATACTTAAACTAAGCCACATAATGCCAATCAAAGAAGCAGCGAAATAACGTAGAGTAGCCAGGAGAGATCAGTCTATTATCAACTGCAGCTTCCCAATGCAACATATCCAATTGAAGGATGCCAATATGTAGGGCTTAGATTATCACCCATAATGAAAACATAAGCAAACATAGCACCCTTAATGATAACACTAGCATATATCACAATGAAAATACTTGCTAAGATATCATCCATAATGGCAACACCAACCAAAAAATCACTAGCAACAATATCACCACAATAATAACACTGGCAACAATATCACCACAATTATAATACTGGCAACGATATCACACGTAATTATAACACTAGCAGCTATATCACCTGCAATTATAACACTAGTAACTATATCACCCGCAATTATAACACTAGCAACTATATCACCTACAGGTATAACACTAGCAACTATATCACCTACAGGTATAACACTAGCAACTATATCACCCGCAATTATAACACTAGCATAGCTACCACCCATAATGATAACACTAGCATAGATACCACCCATAATGATAACCTGAGCATAGATTTCACCCATAATAACACTAGCATATATATCCTCCATAATGACAACAGTAACTGATAACCTGATAACCTGCCAAGACTAACATGGCTACTCCAGGATGCTGACAATGATACAAACATAGCAGTTTTGATACAGAGCCAACCAATCAAGCCACACTTGATTATGAAGTGCAGACTTAACGTAAATTGATATATATAATCTCCTTGCTAATGACAGATGGAAAGATCAGTGAACAAGTGCAAATAGGCAGGAGTAGCAGACAGGGTGGTCATCAGCTGCCCAGACGAGGCAAAATGGAGATATCAAAAACCATATCAGTGATTCATGGGATGGAGGAGATGCATAGGTGTGTGGCTTTTGACATGCCCCCTCTCAAAGTATAAGCTTATTTGTTGGCTCAACTCTGTAGACACTTAACAGTAGCGGTGAGGCAAAGCAGCATTTCATATTTTGACAGAAGATTAAGAATTACACAGGGTTGAATTGAAGTTAGAGGTATCATTGGTAACAGGTGTAAAGAGGAGGATGATAGGATTGAGGTGCATGAAAGGTGGTAAGAGTGAGAGGCGTAAAACACAGGTATGACGCGTAAAGAGGAGAAAGACAGATGGAAAGGGCACGGAAGATTTAAAGAGTGTGAAAGGTGTAAAACAAGCTTGACAGGTGTAAAGAGGTGCATGACAGGTGTAAAACAGGCTTGACAGGTGTAAAGAGGAGCATGACAGGTGTAAAATATGCTTGACAGGTGTAAAGAGGAGCACTGCAGGTGTAAAACACGCTTGACAGGTGTAAAGAGGAGCACTGCAGGTGTAAAACACGCTTGACAGGCGTAAAGAGGAGCACTACAGGTGAGAGGAGCATGACAGGTGAGAGGAACATGACAGGTGTAAATAGGAACATGGCATGTGTAAAGAGGAGCATGGCTGCTGCAAGCCAACTCACTTGGAGAGCCTTCTCATTGTGCTATGGTATGGTGCTGTTGTCTTGCTCCAGCCCCTGGTAGTTAGACACAGCATGAAGGGAGAGTATATCATACACTCTACAAGGGGATGCAGGGAGGAGGTGGCGGCAGGGGCGTTGGGGGTGGCCTCTGGCAGAGGTGTTAGTATAACCGTACATATTAAGGCTAAAGCAATATCAGTCTGGGAACATATGGGTTGAGGTCAAATTAATTCTGCTTTGTCTAACTGACTTCATGCTATCACCTTTAAATTCAATAGGTTCATTTATGACGTATATGTAGAGAATCCATACCAGCAAGGGAACAATCATCAATGATCACAATGTCTGTTGGATTGTGATCATTAAGTCAACAGGGTAATGGCCATTAATGACCACCTACTAATGTTCAGCCTTGGCAACCACACCAACAATCACAGATCAGCTCTGTTTGTATGAGAGCCAATTAGAGACCAGGCCTTTAAACCCTGACCTCATCAATTTGAGGTGAAACACAGCTCTGGGAAACATAACATTACTGATGACAGCCACATGGGTTGAACATGACACATATTGGGAACTTTGTGAATCGCTAACTCCAACCATGCAACCATAGGCATTTTCAAATTACCACAATTTCACATGCACCATAGACAATGTATATAACATGGGTACCAAGACAGTGTGGTTATGAAGCTTACTTGGGTGTAAGGACGGCCTGCACTGGTTCTGAGTGGCGGTTTACAACAGACTGTAAGCGTTTGACAGGCAGGGGGCTGGGGGTGAGAAACAGCTTCAACTTGGTCTTGTCCTTGTCTTCAATCTATCACAACATTGAATGAAAGTCTATCAAAATACAACCTAGTAATTGATCGAAATTGTTACTCAAGAGTGAGACGGTAAGATTAAGGGTAGGAAATTCTCACTATGTTTTCTTTATTGCTTTGGCATGTATCATACCAGGACAGTATTCATCAAGGTCTTACTGGGCCTAACTGCTATAATGCCCTATATGTGTTGCCAGTGGTATATCGTCACTCGTATAAATCTCAGAGTTTGTTTTAATCCTTGACATATTCTATAAGAAAGTGGGATCATGCCATGGAGAGTAGGCACAAGTGAATGTGAGTGTATAGTATGTCAATACACATCACTACGCCAGGGCTGGCTTCTATTCTTACCTTAATGTTGTACTCCTCCTCCACAAATTGCCTCATCTGTGAGAACCTTTGTTCCATGTGAGCCTGGAATGGCTGTAGGTTCTCTGGTGCCCGTGAGCCATGAAGTTCCAAGCCCTTCATCAGCAGTAGCAACTGTAAACAGTTACATACAGAGCTCAGTGATACATACAAAAACGGTTAATGTTGTAACAGAGCTCACTGATGTGATGTAAGAGGTCGTAATGTATATATCAAAGGTCAGTGATGAATATGACCGACTAGTATAAAACAAAAGGTCATATATATACAAAGGTCAGCAATTGTCAGTAAAGGTTGCAACAATGGTCATCGATGCAAGAAAGAGATTATGATGAAAACAACAAAAATAAGTAATGGATATGACATAGATCAGTATATAACAAAGGTCACTTATATATCACAGAGGTCATTTAATAAAGGTCAATGATTTAACATAATGCACTATTATCCAACACTGATATTTGGGCACTGACAAATCTCATTAAATCAACCAATGTCTCACTTAAGATGTCGTCTCTGACTGAGGCCACACCATATACAGACCAACAAACTACTGGATCTTAGAGACAGGACATCACCCAGAAGAAAAAAACGGATCAGAGTCACTGACCATTTGCCATGATTTCACACAACAATGACCCAAGCAGGTTTAGATGCACACCTGTATGGTTGTGAGTTCCCGTAACTTAGTCACATTGTCTGCATGCTGCGGAGACGGGTCCTGCTTGAGGTACTCCTCGCTGTAGAACAACTGCTCACACAACACACACACTCATCACTACACCACCAGTCTTACAACATCAACTGATGATTATCAATAAATACTACGCATAATGAATTATGCTCATGGTATGCAAATGAGGGTCGATTTGAGCAGATACCTTGTAGTTGGCTATGCCACCGTTGACAGCAGCATCAGCTACGCCATTGAGTACCATGCCCAGCGGGTCTATCCTGAGCGAGGGGTCCATGCGATGCTGCTCAATCAACGACTGGATCTTTTGGTTTGTCTTCTCCAGTGTCTCAATGGCGTTCTCTAAAGCACTGACTTCACACTAAAACAATGAAGGAAACATTGAGATGAGTGCTGATGTGGGGTGTTGAGTGGTTTTATAGAATGGAGAGTGGTGGTGATGAGTGGTGGTTATTTGTGATGAATGGTAGTGTGGGAATGAGTGTGGTGATGCAGAATGTTGAGCACTTCTATGGTGTGATGAGTGGTGTTGAGTGGTGATGAGTGGTGATGAGTGGTGTTGAGTGGTGTTGAGTGGTGATGAGTGGTGATGAGTGGTGATGTAGGGTACAGCTCATCGTGTGACTCACCATGTGTGTAGAGACAACAGGGAACCACCTTAGGATCCCGGGCAGTGGGTAGGAAATCACCACATTAGTCTTCTCCAAGCAAAGTTTCTGCCAACACAACAACAGATACAGTATCAAACAAGGGCTAAATCACTTACAACTAGGTAAGGTCAGAAAATAATGTCAGGTCAGCTCACCGTAACGTCATTGGTTGATTCATCTTTCTTGCGTGAGTATGTGAACTTCTGGACTTCATTGACTCGGTAATACCTGCACAACACACAGCATCATGGTATTGAAACCGGGTTATGTCAGGCGACACCTCCCAATAATCGTCCTCTCTCTGCAATGAGCTGCGATTACCCACTTGAGAATTTGTTCGTCCACTTTCTTGTTAGCGAGATGAGATTTAAGCTCCATGAGAGGATTGATGGCGTTGATCTGGAGGTCTGGTGGCAGGGGTCAAGGTCAACTGAGATTAACTTGCATGAGCAGTGGAAAAAGACATACAGGGGGACAAAGTATGACAGCATAGGCCGATATTCAAGATAGACATATATGTTTACATGGATGACATCAATGGTTGAAGTGACAATTGCCATTAATGACTTAAAAGTATATTGATGAGAGACACTAATAAGATGAATTAATGAAATGGGAGTCATGAAATGATGGCATGAATAACATATAGGGTGACATTAGTGACTCATCGGGTGACATTAGTGACATTAGTGACTCATCGGGTGACATCATCAAGGATTAAATGAATGACGCATTGGATGACATCATGATGAGTGACAAAATGAATGACTCATCAGGTGAAAAGAATGACAAAAATAGTAACACATGGGATGACACAAAAAGTGACACAGGGTGACATTAAGTGACAAATGGAATGACATTTTGAGTGACCCTAGAATCTACATAACGTGTGCCATATGACGTTATAGTGAGCGGTACTCAGACAAGGATACACTGGTTGGGGGAGTCTCTGATATCATCACTAGGTGGAGAGAGAGTCTTCATCAACTGATGACAGCACAAGACAACGGTTATATCAAACACACACCATTGACCATCATATCAATACAGATCAAGGAGTCAAAGGGACTTTACCTGAGCATTGGGGAACTGGTTAGATAGTCTGGCAGTAAAATCGGACAGCCGCTCATATTCTTTGCCACGGTAAACAAATACTTTATTCTGCAATGGAACATAAATAATATATCAAAGGGGAAGATTTTGAAATATATTTGCTCGACAGAAATCACCTTATTAATGGTGATATGATTTTGAAGGATATATCAGAGGTCACAAAGATATAACAGAGGTCATGCAACTATCAGTGATTTACCTGCAGGAATGAGGGGAACCCCAGGCCATAGTAACCCACACGGAAATAGTAAGGCTCCGGTCGGATCTGCGTCATGATCCGATCATAGAAGTCTGCTTGCTTTTGCTGAATCAGCCAAAAATATGGCAATTAGCAGATAAGAGGACAATGATCTGTGATTAACATGGTGAGGTTAGGGGGGGGAGGAGTGAGGGGGTTGGGCACTCACCAAAATCTGACTCAGTTTGGTGTACTCAAACGTTTCCCGCTCATATTGCTCCGCCAGCTCCTTACACAACTCGATCCCTGTCTCCCACATCTAGCGACATACACATATGTACACAGCTCATCTTAACACAAACTGTGATTAAAGACATTCACAAGTAGTTATCTCTATAGAGCTCGTCACCTTGCCCTTGTCAAAGTAGTCGATGATATCATAATAAAGCCGTTCCTTCAGACTGCGGTGGGTTTCCTCGTCTGGGTACTTCTTGCTCATCAGGATCACCTGAAGGTTGTCATCCGCCCACTACACACAACAACATGATATGGTTATACCAAGGCAAGGTGGTTATACTATGGTTAAATAACAGTTAAAACCTTGTTTACCATGGAAATACATATATTAAACTCAGGTTATACTATGGTTAAACTATAGTTATGCCATGCTGCACTCTGTAAGAGTTTGACACGGGAAGATGAGTTGTCCTGCGTTACAAATGAGTTGTCCAATCTGGGCTTAGTCATTGCTAAGGCGGTAGATCGCTGAATAGTCAATGACCTTGCGGCCCACACTTTGTCTACGCAGCCCTGAAAGCCAACCTGCGTGCGCAGCTGCTAAAAAATTATAAACAGCATGAATATGAACATGTGCCCTGGCCATTACAGAGCGATTTGAACACAGTTTTCATGACGCATTGGTATTGGAATATGGAATTCCCCTCATGAATATTCAACATTTCCGGTATTGTGGGAAATGGTGGAGATAGGGCATGGTTCCCAGTACTGGGCATTAGTGGTGAAAAGGTTAATGGCTCAACAAAAGGTACAGTAACAACCTTTGTCAAATCCTTGACAAAGGTTGTTACTGTGACCTTGACCAGTGTATTTGCACTGACCTTGAGCATGCTGACATAGAGGAGGAGTGTGTAAGCCGCCTCAGTGTAGTTGTCACAGTCGAGGTGAAGCTGGCAGAGCTTATGCAGGTAGCGTATATACATCTCCCTTCGGTTGATGTCATGGTAGAAGTTCTGACACACACACATGGTACAAACCATCATTGATCATTCACACGTCATCTAAAATACAAGACCAAGGTGAGTGGTTACAGAGACAGATTAATAATGAATCCTAAAAATAACCGCATGACTGCTTGAATGCATCTAATTAAAGTATACAGCAGAATCAACCCCACACAATTTAAAGAAAATGACCTTCATTATTCACAATGTGCTTTTACAATTGATTGCGACTATGGAGAGATTGTAGATATAAGCGTGATTCTGTGCGGACCAGTAGATTGACAGTGCAGTTCATGCGATGTTCTCGGTTCTCATCCTTGATCACAGCCCTGTACTCCAGCAGCCGCTGTAGCAAGTCCTTGATCATGTCGACGAACACAAGGCCCTGGTCCCTCATGGTCGGGTGTGCATCAAACATCTGCTTCATGCTGAATGAACGTTATGATAACACACGTTATGATGACGAACGTTATGATGCGAGAACAGAGACATTACATCTGATATCATGTGAAGTGGTGATTATGTAATGTTGACCGTGAGAGCAGAGACAGAGCAATTGACTTCATTAAGGGGAAGAAGTGGACGTACATGGTGTAGAAGAGCTGTTTGTATTGCATATCTCCGCGCCCTCCCTCCACTAAGGCATCCAGACGTGAGATTAACTCCCTCTCAAACTTAAACCAGTGCCAAACACAGACAACTTATCACAAGCTCAACAAATAGGATTCATGGAAGAGCTTAAAAGCAAAGACTGGTCATATGAAACCATGACAAATACAAAGTGAATCATACCAATTGAAATTGTATAATCAAACATTTATACTGACTCCAACAGTTATACACCAGCTTATTTTCCTGATAAAGTAAGATAACTTACGTTTTGGAAGTTTTTCTTCCTCATTGTGCCTCTGTTGCCTATTGAGGACATGAATTCACACTGCATCATGTCGAAGAAGATGGGGATGGTTCTCTTACGAAGCTCCATCTCGGGCAGCAATGTCATCTCCAACACAGGACCAACCAGACTCGGGATGAATTCAAACTTATGGTGACCTGTTACATCCAGAGCCATGATGTAAGGGACAGCAACATGATGATGTGTGGGACAGCAAGGGCAATATCTCTCTTATTTAAGGGAAAGCAATACCAGGCAACTCTATCCCTCATGGTGTATTTGACAGCAATAAAACACCTACTCTATATTTGATAACCTTCTGATAACCTTGAATCCGAGACACATTTTTTGAAAGCATGTTGGTGTATCCATTAATAAGGAATATAAACACACTGGTTGGTATTGACAGGAAATGGAAGGAGGACCTACCCAGGTTGAACCACATGGAGCGAACCTCCAGCCCTGCCTCACGCCTCATATCACGGTACCTATTCAAACAGAAGTGGCTATGATTTAATTATTCACATAAGTGGATAGCTTATTTATTAGCCTATGTAGCAATGATTTAGTTATTCACTTAAGTGGCTATGATTTAATTATTCACTTAAGTGGCTAGGATATATTTATTTGGCTTAGTTTCAGTGATTTAGTTACTCACTTAAGTGGCCAGGATCTATTTATTTGCCTAAGTGGTAATAATTTAGTTAGTCACTGAAGTGGCTATGGTATATTCATTCACATAAGTGGCTATGATTGAATAATTCGTTTAGGAGGCTGCATTATATTTACTCAGTTAATACAATATAAACTAGAATCTTCCACCACCTGGCAATGATTTTGTTGCGTTTGAGGGAGGAGAAGGTTTCCAGTTGTAGAGGTGTTTGTGTCAGGAATGTGATGGCGCAGTGGAAGAAATTATTCCACACCTGATACTCAAAAGGCTGGTTGAAGCGCTCCCTGATGGTGGTGGAGAAGTATCGTAGAGACTTGAGAAACACACTGAACAACAAACAGGGGTTGGGGGAACAGATTATATCAATTCTAGCTGACTGAGCAGGATGAGAAATGGTTGACAAGTTGTACAGAGGACGAATTGTACCAAAATATAACTTTTGAATAGACAGATAGACCTGATTGATTTTAATTATATTACACTAAATTATATTTACTTACAGGTCAAATAAATACAAGTGAAGGTCAAATAAAGTTGGGTAAAGGTCATATAACAAGTAAATAGCAGGGAAATGTACTATATGAAAAAGCTAACTCACAGAAGAGTGAAAGTCATAAAAAGATGAGTAAAGGTCATATAGTAAGTGAAGGTGATAGTGACCTATTTTGGAGCATGATCATATCACACCAGTCGACGGGGTAGACGTTCCGGCTGACTAGATCCTGGAAGACCAGCAGGATCTCCATGAGGAAGTCGAGCAGGTCAATGGTGGTGTCAAAGAGGCGGATATACTCATTATAGTGGGGCTCCAGCATCTGATGCAAGATGGCTGTCATCACAGCCACACAGTTACCCTGCCACACATCAACTGAGCTGCAAAAATATTGCTCCAGTGGACACAAATAACCGTCTCCCCATCAAAATTCTCTCACATATAACAGTTCTCACCCTAACACCTTTCCCATTCTCATCTCTCACAGCCTCATCTATTTCTCATCCCTTCTAGGCTCTCACACCCACACCTAAGATATCTACATACATACTTGCACACCCTATGATAACTGTGTACTTACAGCCAGTGCCGTAGATCGGTCAATTTTGATCACAGTCTGCATAACCTTGCGGAGACATGATTTACTGATGGTGTTGATATCTTCTGATGTAGTAACCTGCAACACACGCACAACAGTTTTAACAAACACACTCCACCGTAAGATAATGTGGTCCCGGCCAGATACACCAGGGGACCAGTTAGAAGTGGGGTGCCCCAGCACCTACTAATGTTGTGGCTGTTGACTTGAATTCTCACTAATATTTCAATGAATAATAAATTCAATAGAATATTGTCTAAACAGAAAAACGGTCGATTATTTTTATAGCATGAGAAAACATTCTACATTTTCTCCATTTCCATCGCATTTCAGCTCAGACAATTACAGATCACAACCTGTTCACTCATTGGAACCATTTGACGGTAAGAGTTGATGGTTTTTGGCTGTTTATTTTGCGAGGTGTATGAGGTGTAATGTGGATACCACTCACCATGTCGCCACGGTGCAGCAGGTCCAAGATGTCACTCAGCGTCACAACACACAGCTCAGTCTCTATGTGGTTGTCCAACATCGGGGTAAGCAGACCCAGGAACTCGGGCAAGAGGATGCGTCGAGACTCTGTCACCATAGTAACAAACCCAGCAACCATAAGCAACGGTAGTACTACTCAAAGCACCCTACAGGTGTCATATGACAGGGTCAAACAACGCACCTGGCGATATGAAGAGGGGACTGTGTACAACATCCTTGATAAACTGGAGCTTTTGTCGCAGAAACTTGCCCTTTGGAACGCATTTGACAAGCTGTACTAGATCCCGGCTGGATACAACAAGAAAACAAGGTTCAAAATCGGACAAGTTCAGCAGCATGCCAGGTGTGCATCGAGCTAGTAATGGTACTCACCTGAACTCCTGCAAATCGAGCACGGTCATGATGTCAGGGATGGTGGTGGGCAGGTACTTGAAGATGCTGCCCTGTACAGTCATCAGTGTGGCTTTGTCTCCTCGCTCCTGAATCAAACTCCCCAGAGACTCCATCACCTGGTGTAGTGACAACTCAAACTGCTGCTTCCCACGACCTTCATTTAACCTGAAATAGTTCCAAGGTCACTGCAAGGTTAACATTGACATCATTTTTGTATAAATATTGACCACTTTTAACATTATTTAAATAAACCTAAACATAGTTGCTTAAAAGGATAAAATATGGGGCCAAAATTTCAGAATATATATCTTTGAGTATTTCAAGGACAATATCGCTTAAACCAACCAAACAATGAATGGACATATTCAAGGTTAAGAAGTACTGAGTAAATAAGCAGTGGGCAGAAGAGGGCAATGTGTGAATGACTTACGCTGAGAAGAGGATGCGTGATCTGATAATGAACTTGAAGATGTACTCGAATGAATGGAATGTTTTGATGGCTGCGTCGTGTTTCGAGGGGTCCTTAGCGGACTTGATAGTGTCCGTCAGAACCACCATTAGTTTACTGTCAACACCGCAGAGAGATGTTGGGTGATGGTGCAAGAAGATCATTAAAGCTACAAATAACGTCATCCATGCGAGATCTGATCTGGTTATCGATGATGGCACTCACTTGTATGCCAGTGTAGCAGAGAAGTTCTCCCGTATGTAAGCGTCAAGTTTTGGTCTGAACTGGTGACACTTCCTGTTTGAGACGAGACCAACCAGGAATATCTGGAGGGAACCAGTTAAATATTAGTATGATCAGTAAGAAGATACATCATTCATATTGGATGATAATCGGGGGAGGAGGTGAGCTTACCAGGGCCTCGAAGACAAGGTGATCGTATTCATCCGAATCCGAGTTCTGCATGAGAATGTTGAAGAGGGCATCTAATGTGTCCTGGAGAAACTGTCAATGGGAAAACATACACAGGTGTACAACAGGTATGGAGCAACGTACAGGTATCTAGAGAATACAGCAACAAGCGAGTAGAGGACAAGGGGCACTGAACTTCCACATGGATAGAAAGTAATGGTGGAAAGATTTATACATGAATAATGATCAAATAAGTGATTTAAAGCAATAGTGGACAAATGACAGGATTCGATGTGGGTGGATGGAGACCGGAACATTGCGTTACCTTAACTACCTCCTCCCCGTCAACATGCATGAACTGTACAAGATGATGCCTCAACCCAGCAGGGTTATCTCTCCATTTGAGTAGCCCCATCAGCTCCACTGCACCAATATAAACAACCATCACCTCAACATATGACCTCTTCATGACCTCCATGAAGGTCAGTTTGAAATTCATTATCACACATTATAAGGGCATTTGAGAGTTGGGTCGGACAGTGTTTTCGTACCATTGTGAGTGAGCTTGGTTGTGCAGACCTCCGTTTTGATGACAAATGAGTCGTACGAGTTGAGGATGAGGGAGCCATCTTGTGACTGGATGGGGAACTGCTTGAGTGGCAGGCCCGGGTGACTGACACGCTCCAGTTCCTTATAGGTAGAGGGTAGCTTGAGGTACACACCTGGGTTCTCATGTTTCTTCATGTCCATCTGTGGAGGGTGCAGATCAGGTGTTAGGATGTATGGACAGTGAGGGTATGGGGCAAGGGAGGTGGGGAGGGATGTAGGGTGGAGGAGGAGGAGGGTAAGATAGGGTTGGGGATGTGGTTGAGGACGTTAGGGTGATGGAGGGGGGTAATTCTGAGAGGAGTTTGAAGGATGGGCTGAAGGATGCAGTTAGGATTTGGGTGCAAGAGTAAGGATGAAGGAGGGTGAATGAATGGGCGATGATGTGGGCGAGGGAGAAGGGCGGGGTTAGGGATGGTGGAGCGAGGGGTTGAGAGGTGGTGTAAGACAGACAGACATTGTCATACATGACACACAGACAGACAGACCTTGTCATACATGACATAGACAGACAGACAGACAGACAGATCTTGCCATACATGATACAAGAGACAGACAGACCTTGTAGACAAGCAGGTTGTGAACACTGTCTGATAACGTTGTTCCATTCTCCTTCATCAGTTTGATATATGCCATGGCAAACGGTTTCTCCATGCGGGCTTTGGCTGCAGGAATGACGAACACAGGTCAGGGTTTAGGTGAAACTATCTAATTGCAGGAGGGTCCTTGGGGAAATACTACATTTAGAGATGATTATTCTCACCATCATTGGAAGACTTGTGTTTGAATGCAAATTTGATATGGGATCCATAGAATTCATCAACAGAGATAGCAACCTGGCGACAGGAAGACGCGAGAAAAGGTCACAAGTACAACGGGTGGTTTTACATAAATATTGCGATATACTGAGTGGTTATATGTTATCATGGCTTTACAATGAGTGGTTATAAGTCACCATGGTTATATATTGAGTGGTTATATATAATCATATATAGCCATGGATTAGATGTTTGTACATCAAGTGACACTGATGACCACAGTGACACATCCAAATGGTAACAAGCTTAGCAGTCATAAATCATAAAGTCTACATTTTGAGTGGTTTCAGGTCAAACCATGAATGGTTGTACACAGACATAGTAAAGAAGGGAGTGATTGTTTGTTCATATGGTTGTTTGTATTACCTTGACAGTTTCAAACCACTTGGGTTTGTCTTCATGATAGTAGACAACTGAGGAGTAGCAACTGACTTGGCGACCTCCCACTCCCTCGCTTATCACGTTCTGCGACATCACAGCAACAAACATCAAATAACCGCCAAGATTTCCCTCAAACCACAACTGCAACTACTGCTTTTTCACCTCAGCTGCTAGACATTTAACCACATGTAGCATCAATAACCGCAGCTGCTTCACCTATAACCTGAGCTTCTAGGCCTTTAACCACAGGTTACACCAATAACCATCGCTGCTTTAACTATAACCTCAGCAGCTTCACCTATAACCTGAGCTTCTAGTCCTTTATCTGCAGGTTGCATCTATAACCACGCTGCTCCCTATCATCTGCAGCCAGTGTTGAGCTGACCCACCTCGAGGACTTGGCCGTGTTGGTTACACACGCACATGGTCACTTCCACGTTCTTGTCAGCCGTCTTACTGCCACGCTTGAACTCGCCTTGTAGGATGGTCACATACAGATCGTTCCTCACGTCATCTGTAACAGCACCACACACGTAAGCATCACATCACATTGTACATCACAACTACAAACACATCACCACGGCATCTCTCAAGGTGACCGCAAGTCAAGTGTTACATGTCCACCTTGCATGATGACGTCTGGGAAGCCGATTTTGCGTGAGACACACGTGGTAGTATTAATCAGGTGGGGGTACTCTTTCTGAACCTGCAAAACAACCAGCATTAACTCAAGTCATGGTAGACACAGGTGTCATTAAATATCAGCCTTCATGTCACGACGAGATTGCCAGATGTGACAGGTGACCTAGTACCTGCTTCAGGTCGCCATGGAGCTTCTGCATGGTCACGTAGAGTCCTTGACCTTTGTGGTTGACCTCTTTGGCTGACGTGGCTTTCCTGATGATAGCCTCCATGAAGTCCCTCTCCCCACATCTGATACATACACACCATACAGTGACTGCAACAGACCACCTTCAATGCTGTGTGAAATGATTGGCAGCTACTTCAATTCATACATTTTTAAAGGCACATTAAATCACTTACATTCAACTACATTTACTGCAAAATCCCAAGACTAGACTTTATAGGCTCAGTTTAAGATTCTTCCAAATGCTAGCAAGATGACAAAGTACCAGAATCAATAATGAAATAACCTATAAATAGAAATACCCAGTCTGTGTAACACTGACCACTATCCTTTGGTCCAATGATGATCAAATTGACTTACTGAACAAAAGGGATGAAGATCTGTTTCTCGTCATCGGTTTTGACACTTCCTCGTAACGTCTCTGTGATGTCAATGGCCGCCACTCCAAACGGACGCTTGACTCGAGCCTGTTTCTTGTTGTCTGCCCCCTTCAAATCCATCCGACCTTTGCCACAGCAACAACAGCAGTATCAAACAAGATCAGATTGATGATGTCCTAGGAGAATTTACCAATGTAGTAAACATATCAGTGATATATAAATAATACTGTTGTAACACAGACATATTACTGATATATTAAACAATGTTGATATACCACAGATGTATGACTGATATATCAAACAATATTAATATTACAAACATATATTACTGATATATCATATATATTCAAATACCATTGACATAACACTGACCTATTCGTATCACTTGGCAGACGAGGAATACCTTCTCACGTGTCACGTCCCGAGCGCCCAGGTCCTGCACACACACACACACACACACAAAAACACACACACACAGACACATATACTCAAGGCGGTGTACAGACTATACATTGCATATAGGGTACTATATATGACATGTATAGTTATATATGGTTCTGTATATTGTGTACAAAGTACTATTCAGTATGTTTTATTGTGTATAATGCTCCATTGAATGTGGAGTAAAAGTTGATGTTGGACAATATAGTAGACACAGTATATGTTGAACGGTGTATATAGTTTTTAATGGCGCCAGACTCACTGTGTACAAGACTCGTAGGTTGTGAAGTAATTCCATGTCTTTAGGCATGCCCTTGTTCCCCCACTTCATGAGGTAACTCTCACTGACCACAGAAACACACAAAACACTCACAATGACATCACGTGATGTATAACGTGATGTATAACGTGATGTGTAACGTGATGTATAACGTGAAGTCCGGTGATTCATTAGGTTGCAGAACTGATCCACTATCCCACCTGAGAAACTGCCCCACCTTTTTCACCCTCCCTCGCATTTGTGGAACTGGCCCTCCCTCTCACCTGAGAAACTGACCTTCCCACCTACGTGACCCTCCCTCTCACCTCTGGAACTATCACTCTCTCTCACCTGAGAAACTGGCCCTCCTTGGCATCATATAGAGTCATGAGAACGTCAGAATCATCTCCAACTCGGCACACAAAGTTCTTGACACACACGAGTACGTTGAAGGAAGTCTTCCCCGGCAAGGCTTTGTCAGAAGGCTAAATACACAGCATATATACACAGCCATGCACAAGGGTTTTACTGTGTACTGTGTAGAAATAGAATTATGAAATTGTGTAGGGGTAAACATTGTACTTCTGTTTAAAATTAAACATATTAATTTCGATTTATTGGAAGTATGTTGAGATGCTATGAATTCATCACCGACAGTAACACTAACTGTCAGGGTTACTCACAGAGTCTTTCTCGTCCAGAACACGCTGTGTTGTGAGTCGGTGCTGAAAACCCCAAAACACACCCTGTGACATCATTAATTGAAAACACCCTGTGACTTCATCAATGGACTACACCCTGTGACATTTCATGAAATGACAATGATCTATTGACACATCATCAAATGACATTTGATCAAATGACAACTGTTCTCTGACACACCACTGGAAAACTTAGCTAATACTTAAACATACCAAATGATAACATCTGTTGTTTATCCACATACATAACATAAAATTAACATCTAAATTCATAGCTTCTGCGCTTTTACAAAAACTGCACTTTGTTGCAGAGCACATCCTCAGAACACAATGTGGTCCCTGGACTGGAAGCCTCATGAATCACACAATCTCGATCGATTGACAACAATGATGATTGTGATTGCTTCAAACACCAATCATGACATGATCACCTTGAAACCTTGACCATATGACCATCAAATACCATCTCCCTAAGGTCAAAAGGTCATAAACAGGTCATGTGGATCTGGTACAAGTGCATGTTTAACACAACATACTCTGCAATTACCAATAACTCAACTGGCCACACACACCTATACAACCATGAAACAATACACGTAACTACACACAGACCATTATACGTTTGATAATAAAGATTAGAATAAAGATCTGGCAATAAGTCTTCATGAAAACCATGCAAACATGCTATGGGAGTAGCATCCAAATGAACAAACCTCGAGCATAACTAAAGACATCCAGCACAGAAGCACACTGACCTAACCTCAACTTAAGAGGTCATAGGAAATACAGGCCCCAGAAAATGAGATATGATAGGTAAGTGTGTAGGGTGACATACCCAGTAATTACCACCAAGCTTCTCTGTGTTTCTTGAAACAAGACATAATGGAATGTAAGAAATTGCACAACTACTGCTGGCCTCAATGACAGCTAAATTCTAATTACAGCTGGCAGAAGATATAATAAAGTCAGCTAGTTTATGAAGCGTAAAAGACAGTTTGTTAAAGTCACACGACTTTGAGAAGCCCTGGTTATATGGCTATGTTTGATGGGTGAGGTTGAGTATTTGGGTTGGGTCAAGATCAAATAAAAAACAACAGCAGACACACAGCTTCTACAGCAGACATGCAACAGTCATCAGGCAACCAGAATACTTTACTTCAAACACCAAGTTGGTGTGGTGTCGGACTCCTAGTTTCCATAAGTTATACAAGGTCTGGTGAGCCTAGCAGGGAACACAAGCCCATGACAGCACACTCCTCAACATAACTACTACCTAACTGGCCAGAGCAAGTTCTTGTACATATATACATCAACAATTACAATCAATGTTAGACAATTTCATGTTACACTTATAATATGTTAAATGATCTAAAGTTGCTTGCTGTTTGGTCGCAAGGTGGCGTGGATTTGATAAAGCTAAGCAAGTGGCAGTTATAGCAATGTATAGACAATGATTAATAGAAAGCGCATGAGCTGTGTGGATTTGGGGAGGACGGGCGGGTTATTCACATTCTGTGAGTGAGGAAGCGCCAAACGTCATAACCTCATGCCGGTGACCCCATGTATACACAGTCCAGCATGAGAGGGCAATATAGATAAGGTGGGATGGGGAGGGAGAAAGGGTACCTGTCTGTAGAGGCTGATGATGCTGGTGTCTGTAGGGTCCAGGATGTTACCTTCTTCGTCACGGACAACTAAGTCCAACCCCAACCGACTGCATGGCCAAAAACATAATGGTTCTCATCATTTTCATGTACACATGGAAACGGTCAGATCTGTCCAACACCATGTTACATAACTCACGCATTGCCCATGTCAATCTTGTTGGTGACTTTTTGTTGGAGAACTTTCATCTCATCCTGAAAACATCATGATAACAGCTCACATAAGGAGGACGTTATGATCTCAAGCATGGTTGAATCTAGAGGCACCTGGTCCACACCATAGGGTTTTTACAGCACACACCTATAAATACCAAATTGTAAGTAATTGTAATATAGTGATCTAGACATTCAGGGCATGGAAGCCAGACATTGGCAATTGTGAACCAGTGAATTCATCCTCTCACAAAATCCACATGAATGTAAGAGGCGATGTTATATAGCCATAGAGGATGACAAGCGATGAGGACAGGATTACCAGCGTGAGTTTACGAGCCATGATGAGCCGTCTCCAATCGATGAGCTGGATCATCATCTCATATATATTGTCAAACTCAGCCAGCTCACGGTTCTTGGTATCCTGCAGCCATATCCCATGATACAAGCACTACACTTATAAAGGACCGGTTTAATACACAGATGAATGTGGTGTAAAACACAATGTCACTTGAATTTATGCTCAGAACATGAATTAATGAACGAGGCTCACCAAGTAGAGGTCTTTCCAGATGTTGCCCCATTCCCTGAGGACGGAGGTGATCTCTTGTACTATAGGTAACTCCCGCGATTCATATGTCGTCCTGGTAAAGTTACATCATTACAAAGAAAGATTATTTACGCAATAAAATATATAAATGAAGATGATGTATCTTCAAAGCAAAGTTACTTCTTCATCATGAAGACATGATAAGGATTCATCAACAAAATGAAATATAACTTGATGACAAATATGGTTCACGGTTAAATTTAATCATATGATATTAAACAACTCAGTGGGTAAATAATATACAAAGCATCCACCCTTTTCAAATTCATAAAAAAACATTGCCGGTAAACATCATCATCATAATGTTTGACACTTGCCCTGATTTGCATACAGCCCCATCCTTTAGCTGAATGAAGGATTGTGGGAAGATTCCTCGCTCATGACGATTCTTAGTGTTGTATCCATAGTACCAGTCTGCCAGTGACAGGTGCACGTTATGATGTAACTAAATCATTGCAAAGATTGCAAAACTAAAATGGAATGCTATAATATTACTAAAGAGTTTATAGCTACGGTAAGAGGGCTCACTCTAACTAGCATTTCTAGCATGCCTACTGCCGCTACCATAAAATCAAGAAAAGCAAAAGGGACTGTTGCTTATGTTGAAGTAATGGGGACATCCCATTGGTGGAGGCAACCATACCACCAAATTTCTACGCGAGTTTAAGACAGATATGACAAACAGTGTGCTGCACACACATGGTAGGTTTACATATTTTGTCAGAGGTGAGGCTTCATAGCTTATCTCTAGCCTCCTTGATATTACCAATAAACAAGATTAATGGACTATAAGAAACAATTTTAGCAATGGTCTGGCAATCAAGTGCTGATTGCAGACAGAATGAAGATACAAATCACTGGAGATTTCGCTGTTACTTGCCTCTGGTGACGGACAGCACATGGACCGTGTCACCAACTCGCAGCTCCAGCTGGTGGTCTCCAGGGGCGTAGAAGTTCTGTATAGCTGTCACACATTCAAAAAGATAATGGTTATAATGGGGTTTTATGTCATTTTCAAAAACGAGGTGATATCGTGATGGGGATGGATGAAGATGATTGTGAATTTTGGACAGCTCCCCTTGAGTGCCAGCGCCTTATTGACTCAAACTCGTTGTAACCAGCAGGTTGCAAAACCCCAAGGCTTTGACGAAGATCATGCACAATATTAATTAGCCACTAGGTCAGTGTATCCCCTATCAGAGTTGGGCAATGAGGAGTTCGAGCCCACAACATGTGTCTTGTCTAAGGCAACGAGCCTAACCACTATTCCGGGAGCACAGGCAATCACACATTTCAATATTCTTTAAAAGCCTTAAGATGACAATGTCTTAGTTTAGAAACTGCAAGACCACTCAAATAATATTAGCTGACCTTACACAAGGGCAGTGATTGCATGACCCCATTGACAACAATGTCGAATGTTATAAATATATTGGACACACAGCACAACTGATGGCTTTAACCATCTAGACATCTGATCCAGTGGGTGGGGTGCGTGCGCGTGTGAGGGGGACGGGTGCTCCTCAAGGCAACTGACAAACTTCACATGCATGCTTTTCCGGGTAATCAATCCTTCCGTTCATACTATCATATGATCCACTCAGTGGGTAGGAATCAAGAGAACCCAATATTGACTTCAGCCAATGAGTGCTTCGGTAGTCACTTCCTGGTTAAGACTCAGAGCAGCCAAGCATGACCCAGAGAGCAGGGACAAGAAGCATGTGGGGACATACACTTGGAATCAGGTTTCAGATGAGTGCACAGGTGGTTGCTATGAGTTTACATATTACTGCATAAATAGACATACAGGATACAGTATTGTTGCCACCATAAACAGATTAGTTCAGGGGGAAACACACCATTCATTTGAAATAATGACAAGGAAAAATGTAACCTAAATCATGTATACCCATCACCCCATTCCCACACTACTACATACCAACAGATCCCGATCTACATCCTGGTGAAGTTGGGTGGGTGTGGAGGGGGAGGAGACAACTGGGACTGGGTCGAATGTTTTGTGCAACCAAAGTAAAATCCTGATGTCAGCCATGCAACCAAGGTCAAATCCGGACATCAACCATGCAACCAAGATTAAATCTTGATGTCAACCATGCAACCAACGTTATATCCTGATGTCAACCATGCAACCAACGTTATATCCTGATGTCAACCATGCAACCAACGTTATATCCTGATGTCAACCATGCAACCAACGTTATATCCTGATGTCAACCATGCAGCCAACGTTATATCCTGATGTCAACCATGCAACCAACGTTACATCCTGATGTCAACCATGCAAACAACGTTATATCCTGATGTCAACCATGCAACCAACGTTACATCCTGATGTCAACCATGCAGCAAAGGTAAAATCCTGACGTCAACCATGCACAGTGTACCTCTGATGCCTGGTATGGCAAAATACATTTGGTACTAGGAATGTAGTTTTCCAAGATAATGTACACTATAATATATTACACCAAATTGATATTTATTGTCTTGTTCAACGTCATTGACTGTCTTCCACTGCATTAGAGGCCTGGCAAAGAGGCAATGTACACCTCCCCTAGCTCCGGTCGTAACGGTAACATGAATTTATAGATGTCTTGTAGGGCTACACCTCCCCCAGCCACCCAAAGCACAACATGTATCATTCAGGAGGTCAAGATCAACATTCAGACAAAACTGTTCATATATGAGGCCACACCCACTGTTTGAACTTTCACCATCACTCGTCACATCAAGATCATAACAGGTAGGAAGGTCACTGTGATTGTTGACAGCATCACCAGCATGATAACCCATCATGGCAATCTCCAATGTGGGACATTTTGAATGCCATTTGAATTTTATGCAACTATGACAGTATGAGGCCAATGCATCCCATCTGCAGGTCCAAATCCCCACACCACCACCACGTCGTCTGTCAGATAGCAACTAATCCATATGCAATACACTGATACCCTGGCATTCCCGAGTCCGACTGACTCAGACTGCCATGCATCAAAACAATGCAATCACGACGACTGTAGTAAGTAAAACCATGCCTTTAAAACAAATATAGATACATACCGACTCCAAATTTTGTTTCGTTGTCAGATTCTTCCCACGAATCCATTGTTCTTTTTTGTATACAAATGATAAACAACTTATAAATTGGACATTTTACAAGTTTTTTGACATTTCCTGACAGCCATCAGAGAAGCGGAACTGAGCCCAGTAGCGCCGCCTACGGCTTAAGTCACAACCGTGTTTACGGTGGGGATCATTGGGCTATTCCAGAAAAGTTTGAGCTAGCTGAGATAAGTGAGTTCAAGCATTTTTGGGAACGGTTTTCCGCATAACAAAGCGTTTTCGTTTGACCAGTATTCGAAATACCAGTGATGGACATCGACCATTTATATTATGTCTTGGAAATTTCTAGATGCCTGAACTACCAGACGCAGGAATAGGGTGTCAGTTAAAAATTGTCGTCGTTCCAGTGGACAAAAATTGTGGTGAATAAATGAATATCTGGGGAGTTTGTTGTCATTGAATAGATTCGATGGAGGTAATCTTTGTCAGCATATTTGGATTCAGACGGCCAGAGACATTGACGGGATAATAGTTGTGATTGGGGTGGGTCAAGCTAGGATCATACTATTCTCTAGAGGGAGATGGCGTGACAGATGAAAACCATCCGTTATGACTGACACTTGGACAGTCGTGAGAGGGTAGGGCTGGGTCGATGCTCGGAACCGAAAGGTTTTGTTTTGAGTCTGACCTCAAAATAAGGTCTACGTCACATGAAACATGGAACGTAGTCTGCGTCCCAGACTCCAGGGGTTCCGCTACGCCTCTCACCCTAGAGACTGAAGGCGAGACTATTGAATATCAGTAACATGTAAACAGCGCCCGCAGCCATCAGGCTAGTGGACCTTGACTACATGGAACGAGTAAATCATAAAATACTCTTTCAGGAATTTTCTGATAGCCTTTGATCATTCACCACAAGGCTGTTTCGGCTAGAAAAGAGATCTCTCATCCAAACGAACCCCAGCCTTTACCTGTTTATGATTAATTGTGTTATAAACAGCTCGGATAGAGTATAGCTTCCGCCGCGGGCTTGTCATTATGACTTGACACGGTTTTCGCTCACATTATGATAACAACGGATACCATCGAGGGCCTACTAGGTTGACCATGTTGACATCTGACAGTAATGTGTGAGGGCTTTAATACCCATCTGATAATTTCTTCCCTTTGCTGTATAACTCATAATGAGTTGCCGATGTTTGTTGAAAATACTCTCAACTATCAAACATTGGTTAGGCTAAGAAAATTGTAGACCCCATAAAATCGAACCCTAATGAGAAACTGTACGGGAACTTGTGGTAACAGGGGAATTTTCAGTGATCAGTGTACTTGTGGAACTGGCTGTGTGCAATAACCTCCCAGCACACATGGGCATGCTTGAGCATGACGAAAGAGACGAAAAATATGCAACTATTAAAATCAACGACTAACATATAACACCTATGGATTCTGAAGAATATCAACATTGTACAATGTTGAATTTGTGACTATAGTCCAGTAATCAATATCCACCAGTATTTTCATCTCATAAGGATTCATTTGTAATGTGGTAATAAGCCAAAGAACACCGCCTCATTTTCTGAATATCATGCATTGGTTAAGCCACCACGTTTCACTATTGTTGATCCTTTTCAATGGATTACAGAGTAACAAGCGAAAAAAATCGAACTGACTTTTCACAAGAAATGAACGCAGAACATCGAATTCGGAACTGATTACCACTTCGTATATTCGACTGATCAGTAGCGAGTATCAAGCAATGCAAAACTAAATTTATGATTTTTTTTAGCCCATGCAACATTAAACATAAATGTGACGTTAAGAAGCAGCGGTTTTATTGTGTACTTCCAATCATTAGTAATTCCATTACATACAAGGAGACCTGAATCAGCCAGCAAGTGCCTGAAGGTGAACCTTGCAAAGCATTTGAAACTTAATAAACTGCAAATATTACATTACATGTCTGTATAGGATCATAGTTAGGTAGAATTCACCGAGCATCATTATGAAACAGCACAGGAAGTTAACATTCTAGTCAAGGTCCCCTAGCACCTTGGCTGCGGGCCCTGTTTACATGTTAATGATATTCAATAGTCGCGTCTAAGGCGAGAAGCGTAGCGGGACCCCTGGAGTCTGGGACGTAGACTATTAACATTCCGGCGGGTGAGGTAATTTAACATGCACTATAACCAAAATTCACTCGCTATACACTGCAGTCACACACAATAGCTATATAACACAACAATTTCTATGTAAGCTGCAATTAAAATTTGGAAATCAATATTTAATGGAAATAAAGTGTGATATCCTCGCATCATTCACATAATGAATGACTAATTTTCACTAGTTGCGATAGCATTCGCCCTTGGCGGCGCGATAGTCGGTTCCGTTTCTGTAAGTTCGACAATGAACACGTGTAAAACTTCATGGATCAGTTATGTGATTGCTATACAGCTACAACATCACATTTTAGCGACGAGGATGGAATACTGTAAGCCCAGATATCCATAGAAGTGAGTGCTCATTAATTTCTCAACGAACCCCCGTGTAAAGTCCATTGATTTTAATGGTGAAGTCGAAATCCGTCCTGCTTGTAATGTACGAAACGATCGCATGTGACCTTCCTGACCTTTGAACTACGGAATAGTGTCAAGGTACGTTGCGCTTGGATCCCAGTACACCTTGAGCAAAGAATCTTCAAAGTTTTACTTCTCATGGCTGAGCATATTTGGAGTATGTATGTGAGAATATCTAATAAGTGTGAGATGCCTGCTAAATTTAAAAGGACGTGGTGCAACAAACGATGACACTGACACCACTTACCTTTCTCCGGTACTCATCGCAATGTCAGACTGGCAACGCACGCTGCGGGAGCCTGCTAATTTGGCTATGGCTGACTTAGACTTGTTTACTGCTTGCCATCTGCAATCCCTATCTGCGTATCAACCTACCTCGGCATGTGACGCTCGAGTGGCCGAGCCCCTTCAGAGTAGCTCTGAATGCTCGTCTTTCGATCAGTATGACCACGTGTATGGGGCTGCAGTTGCAACCTACAACAAAACCAGGAATTGTTGTCCATGATCAATGATGTTTGAACTTTGCATCTGGCTCTCCCTGGCTAGCCGGTACTGTAATTGACAAACCTGGACCTTTGTCATTCCGTGTGAAACTAGAGGACGTAGAGTAATCCGTCGTCATCTGGATCATATGAGGATGCGCTACAGCAGTGGTAACTTACCGTGGACTCGCCTGTAGTTGCACCGAACGATGGATCTGTATGTGATTTCTATATAGTAGAACGTCACACGACAGTTCATACACCAGTGAGACGCCAAGCGATGTGAGGAGACATCTATTAACTCTCAACAAGAGATACCTCAATGGAAAGCCTCGTAATATCAATGTCCAGTCTGTTCATACACCAGTAAGACGCCAAGTACAAAAGTACTGGAGAAAAGCCACTCCTCTGTCCTTGTTGTACAAAAGCATTCGGGTGGGAAGGCAACCTGAAACGCCATTGAATCCCATCTGGACATCAAGTTAATCAAAATACGTCCTTGAATGCTGTTTCATGCATTTATATATTCATGTTTATTGCTAATATTGCAGCGCTTAAGAGTCGTCCGCTGGTGGAGCAATACCTTACACCTGTGCCATTTTTTCTACATTACCTTTCTTTGTTATTTGATAATTGGTATCACAATGATATCATTATTCATTTTGCATATTCTTCCAATAATAACTAGATTCGGCAGGCACGCCATCGGCAAGTCTTCCAATGGCAAGCAATCGGGTCTGTGATTGCGCCTTGTTAAGAAACCCTATGCGCAGCACACGTTTAGGATAGATGTCAGCGAGGGGAGTTGGTAACGCGCACTATTTTTCGATAGATGTCACAAGCTGCAGCCTCTTAGATGTTTTGACATGACCCCTTAGCAGATGTTTTGACATGACCCCTTAACCAAGTCAATAAAAAGCCGAGGGAATGGCACTAAGCCGGTCTCAGTGGCTTGGTGGTTTACTGCTTTGCCATTTGATCCACAGGCTGTGGGTTCGACTCCAAGGTGTGACAACCTGACTCGTGACTCGGATGATCACGTACAAATGGTGGTCACATCTTTGAAAAGGGATGTAAAAGATCCTTTGAGGACGACGTGCTCCGTAGCAGTGACCAGTTAAGAGTAATTTACTCAATTGTAGTCGTACATAGCTTAGTTGCTAAATACGAATATGTTTCGATGCACACAAACACACACAGACCCACGTTACTGGTCGATTACGTAAGGTTAGGACTTCTTTGAGTTGGCACAAGCGCCAACGGCATGTCTTCCAACGGCAAGCCTGGACGACCAGCAATACGGTACCAACGATATAACACAAACAATATTATCTCTAAACAAAATATATATGAATATATATATATATATTATATATATATATATTTTTTTATATATTATATATATGTATATATTATATATATATATATATATATATATGTATATATGTATGTATATATATATATATATATATATACATGTATATATCTCTATATATATATATATATTTATATATATTTATTTATTTATATATCTATGTATATATATATATTTATATATATGTATATATATATATGTATGTATATATATATATGCATATATGTATATTTACATATATGTGTATATATATATATATATATATATATATATATATGTTTGTAAATATATGAATATATATATATATATATATATATCTCTATATATATATATCTCTGTATATATATATATATACATATATATATATAATTATATAGATATACGTATATAAACACACACACACTTATAGGTTTGGCCTACTTAGAGTTGGCACACGCGCCAACGGCATGTCTTCCAACGACAAGCCTGGACGACCAGCAATACGGTACCACCAACAATATACCACAAACAATATTATTTCTAAAAAAAAAATATTTATGAATATATATATATTTTTATATATATACATATATATATATATATATATATATATATATATATATATATATATATATATATATATATATGTATATATATGTATTTATATACATATATTTATTTTTATATTCATATATATGTGTATGTATATTTATATATATATATATGTATATATGTATATATATATGTATGTATATAAATGTGTATATATACATGTATATAAATATATATATATCTATCTTTATATATATCTATGTATATATCTGTATCTTTATCTATATGTATGTATATATATCTCTGTTTTATATCTATGTCTGTATATATATCTGTATGTCTCTATATCTATGTCTCTATCTCCATATCTGTGTCTATATATATGTGTGTATCTCTCTATCTCTATATCTCTCTATCTATCTATGTCTGTATCTCTCTCTCTATGTATATCTCTCTCTCTCTCTCTATCTCCCTTTATCTATATCTCTCTCTATTTCTATCTCTCTATCTCTCTCGATATCTACGTATCTCCCCCCCCCACACTTATAAATATTCACATATATATGCTATTTATAGATAGCTGCTCCGCGCTCGGAAGCTTGGCATCGGAAACCGTGTGTATACATTTATATATATATATATATATGTGCGTGTATGCGTGTTTGTGTATATATACCCGCTTTGATTGCACCGGGACATCCAGTGCACACTGTCGCTGAGACAAAAAGACAGTAAATACACGGACCAAGGAGTGCTGGTAACGCGCACTATTATAAGCTGCCGCTTAGATGTTTTGACATGACCCCTTTGCCAAGTCAATATTGAGCCGACGAAAGTGAGACATGCCGCCGGTCGATTACGTAAGGTTTAGCCTGTTTTGACATGACCCCCTACCCAAGTCAATGCAAACCCAGCCAAGGCCTTTGGTCGATTACATAAGATTTGGCCTACTTAAACACGAACTGCTGTTAGCCTGCCGCTAAGCTGCTGCAGTAGAAAACCTTGAAACTAATCGTCCTTTTTGCTGTTTTTTGTTACTGTGAATGCTAAAAATACTGTTACAATCATTATCACGAGGCCAAGTTCTAAATACTGACAAAATTTCATGTGCGTAAATACAGCCGTTTCAGAGATATCAGCGAGGAGAGAACTCGTAGCAAAAATCGCAATAGGTACTCTAAAATATATGTCATTATACAAAGTACAAAAGGTGAAAACAAGTATTTTTTTCGCCTATTCCATGCTACGATAATTGCTTGTTACAACCATATAACTCATATGTTCGTAACTGCAGTAGTTATGGAGGAGATAGTTACAGAAAATGGGGGAAAAAATCGACGAAAAATCGATCCCATAAGCCTCCAACACTGCGCATGCGCGTCAAATTGGATCGCCAGTTGTGTCCCAACTTGATCTATCATTCCCCAAAATTTCATGTTGATATGTTTAACCGTTCCGGAGAAAAGCCCGAAAAACCTTGACTGGAGAAAAAAAAAAAAAAAAAAAAAAAAATAAAATAAATACTGGCTAAACCAATATGTCTTCCAACTATCGTTAATAATAAAGGATATAATCTTTAAGTTACACATCTATGCTTAGTAGAACTTGACGATCATTTAAACATTCAAACTAGCACAGTATTCATGGCAGGTATTTAAATCAAAGACTGAGGTACGCTTATTCAGTCATCGAAATCACTGTTTTAAAGAGACTTCAGCCCCATATAAGGAAAGTGGTTGCCTAGCAAGCTGCTTGGTAACAGCACCTTGGAAACTAAAAATGTTACATTTTCAGACTTTCAGTCGCTACGCGGCGCTGTGGTCTCAGAAAAAAGATCCTTGCTTCGACAGTCGCCATTTATGTTGTCGACATTATCCTTCCTGCTTGTCGGTCTAATGTGTGCACAATTATGCCCACAACTTGAATGAGTGAAGATTTTATGAAATCTACATTATGTAACTAAAGCGGAAGAATACACATCGTTAGCGAGGTAAATTCAGAGCGCGTTATGATTTACAGCTAACATTCGTGTGGTTCATGGTTTTAGGGAGGCACCGTTATCGATGGAACGATATAACTGAATAAAACAGATCTCCACAGTATATCATGAACATTTCCAGTCAAATAATAATGTTAAAAACTTATCAACATAACTTCCATCATGTAAACTCGGCGGCACAAATTAGAAGATGTCATTACTTACGTCTGCGTTAATCGTAGTAATGTAATAACGAAATGATCCCTGATTGCCTTATATGTGGCTGAACAGTCTCTTTAAGCAAGTAATTTATTAACTGACCCTATAACCTGAACGCAGGGAATATGAGCGCAAACAAGATACTGAAGAATTCTTTTTACGCCAATTGTTTATGACACCACCTGGCAAACATAAAGCTGCAAAGCGACTATTGGAAATTTCAAAAAAACCATAATGATAACAACTGTATTACAAGTGGAGAGAATATCGAATTTGGAGCTGTTTACCACTTTATATATTCCTGATCAGCAATACACAACTAAATTTATGAATTTCTTAGTCCATGCAACAATAAATGTAATTGTGATGTTAAGAGGCAGTGATTTTATTGTTGTCCGAACCCATTAAAAATTTAATCAATTGCATATATTCCATTACATGTATATATGTGACCATAGTAAGGTAGAATTCATTGTGCATAATTAAGAAAAAGCACAGAATGTAAGAAAGAGGAAAACGACCGATCGCGCGTTAGCTTTAATACCATATTAGCACTTGGCGCTCATCATCAAAGAATCTTCAAAGTTTTACTTCTCATGGCTGAGCATATTTGGAGTAGATATGTGAGTATATTTCAAAAGTGTGAGATGCCTGCTAAGTATATATAGACGGAGGGAGACGAACGCTGACACTGACACGCTTTGAGCTCATCTTTACCAGTCAACACTCCGAATAACTTGTCAACACTAGGCCACCTACTTCCTGTTCTGTTCACTACGACACCAACTGGTGAGAATATTCTTACAATTATGGTTGCCTCTAGACTCTTCTTGCGTTTTCTGTCTATAGGCATTTCGAGCTGGATTTCATGATAAAAAAATTCCTATTACTGACTCTTTCCTATTTTGATACACGTAGGGTTTAATATATGCCCAACCACGTTGGTAGTGTGGCGTTCGCCGTTGTTTTGGTATCTTTGTGCTATTCACTTTGCTTTACTGATTGTGTTTGTGTCTACCGGTAGACGCAGAGGAAGCCTCCATTGACCCCCTCTCCAGTCAACCCATCGCCATGTCAGGTTCGCACCATACACTGCCTGGCTATGGTTCCCAATCCCCCTCTGACACAGACTGGTTTTCTACGTACCACCAGCAATCCCTTTCAGCGCACCACCAACAACCACTGTCTGTGTACCATCAGCAGACTATATCCCAGTACCCACCTGCATCGGTTATAAATATGATTGCCCCATCTGCGGTAAGCAGTATTCGTCTGTCAGTTCAGTAAATGCGCATATGAAATCACATCAAGGTGACGGATTACCTCACAAGTGTCGATTCTGTGGTGATGGATTCCTTCACCTATCCAGTTTGATCAGACACGAAAGAATCCATACTGGAGAAAAGCCATTCCTCTGTCCTTGTTGTACAGAAACATTTGCACAGAAATGCAATCTGAACCGCCATCGAATCCGATTTCGACATTAAGTTAATCAAAATACCCATTGAATCCTGTTTCAGACATTGTGGCGATTCCAGGTCAAGCAATTCATTTCTTCCCATTTGTCTGAATATAATATCATTAATGCTTTGATTGTTCATATTCTTCCAATAATAATAAAGGATTTGATCAATAATTTAATGAATTTGAAGCTTGCTGTTTGTGGTCAATTGCCGGATTTTTCTGTTACAATACGGGTACTGTTTGACAGAGATAATATCAGAGAGAACAAGCAGTATTCGTCTGTCAGTTCAGTGAATGCGCATTTGAAATCACATCAAGGTGACGGAAGTCAAAGTGTCGATTCTGTGGTGATGGATTCCTTCACCTATCCAGTTTGATCAAACACGAAAGAATCCATACTGGAGAAAAGCCATTTGTTATGATATTAATCTAGCTCTTTTGACTTTTGAAACGCTCCCCCTCTTTTCTATTTTCAGCACGACATGTTTCTCTAGCCCGGGTCAGCCTCTGCCCTTAAGACGGGGGTGTGACCCTGATAAGTAGACCTGGCTGGTACCTTTTCCCATTGGCCAATGACCCTTCGAGCCCACGCCCCATGTGAGCTGTTGGGGTTGACCTTTGTGAAGGGGGACCGGCTAAACCTGAACCAATGGGAGGCCAGCTGTGGGTGTGGTTCCGAGCGTAATCCAATGCCGGAACCCTAATAAAATAGCTGGCCTCGCGGAAATTCAGGGAGAAATACCTAGCGAAGAGACGAAGTATCTGAACAAGATTTCTGACCCGAGATTCCAGAGAAAGCTAATAAGCCAAACTCGAATAAACCAACAACTCAACTCCTGGACTCGTGTGTTTTCTCTGGCTAGTGTCCCCACTCAAGCAACTACAAGCAGCTACAATATTCCTATATACGAAGGAACGCGCAGAAATACGAATAACCAAGAAATATAAGTATAACAAGCGTATAGCTATATAGGAGGAAATATAGTTATAAGACATTCCTCTGTCCTTGT
This sequence comes from Urechis unicinctus, assembly GCA_034190875.2. Classification (NCBI taxonomy): domain Eukaryota; kingdom Metazoa; phylum Annelida; class Polychaeta; order Xenopneusta; family Urechidae; genus Urechis; species Urechis unicinctus. The sequence goes on along the minus strand of CM067351.1, from coordinate 37,954,271 downwards.
TGTACAGAAACATTTGCACAGAAATGCAATCTGAACCGCCATCGAATCCGATTTCGACATTAAGTCAATCAAAATACCCATTGAATCCTGTTTCAGACATTGTCGTATTCACCTTTTTAGTTACCATTGTGGCGTTTGCAGGTCAAGCAATTCATTTCTTCCCATTTGTCTGAATATAATATCATTAATGCTTTTGTTTGATTGTGCATATTCTTCCAATAATAATAAAGGATTTGATCAATAATTTAATGAATTTGAAGCTTGCTGTTTGTGGTCAAAGAGAACAAGCAGTATTCATCTGTCAGTTCAGTGAATGCGCATTTGAAATCACACCAAGGTGACGGATTACCTCACAAGTGTTGATTCTGTGGTGATGGATTCCTTCACCTATCCAGTTTAATCAAACATGAAAGAATCCATACTGGAGAAAAGCCATTCCTCTGTCCTTGTTGTACAGAAACATTCGCACAGAAATGCAATCTGAACCGCCATCGATTCTGATTTCGACATAAAGTTAATCAAATTACCCATTGAATCCTATTTCAGATATTTTCACATTCACCTTTTTTGCTACCATTGTGACGTTTGCAGGTCAAGCAATTCATTTCTTCTCATTTGTCTGAATATAATATCATTAATGCTTTGATTGTGCATATTCTTCTAATAATAATAAAGGATTTGATCAATAATTTAATGAATTTGAAGCTTGCGGTTTGTGATCAATTGCCGGATTTTTCTGTTACAATACGGGTACTGTGTGACAGAGATAATGTCAGAAAGAACAATTCTTGTAAAAATTCTTGTGGTAGCCAGTTAATAATGATGTGGCGATATGCCAATAGGTAGGACGAGGTAGCTTCCACAAAATAAGTCAACATTATTAGCATTATTTCCCCGACAGCTCCTCTTTCAGATCTTTGAACCATCATTCAGTTGGTTCACACTCGACTTACTACATAATAGGTTCTTTGTTATAATTCACTCTACAAGTAATGCCAGATACACGATGAAGGTTTAACTTGACTTGTAACCATATACACCCATTTCGATATTACACTTAAGATAGGTCAATTGGAATTCAACGATCAATTAATCAATTAACATATTTCCTAATATATGTAATTGTAAATAAGGTTTTGTTAAAAAGATTTCTAGCAGGTCGAAAATTTCTGGTAGCACAAATCTCTTAACTTTTTAATTTTGCAATTAATTAACTAATTATTGTCTGATTGTTTTATCAAAATATTCATCGTTTTCAAAGCCGGTACTGTAATGGACAAACCTGGACCTTTGTCATTCCGTGTGAAACTAGAGGACGTAGAGTAATCCGTCGTCATCTGGATCATATGAGGATGCGCTACAGCAGTGGTAACTTACCGTGGACTCGCCTGTAGTTGCACCGAACGATGGATCTGTATGTGATTTCTATATAGTAGAACGTCACACGACAGTTCATACACCAGTGAGACGCCAAGCGATGTGAGGAGACATCTATTAACTCTCAACAAGAGATACCTCAATGGAAAGCCTCGTAATATCAATGTCCAGTCTGTTCATACACCAGTAAGACGCCAAGTACAAAAGTACTGGAGAAAAGCCACTCCTCTGTCCTTGTTGTACAAAAGCATTCGGGTGGGAAGGCAACCTGAAACGCCATTGAATCCCATCTGGACATCAAGTTAATCAAAATACGTCCTTGAATGCTGTTTCATGCATTTATATATTCATGTTTATTGCTAATATTGCAGCGCTTAAGAGTCGTCCGCTGGTGGAGCAATACCTTACACCTGTGCCATTTTTTCTACATTACCTTTCTTTGTTATTTGATAATTGGTATCACAATGATATCATTATTCATTCATTTGC
>CM067351.1:37937405-37949905 GCA_034190875.2 Urechis unicinctus | reverse complement strand
GTTATGGAGGAGATAGTTACAGAAAATGGGGGAAAAAATCGACGAAAAATCGATCCCATAAGCCTCCAACACTGCGCATGCGCGTCAAATTGGATCGCCAGTTGTGTCCCAACTTGATCTATCATTCCCCAAAATTTCATGTTGATATGTTTAACCGTTCCGGAGAAAAGCCCGAAAAACCTTGACTGGAGAAAAAAAAAAAAAAAAATAAAATAAAATAAATACTGGCTAAACCAATATGTCTTCCAACTATCGTTGGAAGACATAATAATAAAGGGATATAATCTTTAAGTTACACATCTATGCTTAGTAGAACTTGACGATCATTTAAACATTCAAACTAGCACAGTATTCATGGCAGGTATTTAAATCAAAGACTGAGGTACGCTTATTCAGTCATCGAAATCACTGTTTTAAAGAGACTTCAGCCCCATATAAGGAAAGTGGTTGCCTAGCAAGCTGCTTGGTAACAGCACCTTGGAAACTAAAAATGTTACATTTTCAGACTTTCAGTCGCTACGCGGCGCTGTGGTCTCAGAAAAAAGATCCTTTGCTTCGACAGTCGCCATTTATGTTGTCGACATTATCCTTCCTGCTTGTCGGTCTAATGTGTGCACAATTATGCCCACAACTTGAATGAGTGAAGATTTTATGAAATCTACATTATGTAACTAAAGCGGAAGAATACACATCGTTAGCGAGGTAAATTCAGAGCGCGTTATGATTTACAGCTAACATTCGTGTGGTTCATGGTTTTAGGGAGGCACCGTTATCGATGGAACGATATAACTGAATAAAACAGATCTCCACAGTATATCATGAACATTTCCAGTCAAATAATAATGTTAAAAACTTATCAACATAACTTCCATCATGTAAACTCGGCGGCACAAACAATTATTAGTCTGCGTTAATCGTCATACTTACGTAATGCGTTGAATCGTAGTAATGTAATAACGAAATGATCCCTGATTGCCAGGGAATATGAGCGCAAACAAGATACTGAACATTCTTCTCTTTAAGCAAGTAATTTATTAACTGACTATTGGATATTTCCTGAACGCAGGGAATATGAGCGCAAACAAGATAATCATCAAAGAATCTTCAAAGTTTTACTTCTCATGGCTGAGCATATTTGGAGTAGATATGTGAGTATATTTCAAAAGTGTGAGATGCCTGCTAAGTATATATAGACGGAGGGAGACGAACGATGACACTGACACGCTTTGAGCTCATCTTTTTACCAGTCAACACTCCGAATAACTTGTCAACACTAGGCCACCTACTTCGTGTTCTGTTCACTACGACACACCAACTGGTGAGAATATTCTTACAATTATGGTTGCCTCTAGACTCTTCTTGCGTTTTCTGTCTATAGGCATTTCGAGCTGGATTTCATGATAAAAAAATATTACTATTCTTTCCTATTTTGATACACGTAGGGTTTAATATATGCCCAACCACGTTGGTAGTGTGGCGTTCGCCGTTGTTTTTGGTATCTTTGTGCTATTCACTTTGCTTTTACTGATTGTGTTTGTGTCTACCGGTAGACGCAGAGGAAGCCTCCATTGACCCCCTCTCCAGTCAACCCATCGCCATGTCAGGTTCGCACCATACACTGCCTGGCTATGGTTCCCAATCCCCCTCTGACACAGACTGGTTTTCTACGTACCACCAGCAATCCCTTTCAGCGCACCACCAACAACCACTGTCTGTGTACCATCAGCAGACTATATCCCAGTACCCACCTGCATCGGCATCTGACGATCGGGTGGCCGAGCTCCTTGAGATCAGCTCTGGATGCTCGTCTTTCGATCAGTACGACCACGTGTATGAGCGCTACAACTCTGCCCTACAAGAAAACCTGGAATTGTTATCTGTGCTTCATCATGTTCCTAGTATCCAATGCGATCCCATGTCTACGTTCAGTTTATGCGAAGCGCCTCCTAGTAGTGGTTCTGGAATACCTGATTCCCCGATTCGGGGTCCATGCAAGATGACGTCACAGGTTGGAAGCGGCGCTGCTGGAACTCTCTGTGCAGAAGCGGGTGACAACGCTCGTGACGGTCGCGACACAACGTCAAGTAAAGGCTCAAAGTACCAATGTCCCGTCTGTTCATACACTAGTAAGAAGCCATGCGATGTGAGGAGACATCTATCAACTCATGACAAGCCCAAGAAGCCTGCCGCAGTCAAATATCACTATTGTGGGATATGCAGTTTCAGAACACGTCGGTCTCTCGACTTGAAGCGCCACTTACTCGCCCATAAAGGTTATAAATATGATTGTCCAATCTGCGGTAAGCAGTATTCGTCTGTCAGTTCAGTGAATGCGCATTTGAAATCACATCAAGGTGACGGATTACCTCACAAGTGTCAATTCTGTGGTGATGGATTCCTTCACCTATCCAGTTTGATCAAACACGAAAGAGTCCATACTGGAGAAAAGCCATTCCTCTGTCCTTGTTGTACAGAAACATTCGCACAGAAATGCAATCTCAACCGCCATCGAATCCGATTTTTCGACATTAAGTTAATCAAAATACCCATTGAATCCTGTTTCAGACATTGTGGCGTTTCCAGGTCAAGCAATTCATTTCTTCTCATTTGTCTGAATATAATATCATTAATGCTTTGATTGTGCATATTCTTCCAATAATAATAAAGGATTTGATCAATAATTTAATGTACTTAAAGCTTGCTGTTTGTGGTCAGTTGCCGGATTTTTCTGTTACAATGCGGGTACTGTTTGACAGAGATAATGACAGAAAGAACAATTCTTGATAAAATCTTGTGGTAGCCAGTTAATAATGTGGCGATATGCATTATTTCCCCGACAGCTCCTCGTTAAGATCCTTGAACCATCATTCATTTGGTTCACACCCGACTAACTACATAATAGGTTCTTTGTTATAATTCACTCTACAAGTAATGCCAGATACACGATGAAGGTTTAACTTAACTTGTAACCATATACACCCATTACGATATTACACTTAAGATAGGTCAATTGGAATTCAACGATCAATTAATCAATTAAAATGTTTCCTAATATATGTAATTGTAAACAATGCTTTGTTAAAAAGATTTCTAGTAGGTCGAAAATTTCTGGTAGCACAAATCTCTTAACTTTTTAATTTTACAATTAATTAACTAATTATTGTCTGATTGTTTTATCAAAATATTCATCGTTTTCAAAGCCTGTTGAGTTTTTAGCTCTTCATCAAGAAATCTTCACAATTTATCTTCTCATGGATGAGCATATTTTGGGTATGTATGTGAGTATATCTAATAAGTGTGAGATGCCTGTCAAGTATATAAGGACGGAAGGAGACGTACGATTAAACTGACACCACTGTCCTCTCTCCGGTACTTAAACTCATCGCAATGTCAGACTGGCAATACTCGCTGCGTGAGCCTGCTAATTTGGCGATGGCTGATTTAGATTTGTTTGCTGCTTGCCATCTGCAATCCCTATCTATCTGCTTATGAACCTAGTTCGGCAGGTTACGCTCGAGCGACCGAGCCCCTTGAGAGTAGCTCTGAATGCTCGTCTTTCGATCAGTGTGACCACGTGTATGGGGCTGCAGTTGAACCCTACAACAAAACCAGGAATTGTTGTCCATGATCAATGATGTTTGAACTTTGCATCTGGCTCTCCCTGGCTAGCCTGTACTGTAATTGACAAACCTGGACCTTTGTCATTCTGTGTGAAACTAGAGGACGTAGAATAATCCGTCGTCATCTGGATCATATGAGGATGCGCTACAGCAGTGGTAACTTACCGTGGACTCGCCTGTAGTTGCACCGAACGATGGCGTACGTTGCACACCATACTTACCTGATTCTGTAGTGCATACACCTAGAATGGTTCCAGTTTAATCTCAGAACATTGAAATTCCTAGTGTTTCACTCTCTGCTTCACCCAATGTCGAAACATCCAAACCTGAAGTGTGTCACCTGTCCGGATCAATGGTGGACGCGTAGGAGTAATCCACCAGCGCGATTGATCGAACAGATGTGATACCATTGAACATTGAGCTTTTTCGATGATTATTATTAACATTATTATTGGTAACATTCATACAATATTGATAGTTTGCATTTTGGTCTGATATCATGGAGGTCATGATTTAAGTGTGGAGGAATGTGATATCCCCGTATTATTTAACATAAAGAATGACTACTTTACTAGTTGTGATAGCATTCGCCTGGTGGCGCTTTTAGTCGGTTCCGTTTATGTATTTCCTGAATAAACACCTGAAAACCTCAATGGATCTGTATGTGATTTCTATATAGTAGAACGTCACACAACTGTTCATACACCAGTGAGACGCCAAGCGATGTGAGGAGACATCTATTAACTCTCAACAAGAGATACCTCAACGGAAAGCCTCGTAATATCAATGTCCAGTCTGTTCATACACCAGTATAACGCCAAGTACAAAAGTACTGGAGAAAAGCTATTCCTCTGTCCTTGTTGTACAAAAGCATTCGGGCGGGAAGGCAACCTAAAACGCCATTGAATCCCATTTGGACATCAAGTTAATCAAAATACGTCTTTGAATGCTGCTTCATGCATTTACATATTCATGTTTATTGCTAATATTGCAGCGTTTAAGAGTCGACCGCAGGTGGAGCAATACCTTACACCTGTGCCATTTTTTCTACATTACCTTTCTTTGTTATTTGATAATTGGTATCACAATGACATCATTATTCATTTTGCATATTCTTCCAATAATAATAAAGGATATAATCTTTAAGTTACACATCTACCTAAGCTTGCTGTTTTTGTTCAATTGTTGAATTTCTCTGGCAACATAGGGATAATACATGACGAATATAAAGCATCATTTGACGAAGATAGTTTGAGAGAGTGCGGCTGCATTTGACAAATTCAATTTTACATTTAACTGATCAATTCTTGTGATAGCCTGTGCCAGTATGCAACAAAGTAAGACAGTGTTGTTAGCCTTATGTTTTATTTATATTCCCAAGACAAGTCCATGTTTTGGTCTCACCACTTGGGGCTCCTAAACGTGGACTGAGCCACACTAGCTATGATGTCACAATTTCTGTTCGCCCAATTGGCTATATTAGTTTGGTATAAGAAGACCGCGACAATATGACCATGCCATTTCTGCAGAATCAAAGCAACTGCGTCGAATCCTTTGGTTAGTTTCAACTTTGCTTGTAACCATATACCCACATAACAATATTACATGTTGAATATGCTTAGTAGAACTTAACGATCAATTAAACATTAAAACTGTTAAATGATACTGATACAATGTATACGTTATCTTCACCAAACTAGTATTCAGAGCTTTAGCCACTGCCTAGCTCAGTATTCATGGCAGGTATTTATATCAACGACTGAAGTACGCTTATTCAGTCATCGAAAGCACTGTTTTATGCAAGTAATTTATTAACTGGCACTATAACCTGAACGCAGGGAATATGAGCGCAAACAAGATACTGAAGAATTCTTTTTACGCCAATTGTGTAAGACACCACCTGGCAAACATAAAGCTGCAAAGCGACTATTGAAAATCTAAAAAAAACAAAACAATAAAGATAACAACTGTATTACAAGTGGAGAGAATATCGAATTTGGAGCTGTTTACCACTTTATATATTTCTGATCAGCATTCTAAGTAGCGAGTGACAAGCAATACACAACTAAATCTATGAATTTCTTAGTCCATGCAACAATAAACATAATTGTGACGTTAAGAGGCTGTGATACTATTGTTGTCTGAAGGTGAATTCATCAACCCATTACGAATTTAATCAATTGCAAATATTACATTACATGTCTATATGTGACCATAGTTAGGTAGAATTCATTGTGCATAATTAAGAAAAAGCACAGAATGTTAACGTGTAATAAACAAGGGAAACGACCAATCGCGCGTTAGTTCTAATACCATATTATCGCTCACATGCCGGCGACTGATATTGGAAGTTTAACATGCGACTGCCTAACTTTTAGCGCACACAAGTTACTGTATGTATGACCATGAAAAGGTCAAAAACTATTAAGATTCATGAACTTAGCATAACAAGTAAAAATTTATAAAAAAATTTGTCTGCATTTACAAATGCCACAATAACATGTCTTGCAGATATCACTAGCGACACAGATAGATGGCGAGCAGTAACACACGACGCGCAGTAAGTGTGAACGTCGCGCGTCACGAGAGTTACTCATGAATACGTCGCGCTTGGATCCGAGTACACCTTGAGCACTAGGCGCTCATCATCAAAGAATCTTCAAAGTTTTACTTCTCATGGCTGAGCATATTTGGAGTAGATATGTGAGTATATTTCAAAAGTGTGAGATGCCTGCTAAGTATATATAGACGGAGGGAGACGAACGATGACACTGACACGCTTTGAGCTCATCTTTACCAGTCAACACTCCGAATAACTTGTCAACACTAGGCCACCTACTTCGTGTTCTGTTCACTACGACACCAACTGGTGAGAATATTCTTACAATTATGGTTGCCTCTAGACTCTTCTTGCGTTTTCTGTCTTTAGGCATTTCGAGCTGGATTTCATGATAAAAAAAATTCCTATTCTTTCCTATTTTGATACACGTAGGGTTTAATATATGCCCAACCACGTTGGTAGTGTGGCGTTCGCCGTTGTTTTGCTATCTTTGTGCTATTCACTTTGCTTTACTGATTGTGTTTGTGTCTACCGGTAGACGCAGAGGAAGCCTCCATTGACCCCCTCTCCAGTCAACCCATCGCCATGTCAGGTTCGCACCATACACTGCCTGGCTATGGTTCCCAATCCCCCTCTGACACAGACTGGTTTTCTACGTACCACCAGCAATCCCTTTCAGCGCACCACCAACAACCACTGTCTGTGTACCATCAGCAGACTATATCCCAGTACCCACCTGCATCGGCATCTGACGATCGGGTGGCCGAGCTCCTTGAGATCAGCTCTGGATGCTCGTCTTTCGATCAGTACGACCACGTGTATGAGCGCTACAACTCTGCCCTACAAGAAAACCTGGAATTGTTATCTGTGCTTCATCATGTTCCTAGTATCCAATGCGATCCCATGTCTACGTTCAGTTTATGCGAAGCGCCTCCTAGTAGTGGTTCTGGAATACCTGATTCCCCGATTCGGGGTCCATGCAAGATGACGTCACAGGTTGGAAGCGGCGCTGCTGGAACTCTCTGTGCAGAAGCGGGTGACAACGCTCGTGACGGTCGCGACACAACGTCAAGTAAAGGCTCAAAGTACCAATGTCCCGTCTGTTCATACACTAGTAAGAAGCCATGCGATGTGAGGAGACATCTATCAACTCATGACAAGCCCAAGAAGCCTGCCGCAGTCAAATATCACTATTGTGGGATATGCAGTTTCAGAACACGTCGGTCTCTCGACTTGAAGCGCCACTTACTCGCCCATAAAGGTTATAAATATGATTGTCCAATCTGCGGTAAGCAGTATTCGTCTGTCAGTTCAGTGAATGCGCATTTGAAATCACATCAAGGTGACGGATTACCTCACAAGTGTCAATTCTGTGGTGATGGATTCCTTCACCTATCCAGTTTGATCAAACACGAAAGAGTCCATACTGGAGAAAAGCCATTCCTCTGTCCTTGTTGTACAGAAACATTCGCACAGAAATGCAATCTCAACCGCCATCGAATCCGATTTCGACATTAAGTTAATCAAAATACCCATTGAATCCTGTTTCAGACATTGTGGCGTTTCCAGGTCAAGCAATTCATTTCTTCTCATTTGTCTGAATATAATATCATTAATGCTTTGATTGTGCATATTCTTCCAATAATAATAAAGGATTTGATCAATAATTTAATGTACTTAAAGCTTGCTGTTTGTGGTCAGTTGCCGGATTTTTCTGTTACAATGCGGGTACTGTTTGACAGAGATAATGACAGAAAGAACAATTCTTGATAAAATCTTGTGGTAGCCAGTTAATAATGTGGCGATATGCATTATTTCCCCGACAGCTCCTCGTTAAGATCCTTGAACCATCATTCATTTGGTTCACACCCGACTAACTACATAATAGGTTCTTTGTTATAATTCACTCTACAAGTAATGCCAGATACACGATGAAGGTTTAACTTAACTTGTAACCATATACACCCATTACGATATTACACTTAAGATAGGTCAATTGGAATTCAACGATCAATTAATCAATTAAAATGTTTCCTAATATATGTAATTGTAAACAATGCTTTGTTAAAAAGATTTCTAGTAGGTCGAAAATTTCTGGTAGCACAAATCTCTTAACTTTTTAATTTTGCAATTAATTAACTAATTATTGTCTGATTGTTTTATCAAAATATTCATCGTTTTCAAAGCCTGTTGAGTTTTTAGCTCATCATCAAGAATTCTTCAAAATTGATCTTCTCATGGATGAGCATATTTTGAGTATGTATGTGAGTATATCTAATAAGTGTGAGATGCCTGCCAAGTATATAAAGACGGAGGGAGACGTACGATTAAACTGACACCACTGTCCTCTCTCCGGTACTTAAACTCATCGCAATGTCAGACTGGCAATACTCGCTGCGTGAGCCTGCTAATTTGGCGATGGCTGATTTAGATTTGTTTGCTGCTTGCCATCTGCAATCCCTATCTGCTTATGAACCTAGTTCGGCAGGTTACGCTCGAGCGACCGAGCCCCTTGAGAGTAGCTCTGAATGCTCGTCTTTCGATCAGTGTGACCACGTGTATGGGGCTGCAGTTGAACCCTACAACAAAACCAGGAATTGTTGTCCATGATCAATGATGTTTGAACTTTGCATCTGGCTCTCCCTGGCTAGCCTGTACTGTAATTGACAAACCTGGACCTTTGTCATTCTGTGTGAAACTAGAGGACGTAGAATAATCCGTCGTCATCTGGATCATATGAGGATGCGCTACAGCAGTGGTAACTTACCGTGGACTCGCCTGTAGTTGCACCGAACGATGGCGTACGTTGCACACCATACTTACCTGATTCTGTAGTGCATACACCTAGAATGGTTCCAGTTTAATCTCAGAACATTGAAATTCCTAGTGTTTCACTCTCTGCTTCACCCAATGTCGAAACATCCAAACCTGAAGTGTGTCACCTGTCCGGATCAATGGTGGACGCGTAGGAGTAATCCACCAGCGCGATTGATCGAACAGATGTGATACCATTGAACATTGAGCTTTTTCGATGATTATTATTAACATTATTATTGGTAACATTCATACAATATTGATAGTTTGCATTTTGGTCTGATATCATGGAGGTCATGATTTAAGTGTGGAGGAATGTGATATCCCCGTATTATTTAACATAAAGAATGACTACTTTACTAGTTGTGATAGCATTCGCCTGGTGGCGCTTTTAGTCGGTTCCGTTTATGTATTTCCTGAATAAACACCTGAAAACCTCAATGGATCTGTATGTGATTTCTATATAGTAGAACGTCACACAACTGTTCATACACCAGTGAGACGCCAAGCGATGTGAGGAGACATCTATTAACTCTCAACAAGAGATACCTCAACGGAAAGCCTCGTAATATCAATGTCCAGTCTGTTCATACACCAGTATAACGCCAAGTACAAAAGTACTGGAGAAAAGCTATTCCTCTGTCCTTGTTGTACAAAAGCATTCGGGCGGGAAGGCAACCTAAAACGCCATTGAATCCCATTTGGACATCAAGTTAATCAAAATACGTCTTTGAATGCTGCTTCATGCATTTACATATTCATGTTTATTGCTAATATTGCAGCGTTTAAGAGTCGACCGCAGGTGGAGCAATACCTTACACCTGTGCCATTTTTTCTACATTACCTTTCTTTGTTATTTGATAATTGGTATCACAATGACATCATTATTCATTTTGCATATTCTTCCAATAATAATAAAGGATATAATCTTTAAGTTACACATCTACCTAAGCTTGCTGTTTTTGTTCAATTGTTGAATTTCTCTGGCAACATAGGGATAATACATGACGAATATAAAGCATCATTTGACGACGAAGATAGTTTGAGAGAGTGCGGCTGCATTTGACAAATTCAATTTTACATTTAACTGATCAATTCTTGTGATAGCCTGTGCCAGTATGCAACAAAGTAAGACAGTGTTGTTAGCCTTATGTTTTATTTATATTCCCAAGACAAGTCCATGTTTTGGTCTCACCACTTGGGGCTCCTAAACGTGGACTGAGCCACACTAGCTATGATGTCACAATTTCTGTTCGCCCAATTGGCTATATTAGTTTGGTATAAGAAGACCGCGACAATATGACCATGCCATTTCTGCAGAATCAAAGCAACTGCGTCGAATCCTTTGGTTAGTTTCAACTTTGCTTGTAACCATATACCCACATAACAATATTACATGTTGAATATGCTTAGTAGAACTTAACGATCAATTAAACATTAAAACTGTTAAATGATACTGATACAATGTATACGTTATCTTCACCAAACTAGTATTCAGAGCTTTAGCCACTGCCTAGCTCAGTATTCATGGCAGGTATTTATATCAACGACTGAAGTACGCTTATTCAGTCATCGAAAGCACTGTTTTATGCAAGTAATTTATTAACTGGCACTATAACCTGAACGCAGGGAATATGAGCGCAAACAAGATACTGAAGAATTCTTTTTACGCCAATTGTGTAAGACACCACCTGGCAAACATAAAGCTGCAAAACGACTATTGAAAATCTAAAAAACCCCAATAAAGATAACAACTGTATTGCAAGTGGAGAGAATATCGAATTTGGAGCTGTTTACCACTTTATATATTTCTGATCAGCATTCTAAGTAGCGAGTGACAAGCAATACACAACTAAATCTATGAATTTCTTAGTCCATGCAACAATAAACATAATTGTGACGTTAAGAGGCTGTGATACTATTGTTGTCTGAAGGTGAATTCATCAACCCATTACGAATTTAATCAATTGCAAATATTACATTACATGTCTATATGTGACCATAGTTAGGTAGAATTCATTGTGCATAATTAAGAAAAAGCACAGAATGTTAACGTGTAATAAACAAGGGAAACGACCAATCGCGCGTTAGTTCTAATACCATATTATCGCTCACATGCCGGCGACTGATATTGGAAGTTTAACATGCGACTGCCTAACTTTTAACGCACACAAGTTACTGTATGTATGACCATGAAAAGGTCAAAAACTATTAAGATTCATGAACTTAGCATAACAAGTAAAAATTTATAAAAAATTTGTCTGCATTTACAAATGCCACAATAACATGTCTTGCAGATATCACTAGCGACACAGATAGATGGCGAGCAGTAACACACGACGCGCAGTAAGTGTGAACGTCGCGCGTCACGAGAGTTACTCATGAATACGTCGCGCTTGGATCCGAGTACACCTTGAGCACTAGGCGCTCATCATCAAAGAATCTTCAAAGTTTTACTTCTCATGGCTGAGCATATTTGGAGTAGATATGTGAGTATATTTCAAAAGTGTGAGATGCCTGCTAAGTATATATAGACGGAGGGAGACGAACGATGACACTGACACGCTTTGAGCTCATCTTTACCAGTCAACACTCCGAATAACTTGTCAACACTAGGCCACCTACTTCGTGTTCTGTTCACTACGACACCAACTGGTGAGAATATTCTTACAATTATGGTTGCCTCTAGACTCTTCTTGCGTTTTCTGTCTATAGGCATTTCGAGCTGGATTTCATGATAACAAAATTCCTATTACTGATTCTTTCCTATTTTGATACACGTAGGGTTTAATATATGCCCAACCACGTTGGTAGTGTGGCGTTCGCCGTTGTTTTGCTATCTTTGTGCTATTCACTTTGCTTTACTGATTGTGTTTGTGTCTACCGGTAGACGCAGAGGAAGCCTCCATTGACCCCCTCTCCAGTCAACCCATCGCCATGTCAGGTTCGCACCATACACTGCCTGGCTATGGTTCCCAATCCCCCTCTGACACAGACTGGTTTTCTACGTACCACCAGCAATCCCTTTCAGCGCACCACCAACAACCACTGTCTGTGTACCATCAGCAGACTATATCCCAGTACCCACCTGCATCGGCATCTGACGATCGGGTGGCCGAGCTCCTTGAGATCAGCTCTGGATGCTCGTCTTTCGATCAGTACGACCACGTGTATGAGCGCTACAACTCTGCCCTACAAGAAAACCTGGAATTGTTATCTGTGCTTCATCATGTTCCTAGTATCCAATGCGATCCCATGTCTACGTTCAGTTTATGCGAAGCGCCTCCTAGTAGTGGTTCTGGAATACCTGATTCCCCGATTCGGGGTCCATGCAAGATGACGTCACAGGTTGGAAGCGGCGCTGCTGGAACTCTCTGTGCAGAAGCGGGTGACAACGCTCGTGACGGTCGCGACACAACGTCAAGTAAAGGCTCAAAGTACCAATGTCCCGTCTGTTCATACACTAGTAAGAAGCCATGCGATGTGAGGAGACATCTATCAACTCA
>CM067351.1:37781642-37937305 GCA_034190875.2 Urechis unicinctus | reverse complement strand
CATCATCAAAGAATCTTCAAAGTTTTACTTCTCATGGCTGAGCATATTTGGAGTAGATATGTGAGTATATTTCAAAAGTGTGAGATGCCTGCTAAGTATATATAGACGGAGGGAGACGAACGATGACACTGACACGCTTTGAGCTCATCTTTACCAGTCAACACTCCGAATAACTTGTCAACACTAGGCCACCTACTTCGTGTTCTGTTCACTACGACACCAACTGGTGAGAATATTCTTACAATTATGGTTGCCTCTAGACTCTTCTTGCGTTTTCTGTCTATAGGCATTTCGAGCTGGATTTCATGATAAAAAAATTCCTATTACTGATTCTTTCCTATTTTGATACACGTAGGGTTTAATATATGCCCAACCACGTTGGTAGTGTGGCGTTCGCCGTTGTTTTGGTATCTTTGTGCTATTCACTTTGCTTTACTGATTGTGTTTGTGTCTACCGGTAGACGCAGAGGAAGCCTCCATTGACCCCCTCTCCAGTCAACCCATCGCCATGTCAGGTTCGCACCATACACTGCCTGGCTATGGTTCCCAATCCCCCTCTGACACAGACTGGTTTTCTACGTACCACCAGCAATCCCTTTCAGCGCACCACCAACAACCACTGTCTGTGTACCATCAGCAGACTATATCCCAGTACCCACCTGCATCGGCATCTGACGATCGGGTGGCCGAGCTCCTTGAGATCAGCTCTGGATGCTCGTCTTTCGATCAGTACGACCACGTGTATGAGCGCTACAACTCTGCCCTACAAGAAAACCTGGAATTGTTATCTGTGCTTCATCATGTTCCTAGTATTCAATGCGATCCCATGTCTACGTTCAGTTTTTATGCGAAGCGCCTCCTAGTAGTGGTTCTGGAATACCTGATTCCCCGATTCGGGGTCCATGCAAGATGACGTCACAGGTTGGAAGCGGCGCTGCTAGAACTCTCTGTGCAGAAGCGGGTGACAACGCTCGTGACGGTCGCGACACAACGTCAAGTAAAGGCTCAAAGTACCAATGTCCCGTCTGTTCATACACTAGTAAGAAGCCATGCGATGTGAGGAGACATCTATCAACTCATGACAAGCCCAAGAAGCCTGCCGCAGTCAAATATCACTATTGTGGGATATGCAGTTTCAGAACACGTCGGTCTCTCGACTTGAAGCGCCACTTACTCGCCCATAAAGGTTATAAATATGATTGTCCAATCTGCGGTAAGCAGTATTCGTCTGTCAGTTCAGTGAATGCGCATTTGAAATCACATCAAGGTGACGGATTACCTCACAAGTGTCAATTCTGTGGTGATGGATTCCTTCACCTATCCAGTTTGATCAAACACGAAAGAGTCCATACTGGAGAAAAGCCATTCCTCTGTCCTTGTTGTACAGAAACATTCGCACAGAAATGCAATCTCAACTGCCATCGAATCCGATTTCGACATTAAGTTAATCAAAATACCCATTGAATCCTGTTTCAGACATTGGCGTTTCCAGGTCAAGCAATTCATTTCTTCTCATTTGTCTGAATATAATATCATTAATGCTTTGATTGTGCATATTCTTCCAATAATAATAAAGGATTTGATCAATAATTTAATGTACTTAAAGTTTGCTGTTTGTGGTCAGTTGCCGGATTTTTCTGTTACAATACGGGTACTGTTTGACAGAGATAATGACACAGAAAGAACAATTCTTGATAAAATCTTGTGGTAGCCAGTTAATAATGTGGCGATATGCATTATTTCCCCGACAGCTCCTCGTTAAGATCCTTAAACCATCATTCATTTGGTTCACACCCGACTAACTACATAATAGGTTCTTTGTTATAATTCACTCTACAAGTAATGCCAGACACACGATGAAGGTTTAACTTGACTTGTAACCATATACACCCATTACGATATTACACTTAAGATAGGTCAATTGGAATTCAACGATCAATTAATCAATTAAAATGTTTCCTAATATATGTAATTGTAAACAATGCTTTGTTAAAAAGATTTCTAGTAGGTCGAAAATTTCTGGTAGCACAAATCTCTTAACTTTTTAATTTTGCAATTAATTAACTAATTATTGTCTGATTGTTTTATCTAAATATTCATCGTTTTCAAAGCCTGTTGAGTTTTTAGCTCATCATCAAGAATTCTCAAAATTGATCTTCTCATGGATGAGCATATTTTGAGTATGTGGGTATATTTCAAAAGTGTGAGATGCCTGCTAAGTATATATAGACGGAGGGAGACGAACGATGACACTGACACGCTTTGAGCTCATCTTTACCAGTCAACACTCCGAATAACTTGTCAACACTAGGCCACCTACTTCGTGTTCTGTTCACTACGACACCAACTGGTGAGAATATTCTTACAATTATGGTTGCCTCTAGACTCTTCTTGCGTTTTCTGTCTATAGGCATTTCGAGCTGGATTTCATGATAAAAAAAAATTCCTATTACTGATTCTTTCCTATTTTGATACACGTAGGGTTTAATATATGCCCAACCACGTTGGTAGTGTGGCGTTCGCCGTTGTTTTGCTATCTTTGTGCTATTCACTTTGCTTTACTGATTGTGTTTGTGTCTACCGGTAGACGCAGAGGAAGCCTCCATTGACCCCCCTCTCCAGTCAACCCATCGCCATGTCAGGTTCGCACCATACACTGCCTGGCTATGGTTCCCAATCCCCCTCTGACACAGACTGGTTTTCTACGTACCACCAGCAATCCCTTTCAGCGCACCACCAACAACCACTGTCTGTGTACCATCAGCAGACTATATCCCAGTACCACCTGCATCGGCATCTGACGATCGGGTGGCCGAGCTCCTTGAGATCAGCTCTGGATGCTCGTCTTTCGATCAGTACGACCACGTGTATGAGCGCTACAACTCTGCCCTACAAGAAAACCTGGAATTGTTATCTGTGCTTCATCATGTTCCTAGTATTCAATGCGATCCCATGTCTACGTTCAGTTTATGCGAAGCGCCTCCTAGTAGTGGTTCTGGAATACCTGATTCCCCGATTCGGGGTCCATGCAAGATGACGTCACAGGTTGGAAGCGGCGCTGCTAGAACTCTCTGTGCAGAAGCGGGTGACAACGCTCGTGACGGTCGCGACACAACGTCAAAGGTAAAGGCTCAAAGTACCAATGTCCCGTCTGTTCATACACTAGTAAGAAGCCATGCGATGTGAGGAGACATCTATCAACTCATGACAAGCCCAAGAAGCCTGCCGCAGTCAAATATCACTATTGTGGGATATGCAGTTTCAGAACACGTCGGTCTCTCGACTTGAAGCGCCACTTACTCGCCCATAAAGGTTATAAATATGATTGTCCAATCTGCGGTAAGCAGTATTCGTCTGTCAGTTCAGTGAATGCGCATTTGAAATCACATCAAGGTGACGGATTACCTCACAAGTGTCAATTCTGTGGTGATGGATTCCTTCACCTATCCAGTTTGATCAAACACGAAAGAGTCCATACTGGAGAAAAGCCGCCATTCCTCTGTCCTTGTTGTACAGAAACATTCGCACAGAAATGCAATCTCAACCGCCATCGAATCCGATTTCGACATTAAGTTAATCAAAATACCCATTGAATCCTGTTTCAGACATTGGCGTTTCCAGGTCAAGCAATTCATTTCTTCTCATTTGTCTGAATATAATATCATTAATGCTTTGATTGTGCATATTCTTCCAATAATAATAAAGGATTTGATCAATAATTTAATGTACTTAAAGCTTGCTGTTTGTGGTCAGTTGCCGGATTTTTCTGTTACAATACGGGTACTGTTTGACAGAGATAATGACAGAAAGAACAATTCTTGATAAAATCTTGTGGTAGCCAGTTAATAATGTGGCGATATGCATTATTTCCCCGACAGCTCCTCGTTAAGATCCTTAAACCATCATTCATTTGGTTCACACCCGACTAACTACATAATAGGTTCTTTGTTATAATTCACTCTACAAGTAATGCCAGATACACGATGAAGGTACTTGTAACCATATACACCCATTACGATACAGCACAAATCAATCAATTAACTTTTCCTAATATATGTAATGTAAACAAACTTTAATTAAAAAGATTGTCTAGTATGTGTTTTTTCTGGTAACAAATTCATAACTTTTTCAAATTGTGCAGTTTAATTAACTCATTATTGTCTGATTTTTTTCAAAATTGATCTTCTTTCAAATGAATCTTCATATTTTTTCTCTCATGGCTGAGCATCAAGTATATTCAAAATTTCAAAAGTGTGAGATGCCTGCTAAGTATATATAGTATGTGAGGAGACGAACGATGACACTGACACGCTTTGAGCTCATCTTTACCAGTCAACACTCCGAATAACTTGTCAACACTAGGCCACCTACTTCGTGTTCTGTTCACTACGACACCAACTGGTGAGAATATTCTTACAATTATGGTTGCCTCTAGACTCTTCTTGCGTTTTCTGTCTATAGGCATTTCGAGCTGGATTTCATGATAAAAAAAAATTCCTATTACTGAGCTCTTTCCTATTTTGATACACGTAGGGTTTAGTTGAATATATGCCCAACGTTGTTGTCCAGTAGTGTTCGCCGTTGTTTTGCTATCTTTGTGCTATTCACTTTGCTTTACTGATTGTGTTTGTGTCTACCGGTGTAGACGCAGAGGAAGCCTCCATTGACCCCCTCTCCAGTCAACCCATCGCCATGTCAGGTTCGCACCATACACTGCCTGGCTATGGTTCCCAATCCCCCTCTGACACAGACTGGTTTTCTACGTACCACCAGCAATCCCTTTCAGCGCACCACCAACAACCACTGTCTGTGTACCATCAGCAGACTATATCCCAGTACCCAAACATCGTAATCTGACGATCGGGTGGCCGAGCTCCTTGAGATCAGCTCTGGATGCTCGTCTTTCGATCAGTACGACCACGTGTAATAGCGCTACAACTCTGCCCTACAAGAAAACCTGGAATTGTTATCTGTGCTTCATCATGTTCCTAGTATTCAATGCGATCCCATGTCTACGTTCAGTTTATGCGAAGCGCCTCCTAGTAGTGGTTCTGGAATACCTGATTCCCCGATTCGGGGTCCATTTCCTCGTAATTCCGTGTACCATGCAAGATGACGTCACAGGTTGGAAGCGGCGCTGCTAGAACTCTCTGTGCAGAAGCGGGTGACAACGCTCGTGTGACGGTCGCGACACAACGTCAAGTAAAGGCTCAAAGTACCAATGTCCCGTCTGTTCATACACTAGTAAGAAGCCATGCGATGTGAGGAGACATCTATCAACTCATGACATGCCCAAGAAGCCTGCCGCAGTCAAATATCACTATTGTGGGATATGCAGTTTCAGAACACGTCGGTCTCTCGACTTGAAGCGCCACTTACTCGCCCATAAAGGTTATAAATATGATTTGTCCAATCTGCGGTAAGCAGTATTCGTCTGTCAGTTCAGTGAATGCGCATTTGAAATCACATCAAGGTGACGGATTACCTCACAAGTGTCAATTCTGTGGTGATGGATTCCTTCACCTATCCAGTTTGATCAAACACGAAAGAGTCCATACTGGAGAAAAGCCATTCCTCTGTCCTTGTTGTACAGAAACATTCGCACAGAAATGCAATCTCAACCGCCATCGAATCCGATTTCGACATTAAGTTAATCAAAATACCCATTGAATCCTGTTTCAGACATTGGCGTTTCCAGGTCAAGCAATTCATTTCTTCTCATTTGTCTGAATATAATATCATTAATGCTTTGATTGTGCATATTCTTCCAATAATAATAAAGGATTTGATCAATAATTTAATGTACTTAAAGTTTGCTGTTTGTGGTCAGTTGCCGGATTTTTCTGTTACAATACGGGTACTGTTTGACAGAGATAATGACAGAAAGAACAATTCTTGATAAAATCTTGTGGTAGCCAGTTAATAATGTGGCGATATGCATTATTTCCCCGACAGCTCCTCGTTAAGATCCTTAAACCATCATTCATTTGGTTCACACCCGACTAACTACATAATAGGTTCTTTGTTATAATTCACTCTACAAGTAATGCCAGATACACGATGAAGGTTTAACTTGACTTGTAACCATATACACCCATTACGATATTACACTTAAGATAGGTCAATTGGAATTCAACGATCAATTAATCAATTAAAATGTTTCCTAATATATGTAATTGTAAACAATGCTTTGTTAAAAAGATTTCTAGTAGGTCGAAAATTTCTGGTAGCACAAATCTCTTAACTTTTTAATTTTGCAATTAATTAACTAATTATTGTCTGATTGTTTTATCTAAATATTCATCGTTTTCAAAGCCTGTTGAGTTTTTAGCTCATCATCAAGAATTTTCAAAATTGATCTTCTCATGGATGAGCATATTTTGAGTAGATATGTGAGTATATTCAAAAGTGTGAGATGCCTGCTAAGTATATATAGACGGAGGGAGACGAACGATGACACTGACACGCTTTGAGCTCATCTTTACCAGTCAACACTCCGAATAACTTGTCAACACTAGGCCACCTACTTCGTGTTCTGTTCACTACGACACCAACTGGTGAGAATATTCTTACAATTATGGTTGCCTCTAGACTCTTCTTGCGTTTTCTGTCTATAGGCATTTCGAGCTGGATTTCATGATAAAAAAAAATTCCTATTACTGATTCTTTCCTATTTTGATACACGTAGGGTTTAATATATGCCCAACCACGTTGGTAGTGTTCGCCGTTGTTTTGCTATCTTTGTGCTATTCACTTTGCTTTACTGATTGTGTTTGTGTCTACCGGTAGACGCAGAGGAAGCCTCCATTGACCCCCTCTCCAGTCAACCCATCGCCATGTCAGGTTCGCACCATACACTGCCTGGCTATGGTTCCCAATCCCCCTCTGACACAGACTGGTTTTCTACGTACCACCAGCAATCCCTTTCAGCGCACCACCAACAACCACTGTCTGTGTACCATCAGCAGACTATATCCCAGTACCCACCTGCATCGGCATCTGACGATCGGGTGGCCGAGCTCCTTGAGATCAGCTCTGGATGCTCGTCTTTCGATCAGTACGACCACGTGTATGAGCGCTACAACTCTGCCCTACAAGAAAACCTGGAATTGTTATCTATCTGTGCTTCATCATGTTCCTAGTATCCAATGCGATCCCATGTCTACGTTCAGTTTATGCGAAGCGCCTCCTAGTAGTGGTTCTGGAATACCTGATTCCCCGATTCGGGGTCCATGCAAGATGACGTCACAGGTTGGAAGCGGCGCTGCTAGAACTCTCTGTGCAGAAGCGGGTGACAACGCTCGTGACGGTCGCGACACAACGTCAAGTAAAGGCTCAAAGTACCAATGTCCCGTCTGTTCATACACTAGTAAGAAGCCATGCGATGTGAGGAGACATCTATCAACTCATGACAAGCCCAAGAAGCCTGCCGCAGTCAAATATCACTATTGTGGGATATGCAGTTTCAGAACACGTCGGTCTCTCGACTTGAAGCGCCACTTACTCGCCCATAAAGGTTATAAATATGATTGTCCAATCTGCGGTAAGCAGTATTCGTCTGTCAGTTCAGTGAATGCGCATTTGAAATCACATCAAGGTGACGGATTACCTCACAAGTGTCAATTCTGTGGTGATGGATTCCTTCACCTATCCAGTTTGATCAAACACGAAAGAGTCCATACTGGAGAAAAGCCATTCCTCTGTCCTTGTTGTACAGAAACATTCGCACAGAAATGCAATCTCAACCGCCATCGAATCCGATTTCGACATTAAGTTAATCAAAATACCCATTGAATCCTGTTTCAGACATTGGCGTTTCCAGGTCAAGCAATTCATTTCTTCTCATTTGTCTGAATATAATATCATTAATGCTTTGATTGTGCATATTCTTCCAATAATAATAAAGGATTTGATCAATAATTTAATGTACTTAAAGCTTGCTGTTTGTGGTCAGTTGCCGGATTTTTCTGTTACAATACGGGTACTGTTTGACAGAGATAATGACAGAAAGAACAATTCTTGATAAAATCTTGTGGTAGCCAGTTAATAATGTGGCGATATGCATTATTTCCCCGACAGCTCCTCGTTAAGATCCTTAAACCATCATTCATTTGGTCATTTGGTCACACCCGACGACTAACTACATAATAGGTTCTTTGTTATAATTCACTCTACAAGTAATGCCAGATACACGATGAAGGTTTAACTTGACTTGTAACCATATACACCCATTACGATATTACACTTAAGATAGGTCAATTGGAATTCAACGATCAATTAATCAATTAAAATGTTTCCTAATATATGTAATTGTAAACAATGCTTTGTTAAAAAGATTTCTAGTAGGTCGAAAATTTCTGGTAGCACAAATCTCTTAACTTTTTAATTTTGCAATTAATTAACTAATTATTGTCTGATTGTTTTATCAAAATATTCATCGTTTTCAAAGCCTGTTGAGTTTTTAGCTCATCATCAAGAATTCTTCAAAATTGATCTTCTCATGGATGAGCATATTTTGAGTATGTATGTGAGTATATTTAATAAGTGTGAGATGCCTGCCAAGTATATAAAGACGGAGGGAGACGTACGATGACACTGACACCACTTGTCCTCTCTTTACTTCAACACTCCGAATAACTTGTCAGACTAGGCACCTACTTCGTGTTCTGCTGCGTGAGCCACCAACTGGTGGCGATGGCTGATTTAGATTTGGTTTGCTGCTTGCCATCTGCAATCCCTATCTGCTTATAGGCTATTTCGGCTGGTTTCATGCTCGAAAAAAATTCCGAGCCCCTTGATTCTTTAGCTTTGAATGCGTCGTCTTTCGATATGTGTGACCACGTTGGTGGGGCTCGCCGTTGAACCCTACAACAAAACCAGGAATTGTTGTGTTTGATCAATGAGTGTTTGAAGCCTGCATCTGGCCCCCTCTGGCTAGCCTGTACTGTAGGTTGCACCATACACTGCCTGGCTATGGTCCCATCCCTGTGTGAAACTAGACTGGTTTTCTACGTATCCGTCGTCAATCCCTTTCATATGACCACCAACTACCACTGTCTGTGTACCATCAGCAGACTATATCCCAGTACCCACCTGCATCGGGCATCTGACGATCGGGTGGCCGAGCTCCTTGAGATCAGCTCTGGATGCTCGTCTTTCGATCAGAACGACCACGTGTATGAGCGCTACAACTCTGCCCTACAAGAAAACCTGGAATTGTTATCTGTGGATCATCATGTTCCTAGTAGTAATCAATGCGCGCCATGTCTACGTTCAGTTTATGCGAATTGCCTCCTAGTAGTGGTTCTGGAATACCTGATTCCCCGATTCGGGGTAACATGCAAGATGACGTCACAGTTTGGAAGCGGGTCTGATAGAACTCTCTGTGCAGAAGCGGGTGAGGACGCTCGTGACGGTCGCGACACAACGTCAAGTAAAGGCTCAAAGTACCAATGTCCCGTCTGTTCATACATTAGTAAGAAGCCATGCGATGTGAGGAGACATCTATCAACTCATGACATGCCCAAGAAGCCTGCCGCAGTCAAATATCACTATTGTGGGATATGCAGTTTCAGAACACGTCGGTCTCTCGACTTGAAGCGCCACCACTTACTCTCGCCCATAAAGGTTATAGAACGTCACACAAATATGATTGTCCAATCTGCGGTAAGCAGTATTCGTCTGTCAGTTCAGTGAATGCGCATTTGAAATCACATCAAGGTGACGGATTACCTCACAAGTGTCAATTCTGTGGTGATGGATTCCTTCACCTATCCAGTTTGCCAAACACGAAAGAGTCCATACTGGAGAAAAGCCATTCCTCTGTCCTTGTTGTACAGAAACATTCGCACAGAAATGCAATCTCAACCGCCATCGAATCCGATTTCGACATTAAGTTAATCAAAATACCCATTGAATCCTGTTTCAGACATTGTGGCGTTTCCAGGTCACATATTCATTTCTTCTCATTTGTCTGAATTAATATCATTAATGCTTTGAGGTGTGCATATTCTTCCAATAATAATAAAGGATTTGATCAATAATTTAATGTACTTAAAGCTTGCTTTGTTTGTGGTCAGTTGCCGGATTTTTCTGTTACAATACGGGTACTGTTTGACAGAGATAATGACAGAAACAGAAAAGAACAATTCTTGATAAAATCTTGTGGTAGCCAGTTAATAATGTGGCGATATGCATGCTGTTTTTGTTCAACTGCTCCTCGTTAAGATCCTTAAACCATCATTCATTTGGTTTCACCCGACCGACTACTATATAATAGGTTCTTTGTTATAATTCACTCTACAAGTAATGCCAGATACACGATGAAGGTTTAACTTGACTTGTAACCATATACACCCATTACGATATTACACTTAAGATAGGTCAATTGGAATTCAACGATCAATTAATCAATTAAAATGTTTTCCTAATATATGTAATTGTAAACAATGCTTTGTTAGAAAGATTTCTAGCAGGTCGAAAATTTCTGGTAGCACAAATCTCTTAACTTTTTAATTTTGCAATTAATTAACTAATTATTGTCTGATTGTTTTATCAAAATATTCATCGTTTTCAAAGCCTGTTGAAGTTTTAGCTCATCATAAAGAATTCTTCAAAATTGATCTTCTCATGGATGAGCATATTTTGGGTATGTATGTGAGTATATCTAATAAGTGTGAGATGCCTGCCAAGTATATAAAGACGGAGGGAGACGTACGATTAAACTGACACCACTGTCCTCTCTCCGGTACTTAAACCCTACCTAATGTCAGACTGGCAATACTCGCTGCGTGAGCCTGCTAATTTGGCGATGGCTGATTTAGATTTGTTTGCTGCTTGCCATCTGCAATCCCTATCTGCGTATGAACCTAGTTCGGCAGGTTACATTCGAGCGACCGAGCCCCTTGAGAGTAGCTCTGAATGCTCGTCTTTCGATCAGTGTGACCACGTGTATGGGGGCTGCAGTTGAACCCTACTACAAAACCAGGAATTGTTGTCCATGATCAATGATGTTTGAACTTTGCATCTGGCTCTCCCTGGCTAGCCGGTACTGTAATTGACAAACCTGGACCGTTGTCATTCCGTGTAAAACTAGAGGACGTAGAGTAATCCGTCGTCATCTGGATCATATGAGGATGCGCTACAGCAATGGTAACTTACCGTGGACTCGCCCGTAGTTACACCGAACGATGGCGTATGTGCCACACCATACTTACCTGATTCTGTAGTGCATACAATCTATGAATTTCTTAGTCCATGCAACAATAAACATAATTGTGACGTTAAGAGGCTGTGATACTATTGTTGTCTGAAGGTGAATTCATCAACCCATTACGAATTTAATCAATTGCAAATATTACATTACATGTCTATATGTGACCATAGTTAGGTAGAATTCATTGTGCATAATTAAGAAAAAGCACAGAATGTTAACGTGTAATAAACAAGGGAAACGACCAATCGCGCGTTAGTTCTAATACCATATTATCGCTCACATGCCGGCGACTGATATTGGAAGTTTAACATGCGACTGCCTAACTTTTAACGCACACAAGTTACTGTATGTATGACCATGAAAAGGTCAAAAACTATTAAGATTCATGAACTTAGCATAACAAGTAAAAATTTATAAAAAATTTGTCTGCATTTACAAATGCCACAATAACATGTCTTGCAGATATCACTAGCGACACAGATAGATGGCGAGCAGTAACACACGACGCGCAGTAAGTGTGAACGTCGCGCGTCACGAGAGTTACTCATGAATACGTCGCGCTTGGATCCGAGTACACCTTGAGCACTAGGCGCTCATCATCAAAGAATCTTCAAAGTTTTACTTCTCATGGCTGAGCATATTTGGAGTAGATATGTGAGTATATTTCAAAAGTGTGAGATGCCTGCTAAGTATATATAGACGGAGGGAGACGAACGATGACACTGACACGCTTTGAGCTCATCTTTACCAGTCAACACTCCGAATAACTTGTCAACACTAGGCCACCTACTTCGTGTTCTGTTCACTACGACACCAACTGGTGAGAATATTCTTACAATTATGGTTGCCTCTAGACTCTTCTTGCGTTTTCTGTCTATAGGCATTTCGAGCTGGATTTCATGATAAAAAAAATTCCTATTCTTTCCTATTTTGATACACGTAGGGTTTAATATATGCCCAACCACGTTGGTAGTGTGGCGTTCGCCGTTGTTTTGGTATCTTTGTGCTATTCACTTTGCTTTACTGATTGTGTTTGTGTCTACCGGTAGACGCAGAGGAAGCCTCCATTGACCCCCTCTCCAGTCAACCCATCGCCATGTCAGGTTCGCACCATACACTGCCTGGCTATGGTTCCCAATCCCCCTCTGACACAGACTGGTTTTCTACGTACCACCAGCAATCCCTTTCAGCGCACCACCAACAACCACTGTCTGTGTACCATCAGCAGACTATATCCCAGTACCCACCTGCATCGGCATCTGACGATCGGGTGGCCGAGCTCCTTGAGATCAGCTCTGGATGCTCGTCTTTCGATCAGTACGACCACGTGTATGAGCGCTACAACTCTGCCCTACAAGAAAACCTGGAATTGTTATCTGTGCTTCATCATGTTCCTAGTATCCAATGCGATCCCATGTCTACGTTCAGTTTATGCGAAGCGCCTCCTAGTAGTGGTTCTGGAATACCTGATTCCCCGATTCGGGGTCCATGCAAGATGACGTCACAGGTTGGAAGCGGCGCTGCTAGAACTCTCTGTGCAGAAGCGGGTGACAACGCTCGTGACGGTCGCGACACAACGTCAAGTAAAGGCTCAAAGTACCAATGTCCCGTCTGTTCATACACTAGTAAGAAGCCATGCGATGTGAGGAGACATCTATCAACTCATGACAAGCCCAAGAAGCCTGCCGCAGTCAAATATCACTATTGTGGGATATGCAGTTTCAGAACACGTCGGTCTCTCGACTTGAAGCGCCACTTACTCGCCCATAAAGGTTATAAATATGATTGTCCAATCTGCG
The DNA here is from genome assembly GCA_034190875.2 of Urechis unicinctus. Classification (NCBI taxonomy): domain Eukaryota; kingdom Metazoa; phylum Annelida; class Polychaeta; order Xenopneusta; family Urechidae; genus Urechis; species Urechis unicinctus. Next base: position 37,924,291 of record CM067351.1, on the reverse strand, counting down.
GTAAGCAGTATTCGTCTGTCAGTTCAGTGAATGCGCATTTGAAATCACATCAAGGTGACGGATTACCTCACAAGTGTCAATTCTGTGGTGATGGATTCCTTCACCTATCCAGTTTGATCAAACACGAAAGAGTCCATACTGGAGAAAAGCCATTCCTCTGTCCTTGTTGTACAGAAACATTCGCACAGAAATGCAATCTCAACCGCCATCGAATCCGATTTCGACATTAAGTTAATCAAAATACCCATTGAATCCTGTTTCAGACATTGTGGCGTTTTCCAGGTCAAGCAATTCATTTCTTCTCATTTGTCTGAATATAATATCATTAATGCTTTGATTGTGCATATTCTTCCAATAATAATAAAGGATTTGATCAATAATTTAATGTACTTAAAGCTTGCTGTTTGTGGTCAGTTGCCGGATTTTTCTGTTACAATACGGGTACTGTTTGACAGAGATAATGACAGAAAGAACAATTCTTGATAAAATCTTGTGGTAGCCAGTTAATAATGTGGCGATATGCATTATTTCCCCGACAGCTCCTCGTTAAGATCCTTAAACCATCATTCATTTGGTTCACACCCGACTAACTACATAATAGGTTCTTTGTTATAATTCACTCTACAAGTAATGCCAGATACACGATGAAGGTTTAACTTGACTTGTAACCATATACACCCATTACGATATTACACTTAAGATAGGTCAATTGGAATTCAACGATCAATTAATCAATTAAAATGTTTCCTAATATATGTAATTGTAAACAATGCTTTGTTAAAAAGATTTCTAGTAGGTCGAAAATTTCTGGTAGCACAAATCTCTTAACTTTTTAATTTTGCAATTAATTAACTAATTATTGTCTGATTGTTTTATCAAAATATTCATCGTTTTCAAAGCCTGTTGAGTTTTTAGCTCATCATCAAGAAATCTTCAAAATTTATCTTCTCATGGATGAGCATATTTTGAGTATGTATGTGAGTATATCTAATAAGTGTGAGATGCCTGCCAAGTATATAAGACGGAGGGGGAGACGTACGATTAAACTGACACCACTGTCCTCTCTCCGGTACTTAAACTCATCGCAATGTCAGACTGGCAATACTCGCTGCGTGAGCCTGCTAATTTGGCGATGGCTGATTTAGATTTGTTTGCTGCTTGCCATCTGCAATCCCTATCTGCGTATGAACCTAGTTCGGCAGGTTACGCTCGAGCGACCGAGCCCCTTGAGAGTAGCTCTGAATGCTCGTCTTTCGATCAGTGTGACCACGTGTATGGGGGCTGCAGTTGAACCCTACTACAAAACCAGGAATTGTTGTCCATGATCAATGATGTTTGAACTTTGCATCTGGCTCTCCCTGGCTAGCCGGTACTGTAATTGACAAACCTGGACCGTTGTCATTCCGTGTGAAACTAGAGGACGTAGAGTAATCCGTCGTCATCTGGATCATATGAGGATGCGCTACAGCAATGGTAACTTACCGTGGACTCGCCCGTAGTTACACCGAACGATGGCGTATGTGCCACACCATACTTACCTGATTCTGTAGTGCATACACCTAGAATGGTTCCAGTTTAATCTCAGAACATTCAAATTCCAAGTGTTTCATCCTCTGCTTCACCCAATGTCGAGACACCCAAACCTGAAGTAAGTGTGTCACCTGTCCGGACCAGCTCCTCATTAAGATCCTTGAACCATCATTCATTTGGTTCACACGCGACTAACTACATAATAGGTGCTTTGTTATAATTCACTCTACAAGTAATGCTTTATCACAATGATATCATTATTCATTTTGCATATTCTTCCAATAATAATAAAGTATATAATCTTTAAGTTACACATCTACCTTAGCTTGCTGTTTTTGTTCAATTGTTGAATTTCTCTGTCAACATAGGGATAATACATGACGAATATAAAGTATCATTTGACGAAGATAGTTTCAGAGAGTGCGGCTGCATTTGACAAATTCAATTTTACATTTAACTGATCAATTCTTGTGATAGCCTGTGCCAGTATGCAGCAAAGTAAGACAGTGTTGTTAGCCTTATGTTTTATATATATTCCCAAGACAAGTCCATGTTTTGGTCTCACCACTTGGGGCTCCTAAACGTGGACTGTGCCAAACAAACTAGCTATGATGTCACAATTTCTGTTCGCCCAATTGGCTATATTAGTTTGGTATAAGAAGACCGCGACAATATGACCATGCCATTTCTGCAGAATCAAAGCAACTGCGTCGAATCCTTTGGTTAGTTTCAACTTTGCTTGTAACCATATACCCACATAACAATATTACATGTTGAATATGCTTAGTAGAACTTAACGATCAATTAAACATTAAAACTGTTAAATGATACTGATACAATGTATACGTTATCTTCACCAAACTAGTATTCAGAGCTTTAGCCACTCCCTAGCTCAGTATTCATGGCAGGTATTTATATCAACGACTGAAGTATGCTTATTCAGTCATCGTAAGCACTGTTTTATGCAAGTAATTTATTAACTGGCACTATAACCTGAACGCAGGGAATATGAGCGCAAACAAGATACTGAAGAATTCTTTTTACGCCAATTGTGTAAGACACCACCTGGCAAACATAAAGCTGCAAAGCGACTATTGAAATCTAAAAAAAAACAATAAAGATAACAACTGTATTGCAAGTGGAGAGAATATCGAATTTGGAGCTGTTTACCACTTTATATATTTCTGATCAGCATTCTAAGTAGCGAGTGACAAGCAATACACAACTAAATCTATGAATTTCTTAGTCCATGCAACAATAAACATAATTGTGACGTTAAGAGGCTGTGATACTATTGTTGTCTGAAGGTGAATTCATCAACCCATTACGAATTTAATCAATTGCAAATATTACATTACATGTCTATATGTGACCATAGTTAGGTAGAATTCATTGTGCATAATTATGAAAAAGCACAGAATGTTAACGTGTAATAAACAAGGGAAACGACCAATCGCGCGTTAGCTCTAATACCATATTATCGCTCACATGCCGGCGACTGATATTGGAAGTTTAACATGCGACTGCCTAACTTTTAGCTCACACAAGTTACTGTATGTATGACCATGAAAAGGTCAAAAACTATTAAGATTCATGAACTTAACATAACAAATAAAATTTATAAACTGTCGCAGCTGTGAATGAGATGAAGGTTCAGATCAAGGATAATAAGGGACGTATATTAAACAATCACGACTCCCCTATTGGTGTTGTTCTTCAATTTACAATGTCAATAAAAGCGAGTATTTATGGATCTCAATGGAAATCGGATCAGGGCACCGACCTCTCCGAATATGCAACAAAGACCTATGTAGACTCACAAAAAATGGATAAAGGTGGCAGTAGTATGACTGGAGACCTTGAAATGGGAGATAATAAAATCGTTCAGCTGGGAGACCCGACTTAGCCAACGGATGCTGCTAATAGCAAATATGTTGACCTCATTATTATTTGGGCAGAAGTAAGTGGCGCCCTTCGCATAGGATATAAGTGGTAGTTTGGTGATGGGGGTCAAGACTCTCTTGACTTAAGTTGTGGATATACTATGTTATCCAATGGTAAGATCATTCGTATGGGGTTCTCGTCTGGTGCGGGCGCAGGTACTGGGTGATATATCAATGTTTTCTGTTATAAATGGGACAACTCAATCGGTAGGAATAAGTAAGCCTGCTGACCAACAGGCTGTTGTAATATCTTTAGCCCAGCCTTTACAGCTGGAACAAGGCAACGTTACAGCCTCTCCAAACAGAAGGGCGACTTGTACTGTAGTATCACTCCTAATTGAACTTGATATATTTACAAAGACAGTATGAAACAACAACCAACGACTGAACCGTTAAATCCGGAGCCGCCTGATGAGAATCAAGGGCGCTCCTATCGGCTGAATGAGATCGGTTTCAAAAAGCAATACCTTGAGAAAGAAATTGAAAAATATGGTGCTATGTATAAAAAATATAGGTGTGCAGTAAACTCAGTGGACGCTGTAGACACTGCTTTAGTTGCTGTGGGTGTATGTCTTGGCGCAAGTGGTGCGGGTCTGATGTCTACGGTGGTTGCTGCCCCAGTTGCTACGGTGTTGGGGGTTGTGGGGGCTGTGTGTGGGCTGGTTGCAATCGCAGGAAAGGTTGGGAATAACTTTGTCATAGCCCAATAATGGATTAAGAAGATAATAAATCAACCTAATGTGAAAGGCACTGTTGCTCTGCGAGAGTTTGCAGATGACTTAAAATGCTGTCTGAAGACCCTAGAGACAATGGGGTATGCAGCTGAGATGAACAACTCCCACAGCTTGTTGGTAATTGTAGAAAAGCTACCACACCAACAACATACCCGATGGATTAGAGAGAATCACAACATAAAGGTCAAAAAGGGCGAAATGCAGAATTGAGTGATCTTGTGGATTTTACTGTTCTGGCTGCCGATAAAGCATCTGACCCTGTGTTTGGAAAAAAAGCCTTCAAAGTCACCAAGAAAGAAAATGATAAACCTGGCAAACTCAAGGGAGACACGAAGGGAGCTGTCAGCTTCGCTATACAAACATCACTAGGGCCAAAACCCAATTTTGAGCCTTGCACTGTGGACGAGCCCATTACATTACACAATGTATGACGTTCAAAGCACTTAGGATAAAGGACCGAAGGGCCTTTATTCAATCCAAGGGTCTTTGTATAAACTGTTTTAAACCTGGACACTTTGGAAGAGATTGACCTCGCCCATTTACTTGTTCCGTGGATGGCTGTGGTAAAAAACGCAGTAAGTTCCTTCATTTTCCGTCACGGAGACCTGACCCTGACAAGGGAAGGACACCTGTTTAATTCAACAACCCAAATGCACCACAGAAAGTAAGAAAAGGCGGATCTGGGGAACCTTTCGCGATTCGCACGCCATTGGGATGGGTGATAAATGGTCCTGTCGACCCATTTGATCCAACCATCAGATCGTCTCACTTCATTCATGCACGGACATCACTGGAGAGAGACCTACATAATCTTTGGGCACTCGAGGATGCAAACGCCGAAGAGCCTGGGATGTTGATCAGGATCACAAGGTTTTGCAGATTTGGGATGAATCCAAACTTGTAGTGGATGGACATTATACCATGGACATAACATTCAAAGCCAAGAAGCCCAACTTGGCAGACAACCGCATGATGGCTGAACGCCGACTTCGCTTGTTAGGAAAGCGCCTTGACAGAGACGAGGTCTTGAAAATAGGTATACTCTTGAAATAAACCAGCTATTAAAAAAGGGTTATCCTGAGCCAGTCCCACAGGAAGATTATCATCGAGATGATGGCAAGGTCTGGTATTTCCCGCACCATCCTATTCTGAATCCAAAGAAACCTGACAACTGCCGAATCGTGTTTGGCTGTGCTGCTAAGCAAAATGGGATATCACTAAATGACGCAGTACATCAGGGACCAGACCTGGCCAACAGACTAACGGGAGTACTATTGCGCTTCAGACAAGGTCCTATTGCTTTCATGGCTGATAAAGAGAGCATGTTCCACCGAGATGTCTTACGTTTCATCTGGTGGAAAAATGACAGCACTAAGGGGGAATCATTGCACTTAGAATGACCGCTCACTTATTTGGCGGGAAGTTGCGCAAACTATGCCCTCAGAATGGTAGTACATGACCTGAGCCAGATATTCCCAGTGATGACACTCAACACCATACTGAAGATTTTTTATGTGGATTATTGTCTGAAGGCTGTGGACGACTTTGATGTTGCTAATTACTTGCCCAGAGAGGTTTCCACCTTACAAAATGGATTTCAAATACATCGGAGTTGATGGGGACTATACCAAAGGAAGATTGGGGAAAGGCCTTTGTTACGCAAAATGTCAGCTTCGAGAAGTCTACTACCGAAAGAGTGCTTGAAATGTTATGGCATATTAAATCTGATTGCTTTAGGTTTAATGTACAAATTGAGAACAAGCCTATGACTAAGAGATGTGTGCTTAGTACACTCAGCACCATATTTGATCCATTGGGATATGTCAGCCCCTTTGTGCTGAAGGCAAGGATGTTATTTCAACACCTGTGTCGACTGCAGAAAGGTTGAGATGACCCATTGCCTAGAAACCTGGAGGATCAGCGGGGCCGGTGGTTGCACATCTAACTGCTATAAAAGACTTCAAAATTCCCAGATGTGTGAAACCAGCAGGAGAGACCGTGAGGTCAGCCCAAATACACCACTTTTCTGATGCGACAGAGAGAGTTTACGGTCAGCGGTGATGACGAAATTCATGTCAACATTGTCATGGCTAAAGCTCGTCTTGCAATGCTCCACCATACCTCGTCTTAAACTTGCTGGTGCCATGGAAGCCATGAAATTGGACAAGTTCATTCGCCAAGAGCTAGAGTTTGCACTTGAAGATTCTATATTTTGGACAGACAGCACTATTGTTCTTTGGTATTTGCAAATTGAAGGGAAACAATTCTATATATTTGTTGCCAACAGGGTAGCAAAGGTACTGGATCAAACCAAACCCATACAGTGGAGACACGTACCGACATCACAAAATCCTGGAGATGATGCCTCCCGTGGATTGACTGCAGAAGACCTGATTGGTAATAAACGATGGACTAAGGGACCAGACTTTCTGCAGATGGATGAGACACACTGGCAGAGCCAGCCTGCATTCAAGTGTGCCGAGCTGGAGCAGATTGCTGAATTGAAGAAGACTCCTATTGTAAATTCCGCCAGGAATGAAATATACCTAACCAATACCATCTTGAACTACTACTCCTCATGGTTCAAGTTGAAGAAAGCAGTAGCTTGGATACTCCGACTTAAACAAATACTACAAAGAAAACGGTTAGCTACTAGACGAATCAAGCCTGAAAAGTTGCAAGGCTCGGAATTAGCCATAATCAAATATGTACAAAGAACTCTTCTGCATGCGGACTCAAAATCTCAGATGAGTAAGTTGAGGCCTGTAAAGTCTGCTGCAGGATTACTACGAGTGGGGGGGGGGGGGGGCAGGCTTACCTGGTCAGATTTATCCCATGACTCAAAGCACCAACTGATCCTGCCTCATACACACCACATATCACGACTCATCATCGAGGGATTGCCACATCCGCACCGGCCACGCTGAGCGTGTACTAGCAGAAACTCGCCGTCAGTATTGGATACTGAAAGGGAGGAAGCTTGTCAAGTGTGTTCTGTCCCGTTGCATGGCATGTAGGAAGTCACGAGGCAAAACGGACATACAGCTCATGGCAGACCTCCCTAAGGAAAGAGTAACACCCCACGAACCACCGTTCACTTGGGTAGGAGTAGATTACTTCCGCCCATTCAATGTCAAGAGAGGGAGGTCGGAAGAAAAGAGATACGGCTGCATATTCACTTGTTTGTCAATCAGGGCTGTACACATTGAAGTTGCACACTCCCTAGACACAGACAGTTTCATAAACGCACTAGAAAGATTCATAGCACGGAGAGTTGAACCTATGAAAATTCGATCGGACAATGGAACCAACTTTGTTGGTGCACAAGCAGAACTCCGGAAAACCATACAGAAATGGAATCAAGATTCATGAGTATCTTCTGAAGCGAGAAATTAATTGGATTTACAATCCCCCAGGAGACTCCAATATGGGTGGAGTCTGAGAAAGGCTCATTCGCACTGTACGTTAACTGGAGTCATGAAACAACAAACTCTTGGTGATGAAAGTCTTGTAACTTTATTGACTGTAAATCGATCACTGGCATGATGGTGGTTCTCAAAATCCCTCTTGCCCTCGCAAACGATACATTAATCTTCGAATCGAACACAACAGTATTTCTAAAACATTAAAGAGCTGATACTTAGTATCAGTAATTTTCGTGTAATGACCTGAGATTAGCTCAAAGCGATTTGTACGGGGCAGGGGCGAATCCAAGTTTGTGTTGAAGCGACCTGTATGGAAACCATAGTGTCGCCTGTTCCCTTTGACAGTACAGGTTGTTTTTCACTTTAAACCATCGATTATAGAGGCAGCAGTGATCTCACAGAACAAATACAAATATGCGTCAATAATCAAACGTTTTGAATGCAAAAGTTCTTAATTGTTTTCGCATAAACTGAGCTCAACTTACCATGGTGTCACCAAAATTTAAGAAAAGAAATGAATGGTATGGGAATAGAGCTAGATTCTCTAGCGTCGCAGTCCAGCGTCTTACAGGCTCCGTAACGACCACAGTGATTCGCATCATATGAATGGTAAGCTCATATATAAATACAAATTCCCAAGGGAGACAACGATGTATATTATTGCATCATGATATCGCAACAGTTATGGAAAGGATGATTGTAATGCTCCTCTCAAGGGCGAATCCGTTACCCATGACCGGCTGGGGAACACCGCACAGAATGTGTTTTTCATCAAAAATCATCAAATATCTACTGGGGAAAACATGACTGATTTTCTATGGGGAATACAGTACTGATTATCTACCACTCATAAACGTACTATCGGTGACCCCGGCTATTTTTGGGGCGTTTTTTTTAATAAATACAATATTGCACTTACTGACATCAGAAACTCGAAATATACTTAGCTTGAGCGAGCGTTGTGTATTGTTGCGTACAAATTTCTGTTCACGTGTATTTACTGTTTGTGTTTGGGACTATAGGTGGCCGCATTGTAAATCTCACTGGACCTCTCTTGTGTCCGTAATCTAATCAATATTTCAGACTGGCTTCACACACGTCCTGCAATCGCTGTCATCATACGATGAGCGATCCCTATGTGAGCACTAACCCTCATCCTTATCAGACGCTCGAGTGGCCGAGTCCCTTCAGATCAGCTCGTCATTCGATCAGTACGACCTCGTGTATGAGCGCTGCAACACTGTCGTACACCAAACCTGAAAAAAGGGCCTTATGCTGTTCTGTATTGCTTACCAGAATACCGTCCGCATGATGACGTCATCAATCGTCGGTCAGTCTGCTTGATGTCCATATGATTACTCATCGGTCAAGAGTCGATTATGTAGGGAATGTTTTCGTTCCTTGGAGCAGCCCAAATAAGACGCGAAATAATTACACTGGAGAAAAGCCCATTGTGACAAAACATTCGCCCATCAATGCAATCTGAACCAACATTGAATTGCCAACTTATGCTCTGCTGTTTAATCATTCAATTTGTTTACTCGTATTATTCTTGATTTAAGTTCTCGTAAAAAATGAACGCATGCATTTTTCATGGCCCGACCCCAAATTTGATAATATATATATTCGTTACATGCATATGTGGAACATCTTCTATCTTCGGACAATGCAAGAACACACTACTGCACAACCATCTGCTTGCAAATCATCCTTTCCAAACGGTTCGGTTCTGTCCGGTCCCCCAGACAACCATCTACGCATATTGACTCCGAATAAAGGCCCAGACATACTAACTGTATAAGCAATGTATGACCCACAAAAGAACTACAATATAGACGCCTAGTCCTAACTTTGATTGCCATTTCTAAATCGATTAGTGTTAATAGTAATGTATACCAGCATAGTAATAGCATAGAATAGCATAGAGAAATTGTGGTAAGCAGCTGCGGCGTGGAGCTGTGGCGTTTGGCTGCTGCGTGTTGCAGATATATGTAGCTGGAGTATATTGCAATGTAGGCGGGGGTTGCTGCTTAGTCGGAATGCACTGAGCTTCTTTGATCGAGCAACAGAGAGAAGGTAAAACAAAACTGTATGGCAAATAGTTTGTTACAAGATTATACCAATGAATGAGATACCACGACTGTGGAACAAAATGCATGTTATTGCGTCATGTCATGGCTAGCACAGGTGTTCATGCTTGATTTGAACGGATTATTAACAGCAGGACATGCAAAAGCAGACTAAAATAGCATAAAACATCACGTTGGTAGAGCCTAATGTCGGAATTGGATTCGATGGCGGTTCAGATTGCATTTCTGGGCGAATGTTCTGTTACAACCAGGGCAAGAGAAGGGCTTTTCGCCAGTGTGAATCCTTTCATGTCTTATCAAGCTGCTCTGAAAAATAAATCCTTCCCTGCAGAATTGACATTTGTGAGGCAACTCATGGTCCCTATGAGCCTTCATATGGACATCAAGCAAGCTGACAGACGAGAACCGGGAATCACAGATAGAGCAATCACATCTAGTATCCTTGTGTGCGAGTGTATGGCGTTCTTTGTCGTGGGTTAACAGATGTCTACTTACATGACTTCGTCTTTTACTAGCGTATGAACAGACGGGGCATTTGTGATTGATGCCATGCTCCTTGTGGGTTAAAAGATGTCTCCTCACATGGCTAAGCCTTTTACTAGCGTATGAACAGACGGGGCATTTGTGATTGATGCCATGCTCCTTGTGGGTCAACAGATGTCTCCTCACATGGCTTAGCCTTTTACTAGCGTATGAACAGACGGGGCATTTGTGATTGATGCCATGCTCCTTGTGGGTCAAAAGATGTCTCCTCACATGGCTTAGCCTTTTACTAGCGTATGAACAGACCGGACATTGGTATTTGAATCCATTCTTTGATATTTGTGCACGTTTCTTACCGGCCTCGCCTTCTACATCCCTGGTGGCTGCGCAGTCGGACATACCATCGTCCCTGGCACATGGTGACGTCATCATGTGCAGGTTCTCTGACGAACCAGCATAAGGCGCTTTGTTAAAGTTTTGTTGACGGACGGAGTTATAGTCCTCATCCCTGTCCATGCATCCAGACCTGATCCGAAGGGGCTCGGCCACTCGAGCGTCACATGCCGAGGTAGGTTTACACACAGATAGGGATTGCATACGGCAAGCAGCGAACAAGTCTAAGTTAGCCATTGCCAACGTGTGCTTCCAGTCTGACAAGGAGATGAGATGACAGACTGGAGATATGTCAATGGAGGTTTCCTCTGCGTCCACCTGCAGCCAGAAACACACACAGTACAAGTGTAATAGCTGCGGTTTCGTTTGTATCCGGTTCTATTTCATTGGCTGCTCATATTGTCATGGACTGATTTTTAAATTGTCGTTTAATTGTTGGGCGTGGTTGAATGGATTAGAGTGTGACGGGAGTGAGTCGTGGATAATTGAATGAAAGGTTATCTCGAAACCCGCCTTTTGTGTATTTCGTCATTTCATGTATTGAGTGAACGAACATAACATGTGAGTCGTGAATGATGGAGTGGAAGGCTTTTTGAAAACCAGTAGGTCGTGTATTGAGTAAATGGACATCAAAGGAGAGAGTGGGGGAGTGTCGTCGTGCAGGTGGGCTTGCGGAAGGAGTGTTATGAAACTAAATTACTAAATCACAAGTCGCTACGTCTTTTGCTATCACCTGTGACACATATATTTTCTATTATCTATTACGTTCCTAATCGTGATCATGCATGTTTATGCATTTCTAATTGTTCTGTACCGAATGCTGAATTACTTACTGTTATCATTGTACGATGTCATTTGTTTTCCCTAGCCAACATATGACCCGCTTAAAACGATATAAATCGACCCTCACTGCGTTTGTCAGCTTGTTCTTGCTGCTCTGGCCATCATTCTCGCTGCCTGCTTTCTCTGCTAAATCAACTTCTCTCTCCTCTAATAGTCACCTGGCAGATTAAGGTTATTTGCCGGGTGGTGTCATAAACAATCCTCTTTAAGAACTTTTTCAGTCTTCTTTGCGCTCATATTCTCTGCGTTCAGGTTATAGGGTCAATTAATAAATTAGTTGTCTAAAACAATGTTTTTGACGACCGAATTAGCGAATTTTAGCCGTTGATATACACACCTGCTGTGAATACTTGTATCCAACAAGCTGTGCTAGGGTGTGGTTATAGCTCTGAATACTAGTTCGGTGAAGATAACGTATACACTGTATCAGTATCATTAAACAGTTTAATTGTTTAATTGATCATGAAATTCCACTGAGCATATACAACATGTAATATTGTAATGTGGGTATATGGATATAAGCAAAGATGAAAGTTGCAAAAAGAAAAGTAACTTTATCGTGTATCTGGCATTATTTGTTGAGTGAATGATAATAAAGAGCATATTCTGAAATACGTACCCCTTCTCAACTATAAACACATCAGATTAATCTTTTTGGAAGGGTGTAAACCATATGATTGTTGACAGTTGGTTCAACATAATTCAATGAATGAGATGCAATTAGCGTTCTTTTGTTCGGGTTATGGGAACATCATATTAATTATCACGGTTACAAATATCTTCCAACACATTAATAATTTAACCAATTGATACCTTACAAACGTAATTTAAGCCACCACAGCTGGTCAGGCCCTGTCCTCCGCGAGGGGCAGTAGGTGGCAAGACCAAAACCAGGAGTCTTCTGGGGAATAGGGCTAACAACGCTACTTTCTTTTGTGGAAACCTCGTTCTGCTTACTGGCATATCGCCGCACAGCTACTACAAGAATTGACCACAATTAGCAAGCTCAAATGATATAACCATGTAAAACACGGTTCATAACCTTTATTATTATTGGAAGAATATGCAAAATCATAGCATTAACGATATCATATTTCGACCAATTATCATATGACAAAGTATGGTTATTTAGACAAAAGACGGAGACATCTAGTTGCAGTTACTACGCAGTCAGTGCTTGATGGCCACCCAATATGTTGAAGATGTGATAATGATGTATATAGTGATTTCAGGAGGAAAGGTGACTATTATCTTCCTCTATCCTAGTAATGAGCTAATATATTCAACAAACGGTGGTGTCCTGATAGACCGGCGTGAGTTTTCACCTGGTTCTAATGTAATTATATTTAAGAGACATCTGTGAATGGGTTAATGAGGTTGAGCATTTTCTATTCATTCGACATACATCAATGAGATATTATTCAAGAAAACTGGTATCAAATTTATAAGACCGAGCAGGCAAATTTGTATGCCAATGAGGGATTTGAGATCTCTCAAGGTGACTTTGTCATTAGTGTTTGTGTTCTCAATGGTATTTGAATATTTGAGCAGCTTTTCAGGGGGTATTCTGGCTTGCATGTTATTTGTGTCTATTTCAATGCCAAGAAAGGTCAGTGTATTGGATGGATTTTTACAACAAAGCTGACAAGCATGTCATTGCATTTTTTCTGTGTAGAAGCTATGAATAAGAAGTCGTTCAGGACTATTTGATCGAAGCCCTTTTTGTAGTTTAAAATCCAGAGAAGGGCGGACTAGACTTCTTCAAAAATTTGCACAGCTGCTGCTGCAACCGATAAGTAGGTCATGTGTCGTAATAAAACTCTTTCCAGTAACAGCCTGTGAGGTTGTATTGAGAGGGGTGAAATAGTGTTAATCTGAACGCCTCGGCAATATCGCTTTTAGCTAGGTTAGGTTAGGGCCGAGAATTTTGAATGTAAGTGAATACATCTTGAATGGTTGAGCAGTGTGTTGTAGATGACGACTTTGGAATCTTAGAATTGACCGATGTACTGTCTTAAGGAAAAAAAGGTTATGCAGCAGTCTAAAATTACCCGGTTCTAATTGTTCTCTTAGTGCTAGTAGGGAGGATTTAAAGTTTGGAAATGGTGGTTGGGGGAAAGGCCCTCTTATTCTACCAAGCCGAGTTTCTTGGGCAATTTTGTCATCTTTAGGAAGCAGCAATGCAGAATGGATTTTTTTAGAAAAAACCAGAGGGCTCTGGCTACCAGTAAGCTGAACATGAAATTTATTTGAAAAACCATCTATGATAAAATCTTGTTTGTGGTACCCCTGCAACACAGCGTTGAATTTAGGAACGTTTACTGGTAGCGGAAGCAGTAGCCCTTTGGGACCTGTTGAGAATTCTGCTGAGGACGAAAATAATTATTAGGTGGTTGTTGGTTGTTGGTTGGTGGTGGTGTTTGCGACGTCAACATTTGCAAGTAAAGCCTGAGAGAGGCCAAGGAGCAGAGCGTGAGTTCCGTATCTTTCCGAAACATTTCGTCATAGCTTCGCCAATTTTGTGAGCAGGTCATCATTGTTTTGACCGATTCGCCATACGTCAAAAGGTCAGCCAATTGCTGGTGGTGGGCTTCAGTGTAAATGTAAAGGAAATCATACCATGCTGATCCCCATTCTGCTTCAGTGAGGGGTGTTTTGGGGAGCAAAGCTGAGAACTGGGACATCAGAGGGTCCTGTCAAACTCATAGTGTACCCTTGGTCTCGTGGAAATCCACATATTTTTTGTGACAATTTTGAGCCTGATCTTTTCAGGCAAATGCTGTCCAGATCTGACCCCGCTGAAGAGGAGAACCGGTCTTTTGGATTTGTCTGTCAAAAAGTCAACCGCAAAGGTGTCACTGCTGTATACTAATCGCAAATTTAAATCCACGCCGTTTAATAGGTAGCGTTCTTGACAAAACAAATTTAAATTTATTTCCCCATCATATCCATAATATCCCTTGTTGTGAGTACCATCCACGGCGTTCATTTTTTGGGTCTCAATCATCAAGTCAATGTATGGGTTAAAGTATGATATTCATTCAGCACTGTGAATATGATACATAGTGCTTGCATGGAGTTAAAGTATTTACGATATAAAATACCATGTGGTCTCATAGTACATTGTAAACAAGTATAGGAAGTAGCATATATAAATACATGTGATCTCAATCATAAAGTGATAGTGAACTATCAAAGAGTTGTTAATAGGTAAAATACGATGTTTGTCAATATGAGGAAAAGATGCACAATATTAAGTGACAGTCACTTTCATGACCATATGCAGTATGTTACAAAGGTACCCCTAAACTAACAAAATGTCCATCAACACATCAAAGTTTAATATCGCAAAGGTATGGGATGCCGACATTTAGCAGAGTCTCATATTGATAGGATAAGCCATAAAATGACCATACTTGAGGTGTAATATAACTATTTGACCATACGAGTACAACCGACAATAAAGCATAATGGTGACACACACAAAAAGAGGTTTACAAAAAAACCGAAATACTTGGATAAACTCCACAATAGACATAAAAGTGTGGGAGCCAGTGAAACCGCCATAACACGTGACCTGAGTATGTATGGCTCCTAAACCAAACAACCCAACCTCCCACAAATAAAACAAAAGAAGATGAAAGAAATGCAACCACCTAGCATGGGATAGAACTGCCCTCTGTTTGTTTAGTTTAAAGTGGGGTGAAAGGGTACAATAGGACTAACTAGATACTAACTAGCATACCTAGGATACCGAATCAACTACAGCATATTATTTTGCTTTGCGCCTAATGCCGGTGGGATGTGATGCATGCCTCCAGCGTCAAGCAGCAGAAGCTGACCTTGTCAGAGGTTGGTGGTGTGTGTGTACCTCATGGAGCAAGCAGCAGAAATGTCTTGAGACAGGTTGTTTGTTTTCATAAATGAAGGCTTTATTTATATGGGGAGACTATAGAATTAACAGGACAATAAAAAAGGGAATGAATATTGCTTTCCCATGTGTCTTGCTGCGTTTGAAAGAGTTGAAAGTACGTTCATAAGCTTTGTCCTTGCCAAGAACTACGGGCTTTAAATTTTGAATGGTTAGCACGGCGTCTGTTGAAAAGACAATGTCACCCAAAGCATGCAAGCATAACACTTGACTAGAAACAATGCTTTGAACAAGATTTGGTTGCATAAGTTGATGGTTATAAATGGAATTTTGTCTACTATTTGATGAAGGAGTGTCCTAGTTATAGCAAAGAGTGTATAGCTTCGCTAAGAGAGCTCACTCGAGGTTTCCGCCTGAGGAAATATGTGGAGACGCCACCTGTTAGCCGAAGAGTAATTGTCATAACGTCTTGGCACGTGGAATGCTCTGTTTACTTTGGAACGGTAGTGTCTCGACCAATCAGATGACCATATCTTTAACAGCCACCGATCCTCGAGACGTTGCATCAGCAATCCCATGTGCTTTTGTTGATTTCATGACAGTAACACGTCGGTGATCGCCTGATGTCGGGGGTGTCTTCCGAAATAATTTAACAATCGTCAACCACTCAGCGTAGCTATAAACTCTTCGCTCGAATTCATAACTACATTCCCCCTGAATGCCAAAAATGTTTTTATGTATTCCACATGTCTTAGTCCCCTTCGCTTCAGACAGTTATTGACGATCTAAAAATACCATCCACAGTGCGGACATAGTGCGGACATGACAGATCGAGGTTCGTAAACCGCGCGGACGCAGTTAGAGGCGACCTGTTCTCCATAATTTATCAAGTAGACATTTATTTAGTTGAGTACTTGCTATTTTCGCTATTCATAAGCCCATTGTGCGACGTGTTTTGGCAGTGGCAAGGCTCTGTGAAATGACATTTTCCCGCTCTCATCAAGCGCATTGACGTCAGTCTGGATAGTAATCCCAGGTGCTTTTGTTTGTGTCACGGTCGCGCCACCTTACGATTGCAATGTATTATAATGCACTATAAGCGGAGATATGATATTAAAGGAATATTTATTGAAATATCAGTAATCTTAAACAATATCACAAAGAGTGTTATAATGTTAGTTTTCCAACTATGTACTGCACTTTTCCTTTCTTGCACCACCAACTGAATGTGGAAATGATACGAGGATACATACATCACCTGATGTCACATCATCATTGTTTACAACAACTACTATTGTTGCAATCTTTACATAATCTTTATGCTGTTATGTTGTAGACAATAACACATTATCCAAACAACAAATATTCCTAACGCTCAGTTCATGACTATATTGATGGTAACCTTAGTGGGATACCTCGGTTGATACATTATCCGATGGCCATTACCACGATATTCCATATCATTGCCCAACTGCATCTGGATGGGTATACTAACGCTAAATAAGTTTAATCGTGCCACTCGTGTGGTCGCGCGGATTGTACTGCAATTCGAAAATGCTTGTGGATCGGATCAAGTGTCTGCCATGACCTAACTACATTAGTAATTTGAAATGGCGCAAAGTGAGCATTGTAACAGGAACAACCTTTTCTAGTCTTGTAGATCTTGATTCCTCTTTTGGAGAGAATGTGTTGCGAGTTCTTTTCCCGTTCTTGGTTATACGACCACCGCCTAGTTCGGTTCTAGACGATTAATCAACAACTAATGGCTGGAACCTATTCTGTTGGAATTTGGATTCCGTACATGAATCTCAGTCATCTTGATTGAACAAATCGTTCATATGCATCCAGATAAACCAAACAATGAGCTACTGACTGCCATAGCAGCAATACAAGTGTTGTACAGCCGCGCATTAGCACTGAATCATGCTCGGTGTTGCATGATCAATAGGCACATATTCTGCTCCAATGCGAACAGCCGATTCGAGAAGTATAGGTGCCCCTTGTCACTTATTTGACATTCTGTTAGCTGCTGAAGTGAAAAGTATTCCAATTTGACATCAGCTGAAACCATGAATTATATTTCGTAAATACTGCTGACTTGCGAGCGTGTTAGCATTTGTCAATTCGGTTATTGGGACTGGTGTGTGTGTAAGCAACACTATCAAAAAGAGTTTATCTTCAGCACGAAAACGGCAGATAGCACTTACTACTACTTCCCGTTTTTAACGCAAATAACGTTCGATTGCTTGCTCGGTGCGCAGGTAAATGATCCCATATCTCACTTACAAGCATGCAGCAAAGCCAAGTAGGAAGATCAGTTTGCATGTTGCGATCCCAAGCCATGATGCACCTGGGCAAGTGGTAGATTTATAACAGGTTTATGAATCTCGGGATCCTCATATGTCATCACCACCACTACCAGCATTATTGTTATCATTGCACGCGTCGTTCCACGAAATCTTTTCTCATCACAGTTGCTTATATGTGTCACTACGTTGTTTTTCATGCACTTGCAGTTAAGCGATATATTAGATCTGCCCTAGAAATGGCCAATGACGCTCGTTTGAATAAATCAATAACAACAGCAGGATATCGGCGTTATATAAAGGTCAAATGCCATACCCCGTGCGAGTAGAGCCTGCAGAGACAATATAGTATTCCAAAGCTGATCTATCACCTTATGATGGCACAGTGAGAGTGTCAGATATTGTAAGTATGTTTAATATATTAAGTCTTGTATGCATCAATTCATGTTAGGCAAATTTTATCGCTTATCTCGAATAAAATGACGATGTGAAAGCCAGGAAGCAGGACCATATGTCGCGCTAATCAACAATACAAATGTGACCAATTGTGTGGTTCAGTCAGATCATAGCGGGTAAACACCAAAATTCAAAATGCCTGAATGCAAGATTCAAACCTAAACTAGGCAATAATATCATTGTACATAAGTTATACATATTGCATGCTTATTATAAAGTATTCTGCATGTGCGCATTGAGTAAAAGGAGTTGAAATAACGTCATGTATAAGATGCCTTACTTGGATGTGTTCAATCTCGAAATGTGGCTGAAACTCGACAACCGCAGATCATGACCGGATTATCCCGTCGTTATTTGTCGCAGTCGAAGGGCGGCCGATTGAGATACATCAGCTGAGAGCATCATAGAGCGTCATAGAGCATCATAGAGCATCATAGAGCGTCATAGAGCATCATAGAGCATCAATGTGATTTATTGACACCTAGAACACATTGTTTTGCAATTAAATAATAGCTCTTAATAGTACTTGCGCATCCTATTCTCTTGCTGAATTAATCAGAGGATATTTATTTGCAACGTTTTCGACTGATGTGTTTAACAGAACAATGACCAATAACTTTTGACACAAGAAGATGACACTAGTCATCTATTAAATAACAATTGTATAGCAGTCTCACATCTAACAAGTCTGATGATGGTAGGATGCTAAATATTAAGGTGCGACTTGTGTGCAGTTGATGCAGTATATTGACGGGCCATTTTAGGCAGCTACTAATCGAGAGAAAGCATCACTGCCTTAATGTTTGGTTTTCTGGTAGAAAAATAAATATACCTATTCCATCCAGCTATACAACCAACCCATCACTATTCATTAACGGTAAATGTACTAATGACATTCTACTAGAGGAGCTCGAATAAATGCTAGAATGCAGCAATTAATCCAATATCCACATGCTTTACGGGGCTGCATACACAATTCCAGTTGCTGCGGTTTGATAAGAAGCACAATAAATTCGTTTACTCTCACGACGTTTATTTCTAATACTAATGAAGTAATACTGCTGCATACGTGAAACAATGACCAAGGCTCTTAAAAGTAATGTTCCATTCATGATAAATGTCACAATACATATTAGTCTGATTTGCTTGAGCATATGGCTTAGCTATTATAATAAAGGAATCAAGAACTGGGTGTCATAGCTAATGTACTTAATTGAATGAATTTGATCTTATCTAACTTCGTAGATTTTTACGTAAAGGATTCCTTGCAAGTGCGTAAGAGCAAGTTTGACAGCATGTTTTTCATCATAGTTAATCGATCCCCTTAGGGTCTCCTATCCTTTCACTTAATAAAAATGCACTCGATCCAAAATGCACAGTTAACCTGTTGCGGTTTTATTCCCGCTCTGCTTCGCCTGTCCAGAGCTGCAAATGCTCACAATCCTCCTCCGCTGTTGTTGAATACACATTGGCACAATGTTGACAAACATGTGTGCACCGCCCAACGAATTCGTTGAAGGGTGAATGATTTCACGTGCTTGGACGAATTGGTGTATAACAGTATTCTCGCTTGCGCGTACAAAACGATTCATATCTAGTATCTGAACTGTTTGATGGATCTCCATGAAGTATTTTAAGCGTATTCATTGCTTCATGTGATTCTGTAACAATTAACATAGATTACGCTATGGAAGAGGCATATTTAAATGAAATATCTATAAGATGCACCATTTCGATTTGATGACATAAATGGAAACCGGTATATAATCTCGCGGCAGGTGAGATTACCACTTAAAATACCAAGCAATTTGTGTTGATACTTTAGCGTCAATGATATACCTTTGTGCTGCTGACGCATTTAAGCTGAGCCTGAACGTCTATTTAAAACCTTACTTAGGCTCACTCATGGATTATATACGTTGTTATTGGTGCACAACATAGGGCCAGTCGTTCCCATGGCAGATAAATGGCCCCCTATAGATTACATCGCTCATACTTCAGCGGCATTAAGGTCAAAGGATACGAGACACAGATGCGCTAACGCACTGGTGATACATGGCACGGTATCAATAATATAAAGGTTTAGCGCCGCAACTGACAAAATTGAGGGGAATGCCTCCAAGTGCCATTCATCAACGACCAATGTGGAGCAAAAGTTCAAGCATTTTCGTACATATGCGTGACGGCGACGGCAATTTGTAAAGTTGACCAACCCTATACTTGTGACGTGCTCTTATCGTACTTTTGAAGGCCAATCAAGTGTGATTGTGAATAAGTAATATCCATTTCCACGAACTGTGTAGTACATTTAATGCAATCTTGGATAGGATAGATATCAGGCAGCCAATAACAATGGATATATGGTTCCTTGTCGATGTGATTAAATGTGCTGGTACCTTATTGTTGATAATGCACATTGTGTGTGTCATTTTGAATAAGTATTATCTATCTTAACGAATGTCGGTACAGTAAAGTTGAGCTTGAACAAAATTGCATACATCAACATGCACCTCCTGTGTACCACATGCATTACCATTGTGCAGTGACTTATAATCAGGCATGCTTAAATAATGAACTGGTGTTACCGACTGTGGTTTAATCATATAGCGTTTGACGCTAAGAATTAATCACCGGAAAGATTGATTAGCATGTTGGTAACGTTGACTTCATGAAGTGCAGTGCACGCAATATTAAGTGATGACAAATAGATAAGTTATAAATGGCATTGGGTTGACATCTGTCATAAATTAACAAGGAATATTGCTGCGGCCTTACCTTATATGTTCGACCCGCAGTTGGTCATCGTCCGATATTTTAACCGCATGTCGAACATGCCGAGAATAACCATTATTTGCAAATGTTTGAACAATTTGACTCCTACAGAGTTTACAAAATTATTGCAAAGCTAACCTCATAGTAGCAGCGCATTAAAGAGCTAAGCGGCATGAGTGGGTAATGGTATCACCCTTAAGTGAATGGTCAGAAGGAAAAAGCTACATGCCAAACCAAACATGCGTTTTACGCTCATCAAACCATTACACGCGCAAAAATCACAAATGCTACAAGTATTGCGCATCAAGCCTTGACTATGGTATCCGATGGGAAAGATGTAGGGCTCCTTTCGAGGTCATAAATTATAACATCGCTGGCGTCAAAGCATGACAATACTATCAAGCTTGATAACATCCGGTGAACACCGATCAATGCGTATCAAACGGGTTGCGATAAAAGTGATGTCTAACCCAAAGTTTCCATATAAATATCCACAACCATGCTGTGATAACCTCATAAAGTATAAGAAGGGATTAAGCTATAGAACGTCTTGCTAAGCACAGATGACAAATAATGATATTCACAGGAGCCAATAGAAAGCAAAACTGTCCGTAGCAAACCAGAATTTGGATGATTTTACATACAGGCTAAATTGGACATTTCACCCTGTAGTCTGTTACGCGATCTAAACCATTTTCATGACTAAATATATTCGCCTTAATCAGCGATACCGAATTAACTATAGTCGTATTTATTGCCGTAGTATTCATAGGGAGTTGTTCTGCGCAACAGCCACTTTTTTTGTAATGGCGAATACCCACATCTGATCTCCATAAACCATCAGGGGTGAGGTTGCTATGTCACACATAATGAGTGTGGCTATTGTCATTTTAAGGTTCGTTAAAAAACCACTGTGTATTGCGGTGCTACATGACGTTATATGAAACTTTATGCCATTACCAGGAAATAGAGAACAAGGCGGAGAATAAAGAAACATACTGACAAGGAAAGAACTTACAAAAGTTGCATTTCAGTCAAATCTATTATTTATCAAATGGATGTACATCCACGTGTGTATGAACTCTGCGCAAAATATCTACTTCCTCTGCAGCATGTCAGCATGAATTATGCTTTCTTTCCTTAAAGCAAAAGGAAGTGAAGCTTTCGCCTACGGCAGCAGAGCGTCCTATAAGCCGTTGCAAAGCTTTATTACTTACTGAAAAAGGTGGTACTAGCTGATAAACAGCGATGCGATTATGCTATTGAGTACGTTATGTGCATATCGACACAATGTTCATGAATAAAGACAAGACAGAGGCTCGATCAACGCCCATCAGAACAGCAGTTATTCTCAATCTAATAAATGATCGTGTCGGCTAAGAGCTTGGACTGCCGCGGCCCCGTATTGAATGGACCAGTGTTCCTTGGATATTTAGCTATGATTAATGAGACGGTTGTGATTATATAAACTCACCGCCATCAGCGAGCATGACCAAGCTTGGTTTATTGTCTCAGACATTACATACATTGTAGCCTTATCTCGCATTGCTGACTCTGCATAATCAACATTAGAGATCGCGTCGTATATTATTAACAGTAATCGGCTTATTTTTAGCGGCATTCCCAATAACCCATTGTATTTTGATGCTTCTAGTGTTGAATGAATTACTTACGGTTTTATGTAGTCCAAGAGGCCTGATATCTATTCAGGCGTATATGTGTTATATTGTACGACACGACAAATAGTTCTAATCTTGATGATTGCTGACCTCGTCTGCTAATATGAGGTAGCATCACAACTGCGCGATGCAAACCATTTTATCACAAATCCTCATTCAGGTCGCTAAGTCGTTAAACCAGTACGGCTGATCATTCGGCCGTGTTCATGTCCAATAGACGTCGAGTAAGCTATGTGATAACCACAAACACCCAGCGTTACTTATGTAATACGTAAAACACCCATTCAAACTCATGCGAGTGAAGGGAGGAGAAAATCTTAAGGCGTAAAACCTCTGGATCATTTCATGGCTACAGTGATGCAATGATAGCTACTAGACTATTAACCATGCTGGACAATTAGGTGTTCTGAGGATTTGAATGTGTTGCAATAGTGGATGACTCAAGGCATCATAGATAAACGTTATGAGCAGTCTCCAGTGGAGAGGCCGATGTAATGACTGATGTTAAAAGTCAATCAAATCGTTCAACTGTGGGAAACATTGATCAATTATTACGTTTTTACTGCTTACTGAGGGATAATGCGATACCTGCTGCTGCAGAACTTCATTCTTCATGGATATACAATGCATCGCAGAGACAATTAAATATTCACATGGGCATTAAGGTTCAAATCGATGTGATGCAGGTCAGGTCACCGCTATTGTAGCAAGATGCAGATTTCCAGAGCGCCAATGCCGACTACCACCCACTCAGGAAATAATTAGTTTATGTAAACCAATACCAATAATTCATTTATGCTCGGAAATAAGCCAGAAAATTCGATGCTATTCCCCAAGTATCCTGCACAAGCTTTAGGTTCATGTCAAGTTCTCGACAGATTTAGAGGAAGCAAAATAAGGTACGTCTTGCTGCTGATGTGGCGAGTTTGTCATGGTTACCACAATGAGATGTCAAAGTATGATATAAATGCTCGGCAATGTCATGCAAAATATGATTGTCCGTTCTGGGGAGCACTAGAGCTTGTATTCCATTACGCTCATGTAGCTTTACAAAAGTTTCTTCGCCACAACCTTGTTAAGCGCCGTATGGCCTATCGGAAGATTAACGTCAGTGCCTTACAACATGTAACATCAGCAGCGGGTGTGTTTAATGCTGTTGGCGGTCTGCGTGTAGTGATGTTGTAACACTGGGTAATACTGCTGCCATCTCATATTGCAGAGGAAGAAATATCTCATGAATACAAAATCGCCGTTGATAATTGATACACCATGATTTGACAGGTTACGAAAAAATATGTAACAGATGTGAACTTTGCCATTTGCATTCTTTGTTTGACTGACAACAAAAAAAAAATATTGATAGGCAATAATAAGTATAAAATGTTAAGCCATTCAATCAAGATATTGATTTACTTCTTTCCGTACTGCCGTATTCAACATAAAAGTAATTCGACAGAAATGGTGTACAATCTCGCTATGTGAAATCCATGCTTCTGCGTACGTAGCACGCCAGATTGGATGTTTCAGTGTCCATTAACAATACAATGCTATGCAAACACCCGGGGATTTATCTTGTCTGACACAGGTTATAATCGTCTGTGATAAGAACATAATCTGCCGTGCGTCATATAAATTGCAATGCATTGCAATGGTCCTATCCATTCTTGACAGTACATCTGGTGGACTGGATCATCCCTATGTACTGGCAAGGAATGGAGCAGGACCATTGCAATGCAATCTGAACCGTGAGTTGGGGGTACCAGAGAAGCACACGAGACAGGTTGGCCACGTTTTTCCGTGATTCTAGATACATCCCTAAAAAGATCTCTACGTCCTAAAGACTACCTCTCCATCAAAGAGCACGACGAGTGTTCGTGAGCCCCAGCGTCGGATGGGGACAATCAAGGTCAGAGCCATGAACAGAGCGCCTTTCATTGAGCAAATCATCAAGATCATATTGATTTTGGAACCAACAACAACTCTACTGCTAAACTGACAGGCAGTTTACTTGGTAATTATTTAACACCACACGCTCTTAACTAACAGGCTGTTCTCCTGATGTTTATGAGATCCTGCTGTCAATCAAACAGGCTGTTTACCTGAAATTATTTCAGATGCTGCGTTATATTTGTATATACAGCGTAGAGATACTGCATTATGCTGTTATCTATGATATTTAATCCAAACAACAAGATCCTTTTTCTTTTTTATATATATATATATATAAAGGATCCCACCGCTGCCACTAAATAATGTAGCGTGCAACCAGAAGGGGTGTTCTACATCAGCGGTAATGTCAGGCTTACTCAGTAAAAGCAACACGGTTTATAAATTAAAAACCAAACAACCAGCTAAAATGCTATCGAAACATGTATAGTTAAAATGACTTATCATCAGCCCGAAATATGGTTGTTGATAACCTGACTTGGCAGGCGCAAAACTGGACGGGCAGCAAAATGAGCTGGACGGAGCAGCGGAGAGAGAGAGAGAGAGAGCGCGCGCGAGAGAGAGAGAGAGAGAGAGAGAGAGAGAGAGAGAGAGAGAGAGAGAGAGAGAGAGAGAGAGAGAGAGAGAACTGCACAGAGCAGCGAGCAGAGCTGGGCAAAGCAGCGAGGAGAGCTGCGTGCTTGCTGGCTGGCAACGAGTCTTGCTTATCCTCCGAAAACATCCCTATTTATACCCTCCCCAGATGTACACGTGACACATTAAGTAAATAGTAACATCATTTGATTATATATATATCTCTCTAACAAACATGAGCGACCACAACAAACCTTGGCCAAAACCACAAGATGTTCAAGAAATGACGTTGGAAATGTAGCACGATTCGAACAACCTTAAGATGCTATTTACTAATAATAATATTATCTATATTTCCCATGATGCAACACGGGAAAGTGACTTTAACCAAATAAAAACCTAAATATTGTCAAAACCCTTCTTATATATTGTTCAGCCCCCAAAATATACTCAAACACAAAAACATCATATCAAGACGATAACCAGTAAAAAGAATAATACTAAATAAGTCATAGCCAAAAACCGAAACCCGGGTGTCGTCAGTTACAAGAAAGCAACCTTTAAAACAAAACAAAACATGCATACATGGTAATTACAGCAAAAGTGCGGTCGCTACACTCGGTGTCAAATGTGACATAAAAGCCCTTAAATCTGGAGTGTCACAATGATCTATACTTGGACCTATCTTGTTCACCATATATACATCCTGTCTCGGCCGTCTCTTGCGCAGTCATGACATCGGACACCATCTTAACGCGGATGACTCCCTGCCATATGTAACATTCCAGCCTAATCAGATTGATACAGCAGTCAGGAAATGGAAAACTTCATATCAAATGTTACGCAGTAAATGTGTCAACATCATCTCAAGATGAATGATTGTAAAACTGAATTTCTAGTCATTTCATCGTTGCGCATATCAACGAAATTCAACATGCCATCTCTCAACATCAGCAACCATCAGATTACCCCTACTTCTACTGTCAAAACCATCGGAGTCATGATAGACCACCATGCATCGAGGGAAGCACACATTTCATCAATCTGCAAAACTTCTTTCTCGTCCACAACATACGCAAGTTCCGGAAATATGCTGATAGACAATCGCCAGATTATATTGTGCATGCCTTCATATCCTCAATGTTGGACTTCTGTGTGGACTACAAGCAACACTCATTAACCCCTGGCAGTACATATATAAAATATGGCAGCACGAATCAATGCTAGGCATTCTAGATATGACCACATCATCCCTGTCGTGTATGCACTTCATTGACTGTCAGTACAACAGAGAATAACATTCAAGACTCTAGTCCTCGTGTGTAACACTGTTCATAACATCTCACCATCATATATCCAAGAACTCACCATATACTTCCCCACGTCTGATTTAGGACCTTACGGTCACGCTACCTATCGCTGCTCACTGTACCACATACCAAGTCAAACTGCAGCCTAGCAACACGGGTCCCCGCACGACTGCCTACGGGCCTACTACGGGCTTAACACCGTCAGGAACCCGTGGATGAAAGTAGTGCATGATCTACTTTTGGCCACGGGCTCTAAGGAGCCTATACAGGGTAAAACATCCTCAAACAATCGCACGGGCCCGGAATGGGACAGCAAGACAAGCGGTATGAGCAAAGAGTTTATAGTTTCGCTAAGATAGCTCTCTCAAAGCTTCCGCCCGAGGAAATATGTGAGGACGCCACCTGTTAGCCTAAGTGTTATTGTCATAGCGTCTTGTCATAGCGTCTCTAAAAACCATGTGGAATGCTCTGTTTACTTTGGAGCTGTAGTCACCTCGACCAATCAGATGACTCCATGTCTTTAACAGCCGCCGAACCCCGAGACGTTGGATCAACAATCCCATGTGCTTTTGTTGATTTTCATTATATCGTCGCCTGATGTCGGGGATGTCTTTCGAGTAATTTCATAATCGTCACGCAGCTATAAACTTTTCGCTCGAGACGTTCACATCCCCCTGACATGCCAAAAACGTTAATATCGACCCCAGGCCAGTTCCCTCGCTTCAGACATTTATTGACAATCTAAAACTATCATCCACAGTGCGGACATGAAAGGTGGAGAATCGTAAACTGCGCGGATGCTGTAAGAGGAGAACTGTTTTCCATAATTAATCAACTTGACATTTATTTAGTTGAGTACTTGCTATTTTCGCTACTCATAAGCCTATTGTGCGACGTGTTTTGGCAGTGGCAAGGCTCTGTGAAAAGACTTTTTTCCGCTCTCAACAATCGCAGTGACGTCGGCCCAGTATTCCCATGTGCTTTTGTTTGTGTTACGATTCCAATGTGTTATAATTGGGGAAGCGATCACCGCAGAGCTGTTACGACCCAACTTGAAATCCGGTCAATTTTAAAATTGTCCTGAACCAACTTGAAATTTCAAGTTGGGTTGACCCATTTGAAAATTGGACGGCGGGTTGGCAGGCACGACTGGTATAGAAAGCGGCGGCGCGTTTATTACATTATCGGCTTGTTGCGCCAAAGTATATCACAATGCATTGCGATACAGACAGCGCTCGCTGATGTACCCGTAAGGCTGAATTTACCTTCGCCCAGTAGAAATATGTCTTCATCCGATGTCTGTCAGTTTGTTTGTCTGTTAGCAAAGATATATCGAAAAGTTATGGATGGATTTTCATGAAGCCTTCAGGGATCAATGGTCACGTACCAAGGACGAATGCAATAGAGAAATAAATAAATCTCAGTAGCACTCCATTGATCTTCCTAACACGCCTCGCGAAGCGATGTTTGATCTAAGACCTTGACCGTTATTTTAAGTTGGGGCAAGTAAATGGCTGACCCAACTTAAGCGTGTGCAATATATATCGGCATATTGTGATTGGTTAAGATAAATTATTTGCATTTTAAGAGATTTATTTAAGGTAACAGCCACCTTTGATACATGATTAGTATTTTAGAAGAATAAATAATTGAATAAGACGCATATACATCCCTTTTCAAATGATTATGTTGTTTAGGACTACCACGGTACTCCATACACGCTTCACCATGGGGAAATCGCGATTTTACGTGTATTATTAGAACGGAAAAGCAGGATTGTCAGAATAGGCTGAGGTGGCAAGGAAGTGAATATAAGTCAAATAATGATTATGAAGATCGGTCAGAGAAAATTGGCTGTGTACATTCGGCATTTCTTCAACTGACGCATTCAAGGCATTCGGCTGTCCAATTTTAAAATGGGTCAACCCAACTTGAAATTTCAAGTTGGGTCAGGACAATTTTAAAATTGACCGGATTTCAAGTTGGGTCGTGACATAGCCACTCGAAGTGAGCCCTCTTAGCGTAGCTATAAACTCTTTGGTATTAGCCTTTACGTACTCGCCGGTTTGTGGCCCGTATGAGGGCCGTATACGTGCCTGTAAGTCTCATGTGACCTAGAAAAAAACGACACCTGAGGTAAATCCTAAGCTTCCACAATATAATAGCGCTAACAGTTGCCATCAAGTATTCTTGTATTTTCTTACATCCACCTTATCCACGATGTACTGTCGGCATTTTACACCCACCTTATCCACGATGTACTGTCGGCACCTTACATCAACCTTATCCACGATGTACTCTCGACCCCTTACATCCACCTTATCAACGATGTACTCTCGACCCCTTACATCCACCTTATCCGCGATGTACTGTCGACCCCTTACATCCACCTTATCCGCGATGTACTGTCGGCCCCTTACATCCACCTTATCCACGATGTACTGTCGGCCCCTTACATCCACCTTATCCACGATGTGCTGTCGGCATCTTGCATCCACCTTATCCACGATGTACTGTCGGCATCTTACATCCACCTTATTAACGATGTACTCTCGACCCCTTACATCCACCTTATCCACGATGTACTCTCGACCCCTTACATCCACCTTATCCACGATGTACTCTCGACCCCTTACATCCACCTTATCCACGATGTACTCTCGACCCCTTACGTCCACCTTATCCACGATGTTCTGTCGGCCCCTTACATCCACCTTATCCACGATGTACTGTCGGCATCTTACATTTTCTTTATCGATAATGTACCGTCAACATCTTACATCCACCTTATGCAGGATGTCTCTCGGCCCCTTACATCCACCTTATCCACCATGCACTGTCGGCCCCTTGCATCCACTTTATCCACGATGTGATGTCGGTATTTTGCATCCACCTTATCCATTTGCCAGCCCCTTACATCTACCTCATTTACCATCCACTACCTACCCTATGCATCACCATTATCTACCACCAGATGAAGGCCATTGAATTCTACCCTATCTACTATCTACTGTCAGCCCATAAAATCTGTCTTATCAGTATCTACTGCTCTTCCCTTACATTCACCGTATCTCCCGACGGCAACTTACATCCACCATGTTAACTATCATATGCTGGCTCTTTACAATCATCTTTACCGTATACTTTGGTCTCCGTACATCCACTTAATCCAACATCTGCTGTCGGCTCCTCACATCCGCCTTATCCATCATCTACAGTGGACCCTCACTTCCACTGCCGACCTTTGGAGCAATTTTATCCACCATACTGTCGGCTCTTACATATGCCTTACCGGAAATTACTGCCGGTCCTTACCATCATGTTATCCACGATATGCTGTCGACCCCATACATCCACATTACCAACCAATAACTGCCGGACCTTGCATCAATTGTATCCATCAACCCCTTATATTCATTTCATTCACACCCACTACCGGACATTGCATCAATTTCTTTCACAATGTGCTGTCGGCCATCACTTCCACCTTATCCTCCGTCTGCTGTCAGCCCCTTGCCACTTGTACCTTGCTTATCCGCTACCAACATACATCCACCCCTTCTACTTTATACTACCAGCTCCTAATATAAACCTAGCATAACCGTCGACGATGAGGCTCTTATATCAAATTTATCTACCGCAAACCGCGGTGATTGTTGAAGTGAAAGAGCGGATGTAGATGTGTTTCAGTGAGTGTTGAAGTGGGTTACTGAACAAGGTTAAGAGTGAGTGCCGAAGTTAGTTAAAGCGTTATTGAGCGTATGTGCGTATGGTCGAGGAGACAAGAGAGAGACAGAGAGAGAGATAGAGAGAGAGAGAGAGAGCACGAGGGAACAAGAAAATTCATGAAAGAGAGGGAGAGAGAGACATAAGAAGAAAGGGAGCGGTGCAATGAGCGAGAGAGAGGGAGAAAGAAAGAGACATAGAGAGAGAGAGATAGAGAGAGGTAGAGAGAGAGGGCAAGAGAATGAGAGAGAGAGAGAAAAAATACGAGATGGATGACAGAGAGAGGAAGAAAGGGAGTGGTGCCTAGATAGATAGAGAGAGAGAGAGATAGAGAGAGAGAGAGAGAGAGAGAGAGAGAGAGAGAGAGAGAGAGAGAGAGCGAGAGAGGGAGAGAGAAACATCGATGACTGAGTGAGAGACCCGGCGGGAAAGGGATGAAATCAGAGAGATATAGAGCACAAGAGATAGAGAACGCGAGAGACACAGAGAGGTGAGAAAATGGCAAAGATATAGAGCAAGAGAAAGTGCAAGAGAGAGACAATGAAAGAGAAAAGAAGATAGAGAGAGACGGAACAAAGCGCACAAGAGAGAGAAGGTGTGTGAGTTAAAGTGAGATGGAGGTTAGAGAGCAAGAGAGATTGACTAAGAAAGTGAGAGAGGAAAAGGGAGAGACAAAGATTGAGATACGTAGATTGTGCGGAAGAGAAAGAAGACTGAGAGGTGGAGTCGAGATAGCGAGCGAGAGTGCGATAGGGGGAGAGTGAAAGCGAGATAGTGAAAGATAATAAGGGAGTGGATGAGCGAGAGAAGGGGGAAGAAAATGAGCGAGAAAGATAGAGATAAATATGGGGAGAGAGAGGTGGCGAAATGAAGTTGGAGAAGCTAGTGAGTTGAAGAAGCATTGAGTTTAAGAGCGAGCGAGAAGAAAAAGTGATTGAGAGAAAGAGCAAGCGAGAGAGAGAGAGAGAGAGAGAGAGAAAGAGAGAAAGAGCGAGAGAGAAAGAGTGGTGGAAAAAGAGGGATCACGAAAGAGCTGGTGAAAAAATTAAAGGGAGGACAGGGAATGATAGAGAGAGCGCGAGCATCAAAGAGTGAGAGAGAGAGCTAAACAGTGATGTAGACCGCGAGAGACACAGAGAGGTGAGGCTGGTGAGAGAAAACAGACCTATAAAACGGCTCTAACAGTGACAGGTTTGTTTTATAGGCAATTAGAAGCAAAAGAAGAATGAACGCACCATCCTTAACTTGTAGAGAAACCTGGATGTATATCTCCTTGTTGTCACTGTATATTGTCGTATTGTATTCACATGACTGTTCTAGTTGTCAAAAAAAACAGTCACAATTTCGAGCTGCCATTACCGTATGAATGTGTTCTTGCCCACGCTGCTGTCAATCACCTCGGAAAAACTTATGTCAGCAATTTCGACAAACATTCTTTAGCCCACGCAAAAGTGGTGATGACTGAACTCGGTGTCAAGTTTTATTTAAAGCTAGTATAGTACTAAGGCAATTTAGAGGTAGACAGCCACGTTTCGCTCGCACCTGATGCTTGGGCGACATTTGCCGCATACCTGATCCTCCTACGCGAATTCCTTCAACTTGGACCAGAACTAAAGTCACAAGAACGACATATGACATGATGCTCAGCTGTTGAGCAGACACAAATCTCCGTTTCACCACATCGATCATTGATTTGTTGGGGCACAAAATTCACCCGTTGTTTATTTTATATGAGAGCCGAATGATAATAAAAGAAATTGACAAGGATATCGCACTTCGTTTTCCTTTCAATGTTTTCATCATTGCAATATTATGCCGGATCCATGACAAGTTGATGATACGGAATTTATCCCGTGTGCATTGTTAGTGCCAATGTGATTCCCCATCGCCATTAACCACAAGTAAGAGAGAGAGTCGATGGCCAATTAAAATCACCGGTAGCTTAGATGTTCCGCCGGAAATGTCTGCTTTACCGTCAGTCATCGGTCGGATGGTTTTGGGGCTCAATAAAAGCTCGCATCCATGAGGACCCCAAAGAGACATTCACGGCGCTTTCTATCGCGCGAAAGGTAGGTTGTTTGTTATTATTTTCTCAGTTTGCTTGCTTTTGCGAATGTAGCTTTAATTGAAAAAATCACATACTATGTTTTATCTAAAATATATTGCATTCAGTCGTTATCAAATATTGGCTTGATGAAAATAACTTGCCACGTAATTTGCACGAACAGATTTTCGTCGCCACAAGGTGCACTTTGATTCAATTGGTTACATTGAATAAAATTGTAGAAACTATTAAATGACAGGTTTGAGATATTGAATCCTCCGTTTTCGTTCGCTATCAGGGAATTATTAAACTTATATTTCATCAATGCACGCCCGTCGTTATCAAAGACGAATCGGGAGCATCTCCATTACATACCATCGCTGCAAGCAAACGGATCAAGGAACTAGATAACAAAGTTCCGGGTACAAAAGGCTCTGCAATTATTTGGAAATTATCATTTCAATGCTAAACTCTCAAAGTCTGCACCATAAGATATTCAAACCATTATCTGACAGCGAAGTTAAATTTGTCAATGATGTGTGTCTGTAGCGAATGAGAAGGAGAAGGCAGATATCGAAGACGAAAAAAAGAGGCTGAGCGTTGCGGCAAATATTCCATCGAATGTTACGCAAACTGTCGCAGCACCCCAAGCAACTGTCCCAAATGTTACCCGTCCCGCAGATAAACCTGTTCAGTGCCTTTTGGTGAGTTTAATTGCATGTGGTGCATTGATAAAATTAAAGTAGTATTTTTCTATTAACTTCTTAACGTTCATAGCAATTGCTAAAATAGTAAACAATAAATTGTCTACAATGTTGCATATTCGCACAAATTGTTTATGAATATAATACTTGAGTGCAATTTTTTGTTAAGTTTTTTGAGCCAGTGCCCAAGCATCTGACAGGTAAAATTCAATTTGTTTAATCCAAAATTCGATTGCACACGTAAATGATCGTAGAGCATACAGCTGATTTTTTGCTTTGATTGTTGTTATCGGTTTGTATTTAGTTTGTTTACTTAATATATTTATGCATTTGTAAGAACCTCCGGAAAAAAAAACCAACACAAAGATGGATGACATTCGGCTGAATCAATTGCTGAAGAAATATAAAACAGAGGGCTTTTGAAAGAAATCAGACCTGCCGTTAATTGAAACAGCTGAACAACAGAAAAAGTTGGTAGATGAAGAACAAATTGAAGCGGTAATTAAAATTTGATAGTTGTGTTTATTTTACTTGAAGAAGTAAGTTCTTATGGTGAAAATTTAGCAGCTCACAAGCGCGTTAAATATGATTGCATATACATACAGGACGATGTCTGGGCTACTGCGGTCGCTATTGCTATTCTGCGCATCTATTTTGGCGACATAAAAAATAATTGGCGGTTGATGGTGGATAAAGTCATGGAATGGTTAAAGAAACAGCCGCTCAAAGACCGAACAGTTGACGAGCTGTTAGAGGACGCATCGACTCATGTTACATTGATGAAAAAAAGAGCGGGACGCAAAAAAACAAAGCCTTAAGTTTGGAAGCATGCATCTTGTTTTGTAAATATTTGATAGGTCATGGTTGATAACTATATCAAAATGACGATAGATTACAACACGTCTTAACCACAAAGGGCTAATGCGCCCCTGACGATAGTGATTTATGTTACACTGGCCATGGACATTTATGCTAAGCTTATCGTAACTCGTTTGGGAATCGATGTATGTATGTATTAATTGCCCCATAGTAAGGCTCTCTTCTTGTGAATATTTCTATTGCACTCTGTTTTTCCTGCCATTAAGTTGATTGCAATGATAACATTTATATTGCTTCTGGATGTATTAATTATTGTCATTGATTATGCACCCCTTCCGTTCTAAGTGCCCTAACTTGAAATTAGTAAACAGCTGATTGTACATATTTGGCCAGACAATTCCAGAATAACTAATAATAGACTAAAATTTACTAAGTTGCTTTAAAATGATGCATTCTAATGATTGTATGGAGTGGGAATAAAATAATAATATTAAAATGCTGTTTTGAGAATATCAATTTATCAGCAGGTAAAGTTTAACGTGCGTGCTGGTCTCAAAGTTTCTCGGTTTATGCTGCTCCGATCCATCTACCATAACATACATACTTGCGAACTGCAAGTAAAGACTATATGTCCTATATCTAAGGGTTTTCTAGTAAGTAACGATACACCAAACAATCTAACGGATAACAACAAGGGTAGAATCATTTTCATAGAAATACAAAGTTGCAAAGATTGATCTGAAATCATTTATTAACCTATCTATCAGTTTGAAACAGGATAAGTTTGTGCATTATATATTTGATTCATCAGATATTTTGTGATAAGATGGATTCAGCAGTAAATTAACTTCATTCATAAATAGAATAAATGTCTTGAGGAAAGATATATAATAACATTAAATAACTGGTTTATTCCACTTTGTTTTTGTTCATGAATCCCCACCAGGTAAAACTTGTCCCATAAAACTAAAAAACAATCCTACATTTGAAAGAAGGGTAAAATCTAACTAGATACCAACTTTCAAGCTTAGCAGACTGGGATAGCTGAAAGATTTGCCAGCAAAACAGACCAGGGTAACTGAAAGCATAGGTTTTGGAGCAAATTAAGCCTCTAGGTAGGAGGTCGGGGCATTTGTTTGATAGTCTCTTGATGTCCCTACACAATGTCTTGTTGATGATAATTGTTTTCCAATTTCATGGCACACCTCTTATTTAAGGACATAAAGATCGATTTAGCTGTAACATTTTTTATTTGTGTTTAAAGGAAATGGAAGGAACACTTGGTCTTTTTAGTTTATACTCTAAAATGTTGCATCACCTGGCTTGGTCCACCTTTGGCGTCTCCCTCAACCAGTCAAAGGCCCATGAACACAAGACTGAAACAGACCACCGAATCCAGAATGAATATTTCAAATGTGGTGGAGGATTGACGGCTACTTGTCCAACATCAGCTGTCCATTTCCAAGGGGGCTTGACACTACACTCCAATAAAGGTGGTTCACAATGCTTGGTATCCATGCTTGAATATCCGCCAGATCTTTATCTCTGGCCACTGCCTTCAATTTCGTTTTTGTGCCTGAAATATGCAGAAGTTTGGGTGAAGTAATAGCATTGCACAGTTCATTATCATTTTAAAAAAATATAGAATTTGAAATATTTACCCTCATCAACCTGCCAAATGTCAAATTGGTGAGTGATGCCTGGGTGCTCCTCCTGGATAAACTTGGCAATTTGCGGGTGGTGGGCGGTTATGATGGTCTAAACATCTAGGTTGTCCACGTTCAAGCGTTTCCCTTTTGAGAAAAATGGTAGCATATAAGAAATGTCGAAAACAAGGCGGTGACTATGACCTACTAAACCAATTAATCGATAAAAATTGGTAAATATGCCATTCCTAGCTTAAGACCCACAGCCCTGGCCGCGGGACACATACTTGTTTCTGATAATCAATATTGCGCCAGACCCAAACATGCCCTAATCTGATGTAGCATCCACGGATTGGGATGTCCCAATCAGACGCCTTGTTTTTCGGGGTTCCTCCAGTCGTCATCTCTGATTGGACAATGTAACATTTCCGAAGACATGTTTTGGTTTTATCCGATTGGCAGTGGATAAAGCTAAGTTGAAACTACTTCGTGATTGTTCACACCTGGGCAGGGTAACATATTGCAAAAAAACAACGCCGGACTAAATCTTGACGGCAGTCTCCCAAACAATTAGCTTTACATTTGATATCGTTTCAATGATAAAGATTACACCAAAGAAAACCAAGCATGTAGCAAGTCAACGTCAAAATCTGACGACGGGGCTGTGCTCGACAGAGGTCCATTCTGCCAAATTGTGAGTACATAATTTAAGATTTTCTTTGATATCCTGTTTGATTTTCAATTTCAACTGCGTGAAATGGAAGGTATCCTTAAAAGAATGCATACTGAATGTACTGAACTGCCCGAATTGTTGAACGACGCTGAAAGTCGCAATACAAGCTTGAGGGTGGCCTTGAAGAATGCTAATGACAATTATGAAAAAGCCTGGTTGCGGGAACGATTCTTGTCGCAGGAATACCAGCGATGTCGAGTAGGAGATGCAATTCAGCGTCAAATTGCTCCTGATATCATAGAGTGGCGTGAGACGGCCATCCGTGAATGCATTGAGTATGCTGAAGAAGAGATCAGGTTGCGTGTAGCATTCAGGGAAGGCATTAGATATATTATTTTGTTGAGAGAAGTTCAGGAAGAAAGCAAAGCCTCAGTTGTCGCTCCCAATGCAAAGTATGCAAATGTCGCATCGTTTGAATGCCCACGAACTACAGTTGCCCCGTGCCCCACCCCTTCCAGCCCCGCTCCTTTGCCGACTACAGTCGACCCGTCTACAACCCCTACCAGCCCCGCTCCTTTGCCGACTTCAGTCGACATATCCCCAACCCCTCTTCGCCCTTCTCCTCTGCCTACTCCATTCGACCCATCACTAACTCCTCCACGCTTTGAGTCTACACCGAGTTTTGTCTCGCTATCACCAGCCCCTCCTGACTCTGATCATAGACTGGCTTCTGTCCTGTCATCACCAACTCCAAATAAACCATCAATTGTCGACCCCAGATTACCCTCTACCGACCCCGTGTCTTTCCCGCAATCTCCCATTCCACAAACCAAATCTTTGCTGACATCACCTCCTCAAACAAGCTTCTTGTCAGCCCTCGCGTGGCATCCCCAACTCTCGCGAGACCCTACTTCTCAACGGATATCTTTCAACAGTTTCCCGCCAACACCTATCCCTGGCGCTTCCCGCTATTTCCCTGCATTCTGGAAGACCCGGCATTGCTATGCAGGTCATGCTCCAGTGATCCATACACTCCCCATATTATGGATATAGTGCGTCTCATTCAAATACCCACTTATTATTTTAATAAATCGTTTAAGTTTCATGATATGCGTTAATGGATAGTGATCATAGAATTGAACAGTTAACATTGGTTTAAGAAATCTAATTCGTCTTTTAGAAAGTCTGTGTGATTTAGGTTTTATTAACGTGAAGCTCGAATGGTGACCATAACAACGGATCATAGATCTGACGAGATCAGTAAGTATCATGGTCAGCATTTCAGGTAGCAGGTAGCCCGCAGGATCTTGTCCCAGACGTATAAGGATGAACGGCCTACTGATTGGTATAATGAGTTTAGAACCAATTCCGTCCCAGATCACAGCTAAGCCTAGGTTGAGCTTAAGCTGTCTGTAAAATGTTGTTAGCCAATCAGAGACACCCTCCCCGTACTACAGGCGTGCGCCAGTAGGCGACGTGGGGACATAGCATCTGCCTTGTACAGCATGTGCCACATCCATTCTCTCTAGGGCCAGCAGTTGATCCTCAGGAACGCGCGAGGTCAGTGGCTCAAGTTGATGTCCCCGAGGGCCGACAGTTCACGCCACGAGGTTGTCGAAGGAATAGACAAATAACGGCATGCCCTGTCGATTTCCGTCGAGTTCTGCTTCGGGTTATAAGCAGACTAGGGAGACTAGGCATCAACAGTCATGTGTACTAGGTGTTGTGTAGTTATTATAGTAGTTTAGTTATGCTCAGTGTGGTTGTCATGCCGTGCTCTGTTCACAGTATTCAAGAGTTTGTACTTGTTCAGTAGCGTCTTTGGTCTAGGGGACAGATCACTTTCAGCCAGAGGAGGCGTTGACGCGCGAGTCCTGTCTACCGGCCGAGGATCTTCAAGTATCACGTCGCGGCCTGGATCGAATGGACCCACCAGTTCGGAAACTTCACGTGAATAATAATTCTTATTAGTTTTTTTTACGTACATTTTTCAGCTTAAATGAAAGCAGTGGGCATTCGCAAGTGAAACGACCATGACTTGTTATCCATCAGCCCTGCTTTGCTAGTTTAGATGCAAGTAAAACGACCATGACTTGCTCTGCTATATTTATATTCCACTTGTATAACTTTCTCCTCCTTTAGAATAGTCAGGTTTACTGTTGCATGTCTAATCTTGCTTCTCTCCCCTTTTCCACCACAAATCCCACGCCAGGTAGGGCCCCAATATTAATTAGATTTAGCGTTGAGGTGCACAGAGAGGCCAACTCTCTGCTTGGCTCGGATTCACAAGGGTTAGGAGTGACGCACAATGCTCCTGCTGGCGCTATCAATAGTGCCAGTTTCCGAGTACAGCCGGGGTATCTATGAGTAATTTAGATGCCCTAGCCACAGATATTGCATCATGTCCCCACATAAAATTTAAATATGGTTTGATTTCTACCTCTAGAAAATAGGCCAGCCTGCACGACATCTACCAACATTTCACATGTTCAACAATAAGTATAGTAATAAAAGTAAAATATATAACAATGTAATAATAATACCATAAATATTTTGATTTCGCTGAAAAATAATTAATCGGACTAGAATTTTTTTTTACCATGAGATTTAACAATTCTGATATAATGTACACTGGAATGTGCATTCCACATTTCGACTCAGTACACAGTCATTTCCTTACCAACCAACCCTTAGTTTAAAATATCCCCATGACCTTTTTTTTCTCCCATGATGGGACCTAGTTTCTTTTGTGGATATTCATCCACTTAAAAGGAGAGGGGTATGTTGAGTGCCAAATTGATAACAAACCTACCCGTCATCATAACGTACCCTCTCAGTCATCAGTTGATGGAGTAACCCCCAACAGCTTATATTAATTATACTCCCCAGTTTCCCAGATCCACAAGTGACCTACATGTCACCTGCCACTTCCCCCCTCTCCTCATACAAACCCCATATTCCAGAGTCACGTGACCTTCCTGCCCAGGCAACGCCTGATAGCCCCAACCCTCTCAGACCTGGCTACGGCATGTCCCATGAGAATTGGGATGGCGTGCCTTAGTCGTTGAGGGAAGCAATTTATATTTCAAAATCAGTTCTCTCCTGGCCTCCGAGCTCAACACTTCTCTCTCTTAAGTTTAGGCTAAGTTACATCTGAAATTCGAAATTTAAGTCAGACAAATAATGTTTGTATAAACCCTACACCTGGAGTTCGATTCTTTACTTATAACAAATGCGTATCGTGTGCATCTCAACACCACAAATAACGTTACGACAGTATGTTATAGTAGATGGATCGGAGCAGCAAAAACCGAGAAACTTTGAGACCAGCACGCGCCGTTAAACTTAACCGGCTGATAAATTGTGATACTCTCAAAACAGCATTTTAATATAATTATTTCATTCCCACTCCATATAGAATAGCAAGAGCGACCGCAAATTCATGGCACAACGAGGTGATACCTTTGCTTATGTTTGATGATCAAAAAGCATTGACAGAAAATGGTGAAACACAAAATGGATAAATTACTACCATTGGGTGTCAAATTGTCGCGATGACATGACTGAAAAGCAATATAACAGGTGGATAATGACGCCATACATGGATTGCGTCACCGAATTTATTAGTGTGTTAAAGAAGATTACTGACACCTAATCACATGCATATATTAGCTTAAAAACCACGAGAGCATTTTGTTGTCATTGTGGTGATGAATGGGACAATAGTTTCCCGTCCATATCTATGCACGCACGCAACAAGTTTTCGATATCCAAGAAAATCTACCGCAGTTCAAGTATCAACTCGACCACAACCCAAGCAGAACGCTGGCCCACTCGACCACAACCCAAGCAGAACGCTGCCCCACTAGACCACAACCCAAGCTGAACGCTGGCCCACTAGACCACAACCCAAGCAGAACGCTGGCCCACTAGACCACAACCCAAGCACAGCGCTCACCCACTCGACTACGACCCATGCAGAACGCTAGCTGACTCGACTATGCTCATACGCAGGAAACGGTCGGGGGGTAGTATAATATATCCGACTGATGCAACCATGCACTTGGGGGGTATGCAGTAAGACGCAATGGTGTTAGCCTATCGACCATCCTACAGCGCGCTGGAGGATACACGAGGGTCCTGAGGTAACATAATGTATGATATCCATAAGATGGACGTGCAAGTTTTATCACTATCACCACAAAGCACAATGACCAATCTACATGTATCATATCACATACATGAGTTATCGATAACATTTTAAAGTGCCGATGACATTAATTTTCAATGGTTATTTTTATGAAACCGAATGAATGATAAAGTTGCGTTTATTCGATTTTTGTGGTTCAATTTTCGAATAAGTCACCCGAACATAACATAAATTGAAATATAAAGTAGATTTTTCGGCACACACCGCCATTTTCAAAATTTTCGGCCCGGCATTCCGTGACGTCACTTGATGAACTCGTCACTGACAGGTCCGCAGTTTTCACCATAAACAATGACAAATGTTGATGTTTCGGAGAGTGATGTATTTGAGTTGGACGATTTGGCGATGGAGTTTTGGGCTGAAGAGCCTCAAATGTTAGAGCATTAAAAAACCAGAGGATGTAGCTGGTATTGTGCCGTACAGGTTCGAACCATATATGTCCGAAAACAGCTACAGCGAATCTGACAGTGACAAGAATGATTCTCGTATTCCGAGGAGCGATAATTCGAACATGGACAGTCTTCAAAATATTGTTTGGTGAGTCGTAATCACTGCATATAACTAACTTATCTTTTGTTTTTGGACAATTCCTATCGATCTTACTAAATCAAGCTCATTTGACCTGGCACGTTCAATCCAATTAACTCTGGTAGAAAATTTACCAGAAATTAAATGCGACACAGAATTCAAATTTTAATGATATATATCTCAATGAAGATGTGTTGAAGACGGCGTACTACGCCTACAAGCAGCATCATGGTCTATACAAAGGGAAACAAGTAACTATTGACGGACAACAAACACCAAATTATACATTTATGTAAAAAAAAACTATTCCCCAAACGACTGGGTCATTTTCACTCAAATGAAAGACGTTTTCAATTCAGACTGAATTATCGATACAGTTTCTACTAATGTAACATTAATTTTGCGACTCAATCATCAAATCAATGTATGGGTTAAACTATGATATTTATTCAGCATTGTAAAACTGATATACAGTGCTCGCTATGTTATAAATGTTTCATGGCACAAAGTAAACAAGTATAGTAAGTAGCACATATAAATACATATGATCTCAATCATATAGTGATGGCAATGTGAACCATACCCTATACCCATCAAATAAAGAGTTGTTGATAGGAAAAATACAATGTTTGCCCATGTAAGGAAACGATGCACAATATTAAGTGATAATTATTTAAGGGCTTTTGTATGGTTGTGTGTTACAGCTGCAAGCGTTACACTGGATACAGGCAATTTATCCGATGGTACTACCATTATCTTGGAAAGAAAAATCGTATACCCATACCATACTGTGTGACAACAATTATCCGAACACATTTTCAGAGGCGAAAAACAACTATATGTGGGATATTCAGATGAAACTAGCACTTAGAGAAGCGTGAGCGGAACTGATAGACTGCTTGGTGCAATAATAATTGCAATGCTCGGAATTAGCCATAATCAAATAAGTACTCTAATGAATACGGATTCCAAATCTCAGATGAGTAAGTTGAGGCACGTAAAGTATGCTGCAGGAGTACTATGGGTAGGGGGTAGGCTTACCCGGTCCGCCCACGCTGGTGTTGCACGTGTCCTAGCAGAAACTCGCCGTCCAGAGTGTTCGTTCCCGCTGCATGGCATGTAGGATGTCCTGATGTGAGTTAACAGGGGATCTCATTGTCAACTTACTAAAGCGCAAAATAACCAAAATGATTTTATTAACAACAATTCCGGGCTATATCATGCGAAAGCTTTTCCTGCCAGTAATGCCTTCTATGCCTGAAAGCAAATTTATGTATTTTATAAAAGAGAGTGTTGTTATTCTTCAATGATGCCTGCTATATCCAACAGAATCACATTGTGACATCCCTGCAACCAAGGTAAAATGTTTGCGTCAGTAGTATTCTATTACTCTCATGGAATAAGTGAAATACAGTCAATTATCGCAGATATGAATAGCATGACCAAAAAACTGCTGTTGCTTGGCATCAGATTAAATTGGAGTGCTTTTCTCTCTTTGGACCTGGTTGTTGCATACCCACGGGATGTTGAAACACTATCAACCATCGATGTAAAGTATGCCAAATAAGTCAGAACAGGTAGTTCCTGCATATTTCCATTGATCACAATGTCATTGGACAGATGAGACGCCAGTATCACCGCCGTTTTTAACATGGCAGCGTGAGCCTTGTGCAGATGACCGTCGAACATGAGCAGGCACAGTTTTGGGAACGCAACACAAATGTGGCGGCCAGTAGCTGATAGTTTGTAGACATTGGTTTTGTTAGCACAAAGCTTACATAAAGAATGGTATGCAAGTATATATGTAACTATATATATATGTATATGAATATATATATATTTACACATATATACATATAAATATATGTATATATTTACACATATATATATATATATCTATATGAAGATATATGTATATAAATAGATATGTTTATACATGTATATGTGATTTGCATATATATATATATATTATATATACATAAATATATGCATATATATATAAATATGTATATGTATATATACATGCAAATCCTATATACATATATATATGTAAATATATATCTATATACATAAAAACGGTATAAATATATATGTATATACGTAAAAGATATATATGTATACATATATAAAGATATATATATACAAATATTTAAGTATATATAAACATATTTATGTCAAACACATGTATATATATGCATATATATACATATATATGATAAATATATGCATTTATATATATATTTATATATATAAATATATATATATATGCATATATATATAAATTCACTTATATATATATGTGTTTGTATATATGTACATATATATATATAAATATATATGTACATACATATATATATATATATATATATATATATTTATATATATGCATATATATCATATATATGTATATATGTGCATATATAAGCAAATATATACGTATATATATATATAGAAAAATATGTATATCGATTCATATATATGCACATATATATTAATATATATATATACATATATATTTTACAAATATATATATTTATACATATATTTATTTCTAATGACAACAAAAATCGGATTCGACCAAGAGTATCTGTCTGTGTTAATTTCTCTATTCAGTGTCTGATATTTGTGCGCATACAATGTCAATGGCCTGCACGAATACTGATTTCATCGAAGCGATGTGTACTAATTTCATGCAAATATTAGTTGAACCAGGTGGATTAAACTACTTATGTTGGTATTTATCATCTCGTGTGTCAGTTTTGGCGTTAAACAAGAATTGCAACTGAAAACATGAATCATTATATCATCTGTGTTCATTGAAGCGACGGGGAGTGGAACGTTTTTTTATCTGGCTAGATATATCTAGTCAAGTACGTCGCAATACGACGTCACGGAAATAACATGAGACTACTACGTGTACGGCTAACAGAAACACCGCGCGTAAGTGACTCGGGACTGGATGATGGTAGCTTTGATAATGATGTTGTTATTGCAGCGATTCGGTCAGATTGTTATTCCGTTGAACTTGCGTCTGCAGTTCCGGCTTCAATTCAGAAGAGGAAATGTTTTGATGCCAGGTCAAAGATTGCAATAAACGTGTGCTTAATTGAGTGTGTAGATCAGGTAACATAGCTTCAAGACAAACATCATAAACAACGCCATATAGGTCATGCCGCCGGTTTTCATAATTGCATTAACTTAAAAACATATTTTGGCGTTAAACCCTTCAGTTTTGTGCGGAGTACGTTTTATAAATGTGTAGCATCACTGTAACCTGTAGCCTGAACAACTGTCATCAGGAACAAGCAACTCTTGCATGAAATGGGATCATCTGACATTGCATTGCATGCGCAATCCATTATATGGCTTATTTGACGATTAACGGAAAAAAACACGTATTAAACAAAACCGGCCGAATGAGGCTTACTATCGTATATGATGATGTAGTGCCACATTCTGCAACATTAAAGGGTAACAGTTCGAAAACTCCATGTGCGCTAACTATGGACGCCCAGTGCTGCCTATGCTACTCTTCATCGAGCACACCATCATTTATAGTGGGGTAATTGGTAATGGGTTATACAGAAGTTACGGATCGATATATGTCATCTAGTTAATTTCCAGTGCTGATGGAGTAATTGCCGCTAATGTTAGTTTCCGTTAGTCGATCCCCACCATGCACATTCATAATTGTCTGTTTCACTAAGTCTGTATCGGTCCATGATCCCGTTATTGCGAGTCGATTTTAATTCGTTCGGCTGTTGTATTAAGCACGA
Organism: Urechis unicinctus; assembly: GCA_034190875.2. NCBI lineage: Eukaryota > Metazoa > Annelida > Polychaeta > Xenopneusta > Urechidae > Urechis > Urechis unicinctus. Next base: position 37,879,810 of record CM067351.1, on the reverse strand, counting down.
TAATCAGCACAATAAACAGCCGCTGGAGGGCGGTAAAATATATATGATACAATAAACAAATGACACATTTCCTTTTGCATATAAAAGTGGACATGAATCAGCAAGATGTCGCTGTATACAGTGCGTCTTGCTAGCACTGCTAATATTTTGATATAAAATGCAGCATAGGACTCGGTCAAACTAAAACGTTCGCCTTATCCTAACAAAAATGCAGTGCTAAGTATATTCGGTTTATGAATGCCTTCCGAGGTCTATATAAGTGCGCCAGTTATATTCCATCCACAATAAGCTGGCTAACAGGAGCAATGTGACACAGATTATATACTACATCCAGTAAATTAAGGAGGTAAATTAATCAGTGCAACCAATGCAACATAATACATACAGTATATTTCAAATGAATTGTTCATATGAATAAGTTTTATATTTTATATATTTTATTTTATGCCACTAAAGCATACTCATACTGTAAACATATAGGTGACGAGAATTCAATCACAATTTAATGTATACATTGAAAAATCCACAATTATATTCAAGTGATAATAAATAGTGACGAATAACCTTCTTGAAAACATGTATAAAGCAATGTAAGTTAAATGTTGTGCAGTTTTCGTTCCAGATTTGAACACCTTTAAACGTAATGCTTTTCTTAGCATTTAATGATTTATAAAGTGGTAATTTGAAGTGTAGTGCTTGTAGTGTAATTACCATATCAACAGGAACGTTCAATTGAAACATTGGTTAGATTATTGCCGGCAAATAACCTTTAACCTATCAAACATAAAACCAGTATACAATATTCAAACAGTTGAGCAATGGACAAAATATTCAATTTTCTAACAAGTGGAGTCGAGTCAGCACATTTACTGGATCCGGTAATTCTGCTACAGCAGAGTTACTGTAGCTTGTGGATAGAATCTAAATATTGTTTTCGATGCAGTACCCCAGATTTCAAGAAAGTAAATAATGTATGGATAAAAGGATGAGCATTACATAGTTACTAGAGTAGTAATTTTGAAGACCTTCATTCCCCTGCAGAGAAGACCAATATATTTAGCTGATAATTATGTGCTGGCTATGATCGATTCTTACTCCTATGAATGTCATGGTATATTCTCGTTTCACGATATCTCCATTGATTTATTATATTTCATGTGGAGACGCCATGCTTCTTCCTGGAGAAAATATCTTATAGTGAGGTTTCTTGGTGTTAAAGGAGAATTTGTTGGCGTTAAGCCACTCTACCACTTTGCTTAGTTCATTATTCATGGTCATAATCATATCATTTATATTCTTGCCATTCAAAAACATATTTGTATAATTAGTTTGATTCTCATGTGCTGTTATAATTTTGTTGATTAAGTTAAAGCCAAGTATATTCTATTCAAAACCCAAATAAATAATCACTTAATAAATAATGCTTATTTTATAAATGCTATGCGTATGTTGTTTAAAATACGTTCAAGAACTTTAGAAAGACAAGGAAGGATTGATGCTGGTCTGCAATTGCTCATTTGAGTTATATCATCATTTCTGTGTATTGGTGTAACTCGGGCGAGTTTCAGTTATTTAGGTACTGTTCCTTCACTAGGTGCAAGGGTAAGATGTGAAGTTAAGGCTTCATTATTTGTTGCAATGAATGTTTACTTGAAATATCATTCCAGCCCGGGCTAGAAGGCTTTAAACTTTTCAATTATTTTGTAAAGTTTCTGCTGATCTGTATTATTCATAAATATTGTATGAATATTTTGGCTTTTCAAGTATGATACAAAAGCTCTGTTTGATATGTGAATATTTTGTTCAAGGTTGGGCCCCATATTACGATAGAAGTCATGAATTTGCTTGTAATTATTACTTTATCAGATGTTATTTTTCCCTCGATATAAAATTTGTCAAAAGGTTTTGGCTTTTGTTAATGACAGTTATTTCTGTATTGATTAAAGTCAGCACCATAATAATCACGTTAACACTGGTTATCAGAGAGCGTAACATAGTTTTATATTGTTAGGCAATTATCACACCTATGTGTTTAGTTTGTGCCTGAGAATGTCCATGCGAGGATCACTGAAAATAGCTTCTCTGAGAATGCTGGCGCACACGGCCCCACAAAATGTCAACAAAACGCGCATTGTATGTAGTTAACTAATGTCCAAACGCTTTCGGGCCGTTTATCGCTAGCATTGACTGTTGGCAACCAACCAATTGACCCCACGGTAATTCGGTAAATGTATAAGTGCTGACTAATACCTTTAGTAATTACATTTTAACTGCGTTCTCATACATTATATGAAACAATGCACAGCTCCCTTTACCTCCTTGTCGGAGTAATAACAGAATTAATTTGGCACCTACCCAGCCTAAAGTCATCTTCTTATTTCCCGAACTGCGGTAGCATTCCGACAAATCATAACTACTAATTAAAGATGTGTAGACGCAGTTCTGGCAGATTATATGGTGATTTGTGCCTTACAACCTATAACCATAAAGTGGGGGCATATATTTGTCCTTGGCTTCCATGATTGGATATCAAAATAATGCAGCACAGCGGATGGTTGCCTGGTTTTCATTTCTGGATGGTTGACAAACATGCGCTTAGATGTCAATAAATACCTGAACGGGTCGATCGCATATTGTATGAGATTGAATGATAATGTCAACATATTGTTGTCATTGCCATCATCTTCTGACTTATGGAATTACCCTGTTTGTATCAGTTAAAGTTTATACAATAGGTTGGGCTGTACTAGGGTAAGTAACCATTTGCTTTTAAACACGATTGGCTGGATAAACTAGACACAAATGTCTTCTAATATTCAACAAAACGCTTTTCGGTGACATTAACATAACTGTTGGCCATCAAGCAGTACTTATTTAATAGGGCGATAGATAACAGCATAACCAGAGTCTTGTCAATGAAATGTTACTTATTGAAATAGCAACTATTCGGCAATGAAAATTCAGACCCAGAGACTATGCAATTGCGTCAGACTATTTAACTCATTGAAGATGACTTCATGCGTCTTATATACCTTCGCATTGTTTGTGTCATGCGATCGCTCATGCACATCAATGATTCCATTCATATGTCATCTTGATTGGCCGTCGTTGGAGCCTTTGCCGTCACAGCCCTGTCTGCGCTTGATGTGACAGCAATTTACAAATAGCGTGGTGAAGCTACTCTACGAAGTACGGCCGCGCCACCAATCTAACTGTTGAGCACTGCTGTGATGCGTGTCTGCCGATGTCAAGCTATGAAGTCAGGGATGATGCACCAGAGGCAGGCCGGGCCAGGGCAATAAGCGGCAGGCGGGTCCTTAGCCCCGCCAGCAGCTGAGCTGCAGTTAAAGACCAAAGCAAGCAGAGCGAGCGGCAAATACTTTTATCGTTCATATAGCGGTACCACAAGGAGACACAAGCACGCGATCCCACTGGCTTCACAGCAGTGGAGCTTACCTAATTTCAGAGCTGTGATTAATCGAGATAACGCCGATAAAATGATCAACCACAGCACTGTACCTAAGTCATTAACTCCTTATCGATAAGCGACGGGTAATCATTGAGATGTTGGTAGCAATTAACACACCTGAGAGCGTGTTTTAAGTAACAAGACTGGTATACAAGCCGACACTCTTAGAAGTTAGACAAAGATCGTGCTATCGACAAGACATGGCAAATCATTCAAAGCGGGAGCATCCTTCTAATCATCTCACCAAAAGCAACCTTTGTTTTGCGATATAACACGACAAAATCTGTATATTAATTACAAACGAATAAGGAACGGTTTTGGTATAATGTAGTGGTCATCGCCTGATCACAATGGCATCAAACGTGTCAACTCTCTGCGACTCAACGGGGAATACATCAAACAAAAGGGACGAATTACATTATATCACCTGTGGATTGTTAGCAATCTATCACTTTCACCATGAACTAGCTAGGAAGAAGGTACCCTGTGTTGCTGGAAACCTTAAGAACGAATACAACTAGGTTCCCAATAGCAAACACTAATAAGATGAAATAAATGGTTCAATGGAGCTCGAGCTACGATTGCACGTATTAACGCAACTGTTACAAATAAAAAATGTCAATCAGAAGTCACAGAGTGGTTATATATCCTAAAATAAATTAGGTAATTGACGTCACAAAAAGTGCATGGATAGCATAGAATCAGACATAATTATAGCACCATAACTTCGTTTATTAATTATGAATAAGTGTGAATGCAACTGATTAACCGCGCAATTATAAATTCCAGCTCAAACTGTGTATGGCGTGACACATAAAACCAGCTTTAATGGAAATCTATGTCGAATTTCAGTTTCGATGGCTTTGTCTAAATTAATTTATCCGATGATCAATGTTGCTTGCTAAACGCCATGCTGATTAAAGAATTTGTATGATATTATTTCGTTCCTTGCAACGGCACATATTTTGCCTTATATTGCACTACATTTGACCAGCTGGCGCTTTTTTGGAGAAAACTTGTATGCCTTGTGTGTTTTGCTTGCGACACCATATATTGTGCAATAACGCGTGTAGTGTTTAACAGGTGAATTGACCTTTTTTTTTTAATACGTGTGCTGTGGCGCACACGACTGTTTTAACGATTTTGGCAATCAGCTACGAGCGCTACACTTCTTGAAAACATATATAAAGCAATGTAAGTTAAATGTTGTGCAGTTTTCGTTCCAGATTTGTACACCTTTAAACGTAATGCTTTTCTTAGCATTTAATGATTTATAAAGTGGTAATTTGAAGTGTAGTGCTTGTAGTGAAATTACCATATCAACAGGAACGTTCAATTGAAACATTGGTTAGATTATTGCCGGCAAATAACCTTTAACCTATTCAAACATAAAAACCAGTATACAATATTCAAACAGTTGAGCAATGGACAAAATATTCAATTTTCTAACAAGTGGAGTCGAGTCAGCACATTTACTGGATCTGGTAATTCTGCTACAGCAGAGTTACTGTAGCTTGTGGGTAGAATCTAAATATTGTTTTCGATGCAGTACCCCAGATTTCAAGAAAGTAAATAATGTATGGATAAAAGGATGAGCATTACATAGTTACTAGAGTAGTAATTTTGAAGACCTTCATTCCCCTGCAGAGAAGACCAATATATTTAGCTGATAATTATGTGCTGGCTATGATCGATTCTTACTCCTATGAATGTCATGGTATATTCTCGTTTCACGATATCTCCATTGATTTATTATATTTCATGTGGAGATGCCATGCTTCTTCCTGGAGAAAATATCTTATAGTGAGGTTTCTTGGTGTTTAAGGAGAATTTGTTGGCGTTAAGCCACTCTACCACTTTGCTTAGTTCATTATTCATGGTCATAATCATATCATTTATATTCTTGCCATTCAAAAACATATTTGTATAATTAGTTTGATTCTCATGTGCTGTTATAATTTTGTTGATTAAGTTAAAGCCAAGTATATTCTATTCAAAACCCAAATAAATAATCACTTAATAAATAATGCTTTTTTATAAATGCTATGCGTATGTTGTTTAAAATACGTTCAAGAACTTTAGAAAGACAAGGAAGGATTGATGCTGGTCTGCAATTGCTCATTTGAGTTATATCATCATTTCTGTGTATTGGTGTAACTCGGGCGAGTTTCAGTTATTTAGGTACTGTTCCTTCACTAGGTGCAAGGGTAAGATGTGAAGTTAAGGCTTCATTATTTGTTGCAATGAATGTTTACTTGAAATATCATTCCAGCCCGGGCTAGAAGGCTTTAAACTTTTCAATTATTTTGTAAAGTTTCTGCTGATCTGTATTATTCATAAATATTGTATGAATATTTTGGCTTTTCAAGTATGATACAAAAGCTCTGTTTGATATGTGAATATTTTGTTCAAGGTTGGGCCCCATATTACGATAGAAGTCATGAATTTGCTTGTAATTATTACTTTATCAGATGTTATTTTTCCCTCGATATAAAATTTGTCAAAAGGTTTTGGCTTTTGTTAATGACAGTTATTTCTGTATTGATTAAAGTCAGCACCATAATAATCACGTTAACACTGGTTATCAGAGAGCGTAACATAGTTTTATATTGTTAGGCAATTATCACACCTATGTGTTTAGTTTGTGCCTGAGAATGTCCATGCGAGGATCACTGAAAATAGCTTCTCTGAGAATGCTGGCGCACACGGCCCCACAAAATGTCAACAAAACGCGCATTGTATGTAGTTAACTAATGTCCAAACGCTTTCGGGCCGTTTATCGCTAGCATTGACTGTTGGCAACCAACCAATTGACCCCACGGTAATTCGGTAAATGTATAAGTGCTGACTAATACCTTTAGTAATTACATTTTAACTGCGTTCTCATACATTATATGAAACAATGCACAGCTCCCTTTACCTCCTTGTCGGAGTAATAACAGAATTAATTTGGCACCTACCCAGCCTAAAGTCATCTTCTTATTTCCCGAACTGCGGTAGCATTCCGACAAATCATAACTACTAATTAAAGATGTGTAGACGCAGTTCTGGCAGATTATATGGTGATTTGTGCCTTACAACCTATAACCATAAAGTTGGGGCATATATTTGTCCTTGGCTTCCATGATTGGATATCAAAATAATGCAGCACAGCGGATGGTTGCCTGGTTTTCATTTCTGGATGGTTGACAAACATGCGCTTAGATGTCAATAAATACCTGAACGGGTCGATCGCATATTGTATGAGATTGAATGATAATGTCAACATATTGTTGTCATTGCCATCATCTTCTGACTTATGGAATTACCCTGTTTGTATCAGTTAAAGTTTATACAGTAGGTTGGGCTGTACTAGGGTAAGTAACCATTTGCTTTTAAACACGATTGGCTGGATAAACTAGACACAAATGTCTTCTAATATTCAACAAAACGCTTTTCGGTGACATTAACATAACTGTTGGCCATCAAGCAGTACTTATTTAATAGGGCGATAGATAACAGCATAACCAGAGTCTTGTCAATGAAATGTTACTTATTGAAATAGCAACTATTCGGCAATGAAAATTCAGACCCAGAGACTATGCAATTGCGTCAGACTATTTAACTCATTGAAGATGACTTCATGCGTCTTATATACCTTCGCATTGTTTGTGTCATGCGATCGCTCATGCACATCAATGATTCCATTCATATGTCATCTTGATTGGCCGTCGTTGGAGCCTTTGCCGTCACAGCCCTGTCTGCGCTTGATGTGACAGCAATTTACAAATAGCGTGGTGAAGCTACTCTACGAAGTACGGCCGCGCCACCAATCTAACTGTTGAGCACTGCTGTGATGCGTGTCTGCCGATGTCAAGCTATGAAGTCAGGGATGATGCACCAGAGGCAGGCCGGGCCAGGGCAATAAGCGGCAGGCGGGTCCTTAGCCCCGCCAGCAGCTGAGCTGCAGTTAAAGACCAAAGCAAGCAGAGCGAGCGGCAAATACTTTTATCGTTCATATAGCGGTACCACAAGGAGACACAAGCACGCGATCCCACTGGCTTCACAGCAGTGGAGCTTACCTAATTTCAGAGCTGTGATTAATCGAGATAACGCCGATAAAATGATCAACCACAGCACTGTACCTAAGTCATTAACTCCTTATCGATAAGCGACGGGTAATCATTGAGATGTTGGTAGCAATTAACACACCTGAGAGCGTGTTTTAAGTAACAAGACTGGTATACAAGCCGACACTCTTAGAAGTTAGACAAAGATCGTGCTATCGACAAGACATGGCAAATCATTCAAAGCGGGAGCATCCTTCTAATCATCTCACCAAAAGCAACCTTTGTTTTGCGATATAACACGACAAAATCTGTATATTAATTACAAACGAATAAGGAACGGTTTTGGTATAATGTAGTGGTCATCGCCTGATCACAATGGCATCAAACGTGTCAACTCTCTGCGACTCAACGGGGAATACATCAAACAAAAGGGACGAATTACATTATATCACCTGTGGATTGTTAGCAATCTATCACTTTCACCATGAACTAGCTAGGAAGAAGGTACCCTGTGTTGCTGGAAACCTTAAGAACGAATACAACTAGGTTCCCAATAGCAAACACTAATAAGATGAAATAAATGGTTCAATGGAGCTCGAGCTACGATTGCACGTATTAACGCAACTGTTACAAATAAAATGTCAATCAGAAGTCACAGAGTGGTTATATATCCTAAAATAAATTAGGTAATTGACGTCACAAATAGTGCATGGATAGCATAGAATCAGACATAATTATAGCACCATAACTTCGTTTATTAATTATGAATAAGTGTGAATGCAACTGATTAACCGCGCAATTATAAATTCCAGCTCAAACTGTGTATGGCGTGACACATAAAACCAGCTTTAATGGAAATCTATGTCGAATTTCAGTTTCGATGGCTTTGTCTAAATTAATTTATCCGATGATCAATGTTGCTTGCTAAACGCCATGCTGATTAAAGAATTTGTATGATATTATTTCGTTCCTTGCAACGGCACATATTTTGCCTTATATTGCACTACATTTGACCAGCTGGCGCTTTTTGGAGAAAACTTGTATGCCTTGTGTGTTTTGCTTGCGACACCATATATTGTGCAATAACGCGTGTAGTGTTTAACAGGTGAACTGACCTTTTTTTTTTAATACGCTGTGGCGCACACGACTGTTTTAACGATTTTGGCAATCAGCTACGAGCGCTACACTTCTTGAAAACATATATAAAGCAATGTAAGTTAAATGTTGTGCAGTTTTCGTTCCAGATTTGTACACCTTTAAACGTAATGCTTTTCTTAGCATTTAATGATTTATAAAGTGGTAATTTGAAGTGTAGTGCTTGTAGTGAAATTACCATATCAACAGGAACGTTCAATTGAAACATTGGTTAGATTATTGCCGGCAAATAACCTTTAACCTATTCAAACATAAAAACCAGTATACAATATTCAAACAGTTGAGCAATGGACAAAATATTCAATTTTCTAACAAGTGGAGTCGAGTCAGCACATTTACTGGATCTGGTAATTCTGCTACAGCAGAGTTACTGTAGCTTGTGGGTAGAATCTAAATATTGTTTTCGATGCAGTACCCCAGATTTCAAGAAAGTAAATAATGTATGGATAAAAGGATGAGCATTACATAGTTACTAGAGTAGTAATTTTGAAGACCTTCATTCCCCTGCAGAGAAGACCAATATATTTAGCTGATAATTATGTGCTGGCTATGATCGATTCTTACTCCTATGAATGTCATGGTATATTCTCGTTTCACGATATCTCCATTGATTTATTATATTTCATGTGGAGACGCCATGCTTCTTCCTGGAGAAAATATCTTATAGTGAGGTTTCTTGGTGTTAAAGGAGAATTTGTTGGCGTTAAGCCACTCTACCACTTTGCTTAGTTCATTATTCATGGTCATAATCATCATATCATTTATATTCTTGCCATTCAAAAACATATTTGTATAATTAGTTTGATTCTCATGTGCTGTTATAATTTTGTTGATTAAGTTAAAGCCAAGTATATTCTATTCAAAACCCAAATAAATAATCACTTAATAAATAATGCTTTTTTATAAATGCTATGCGTATTTTGTTTAAAATACGTTCAAGAACTTTAGAAAGACAAGGAAGGATTGATGCTGGTCTGCAATTGCTCATTTGAGTTATATCATCATTTCTGTGTATTGTGTGTAACTCGGGCGAGTTTCAGTTATTTAGGTACTGTTCCTTCACTAGGTGCAAGGGTAAGATGTGAAGTTAAGGCTTCATTATTTGTTGCAATGAATGTTTACTTGAAATATCATTCCAGCCCGGGCTAGAAGGTTTTTAAACTTTTCAATTATTTTGTAAAGTTTCTGATGATCTGTATTATTCATAAATATTGTATGAATATTTTGGCTTTTCAAGTATGATACAAAAGCTCTGTTTGCTATGTGAATATTTGTTTTGGGCCCCATATTACGATAGAAGTCATGAATTTGCTTGTAATTATTACTTTATCAGATGTTATTTTTCCCTCGATATAAAATTTGTCAAAAGGTTTTGGCTTTTGTTAATGACAGTTATTTCTGTATTGATTAAAGTCAGCAGCACCATAATAATCACGTTAACACTGGTTATCAGAGAGCGTAACATATTTTTTATATTGTTAAGCAATTATCACACCTATGTGTTTAGTTTGTGCCTGAGAATGTCCATGCGAGGATCACTGAAAATAGCTTCTCTGAGAATGCTGGCGCACACGGCCCCACAAAATGTCAACAAAACGCGCATTGTATGTAGTTAACTAATCCAAACGCTTTCGGGCCGTTTATCGCTAGCACGCTGTTGGCAACCAACCCCACGGTAATTCGGTAAATGTATAAGTGCTGACTAATACCTTTAGTAATTACATTTTAACTGCGTTCTCATACATTATATGAAACAATGCACAGCTCCCTTTACCTCCTTGTCGGAGTAATAACAGAATTAATTTGGCACCTACCCAGCCTAAAGTCATCTTCTTATTTCCAGAACTGCGGTAGCATTCCGACAAATCATAACTACTAATTAAAGATGTGTAGACGCAGTTCTGGCAGATTATATGGTGATTTGTACCATACAACCTATAACCATAAAGTGGGGGCATATATTTGTCCTTGGCTTCCATGATTGGAAATCAAAATAATGCAGCACAGCGGATGGTTGCCTGGTTTTCATTTCTGGATGGTTGACAAACATGCGCTTAGATGTCAATAAATACCTGAACGGGTCGATCGCATATTGTATGAGATTGAATGATAATGTCAACATATTGTTGTCATTGCCATCATCTTCTGACTTATGGAATTACCCTGTTTGTATCAGTTAAAGTCTATACATAGGTTGGGCTGTACTAGGGTAAGTAACCATTTGCTTTTAAACACGATTGGCTGGATAAACTAGACACAAATGTCTTCTAATATTCAACAAAACGCTTTTCGGTGATATTAACATAACTGTTGGCCATCAAGCAGTACTTATTTAATAGGGCGATAGATAACAGCATAACCAGAGTCTTGTCAATGAAATGTTACTTATTGAAATAGCAACTATTCAGCAATGAAAATTCAGACCCTGAGACTATGCAATTGCGTCAGACTATTTAACTCATTGAAGATGACTTCATGCGTCTTATATACCTTCGCATTGTTTGTGTCATGCGATCGCTTATGCACATCAATGATTCCATTCATATGTCATCTTGATTGGCCGTCGTTGGAGCCTTTGCCGTCACAGCCCTGTCTGCGCTTGATGTGACAGCAATTTACAAATAGCGTGGTGAAGCTACTCTACGAAGTACGGCCGCGCCACCAATCTAATTGTTGAGCACTGCTGTGATGCGTGTCTGCCGATGTCAAGCTATGAAGTCAGGGATGATGCACCAGAGGCAGGCCGGGCCAGGGCAATAAGCGGCAGGCGGGTCCTTAGCCCCGCCAGCAGCTGAGCTGCAGTTAAAGACCAAAGCAAGCAGAGCGAGCGGCAAATACTTTTATCGTTCATATAGCGGTACCACAAGGAGACACAAGCACGCGATCCCACTGGCTTCACAGCAGTGGAGCTTACCTAATTTCAGTGGCTGTGATTAATCGAGATAACGCCGATAAAATGATCAACCACAGCACTGTACCTAAGTCATTAACTCCTTATCGATAAGCGACGGGTAATCATTGAGATGTTGGTAGCAATTAACACACCTGAAAGCGTGTTTTAAGTAACAAGACTGGTATACAAGCCGACACTCTTAGAAGTTAGACGAAGATCGTGCTATCGACAAGACATGGCAAATCATTCAAAGCGGGAGCATCCTTCTAATCATCTCACCAAAAGCAACCTTTGTTTTGCGATATAACACGACAAAAACTGTATATTAATTACAAACGAAAAAGGAACGGTTTTGGTATAATGTAGTGGTCATCGCCTGATCACAATGGCATCAAACGTGTCAACTCTCTGCGACTCAACGGGGAATACATCAAACAAAAGGGACGAATTACATTATATCACCTGTGGATTGTTAGCAATCTATCACTTTCACCATGAACTAGCTAGGAAGAAGGTACCCTGTGTTACTGGAAACCTTAAGAACGAATACAACTAGGTTCCCAATAGCAAACACTAATAAGATGAAATAAATGGTTCAATGGAGCTCGAGCTACGATTGCACTTATTAACGCAACTGCTACAAATAAAATGTCAATCAGAAGTCACAGAGTGGTTATATATCCTAAAATAAATTAGGTAATTGACGTCACAAATAGTGCATGGATAGCATAGAATCAGACATAATTATAGCACCATAACTTCGTTTATTAATTATGAATAAGTGTGAATGTAACTGATTAACCGCGCAATTATAAATTCCAGCTCAAAATTTGTATGGCGTGACAAGTAAAACCAGCTTTAATGGAAATCAATGTCGAATTTCAGTTTCGATGGCTTTGTCTAAATAAATTTATCCGATGATCACTGTTGCTTGCTAAACGCCATGCTGATTAAAGAATTTGTATTATATTATTTCATTCCTTGCAACGGCACATATTTAGCCTTATATTACACTACATTTGACCAGCTGGCGCTTTTTGGAGAAAACTTGTATGCCTTGTGTGTTTTGCTTGCGACACCATATATTGTGCAATAACACGTGTAGTGTTTAACAGGTGAACTGATCTTTTTTTGGAATACGCTGTGGCGCACACGACTGTTTTAACAATTTTGGCAATCAGCTTCGAGCGCTACATTGCCATCTGCTGCCCCTTCAATGTTCTCTACACCTGTACGACACAGCTAGCCATCAAGGTCAACGGGGCGGTGTGGACGTGTGGACTCCTGTCCGCGGTCCCGTTCCTCTTCCTTGCTTTTACCGCCTCTACACAACACGCAACAGCAAGCGAGATGGAGATATGCCGATTATCCATCGCCAATGCGTGCAGGATCTCTTATGTAAATGCCATTCAGCCGGTGTTTTTCACAATACCTCTAGCAATACTTAAGGGCTCTATGTATGCCTAAGTGGTAACTATGGCAAGAATTCATCTTCGCTAGCAAATTATGTCACTTAAAGTTTCACAACTAAAATTTCAAACAACTTCAAGGTGAAAGAATTTGAGAACGGCCGAGAACGTCTGGGCTCATCAACGTCGCCGACAGCTCAACACGAGGCGGCAGATGGTCTGCATGGCATGGCCATTATCATCCTCTTCTTCGTCTGTCTGATGCAAATGCGCGTATTAACAATGTGGCTTATATTCTTGCCCCCTGTAGACGAAGAACGACTGGGATTAGAAGGCTTCCTTAATCTCACGGCATTTGCTCGCATCATGTTCTACGTTAACAGTGCTGACAATACTTTTCTTTATACTTTAGTCTCCACAAGTTCAGACTGGCCGGCCGACGCTCTTCATCTGTTGTCAGCACGCATCTAAAAATCAGTAATGCACATTTTACCAATTACAAGCAACCAAGTGCCTCTACATACATGATGACCTCTAACAGAGCTGATAATGAAAACACAGATTATCAAGACGCTTCTGATTGATTGTGGATAAGCACTCTATAATAATGGTTTACGATGAGGATCATTCTTATCGTCTCTGAGGTAGGATTGATTTCATTCACGTTGTACAGAGGTGTAGTGGGTGAAAAGGGTATGTACTGAAGCATCATTTAGTATGACATAATGGCACGATCCTGGCAGATTACTACTATTGGAAACGGTGTTAATCGAATGAGCAATATTGCATTCATTTGCAGGCAGAAAGATGATTCATCAATTTTAAATTACCCAAACGATTGTATATAATTAACTCATTAATCTTGGAAAATACAACAACCATTACATAATTACGAGCTGATTGCCTATTGATCTTACTATGCGCGCTTTCATCTTGCTCCGTTTAATATGGATGCATGTCTCGCATATGAGCAATGCGGTGGTATATGCTAACCCTGTTCTCTATCGATTTTACTGCTGGACTGCTAGGCTCTCAGGTGTTTAGGATAAGGTAATCACTTTGAACTGTGAAACAATTAGCGGTTTTTTTGAGGAAATTATCATTATAAAGGGCGGCGTTCGATGTATCATTAGTTGTAATAAAGGTAAAAATTATGACGACGTTTTTGCAGAATCAATTGGCGCGGCACTGAAGTTCTTGAACGCGTTCATACTGGCACTATCTTTGTTATGTTGGTTTTCGTACATTTTTGCGGAACAAACCATGGTAACCCGAAGGTTTGCGTAGAAAGCATTTCCTACGCACGTGATTGCCAAGCAAAATAATGACAAGCTGATTTCGCTTGGTTACGCATAACATCTGCACCGACAAAGCACCTGTAATTCGCAGCCTTAAATTGGTTTTGTATTCATTTTTTAGAATTATTCAACAAAAAGTATTTTGCCATGCCTGTTGGATCATTAATGCCACCACGAACATGGCCATCTAAAACCATCAGTGCTAGTTTATTGCAAAAACAAAAAATTGCAAACCATTCAAAATGGAAGCTGCAATTTACTGATATAATTGGTTAGACTTAAATCCTAATGATTTGTTTGACTACGTATGATCAAACTATCTTTTCAAACGCAATATTTCGGAGACCGTCAGAGTTAATTCGATAAAAAAAGTTTTGAAAGGCAATGCGTATTAATATTAAGATGAAGTGCATAGCTGTTCGTTTATATATCTTATATATTAGAGTAATGCATACTGCGGAATGAATTGTTTTATACTTTAGACGATGGCTTCAAGATTATTGCTGCTACGATTTACCATTTTCAATAACCTGATTGATGCATACGACCGCCGCCACATTAGCGGGACTATCAGACAGTACACAGTTCATATTATCACAAATAAATAGTTACTTGGCTTAGACAATATGGAAAAAAATTCCACGATTTAAAACCACATTCTATGACAAATGATATCGCTACGGTGATAGATGATGTCACGTGCGATGCATTGGGAGCTCTAATTAAATGTCACCGCCAACTGGGCTGAAACCCACTGCTGCAGAACGTACACTACTTCGACAAATGCTCATCACTTACCATTAAGCCAGAGGTTTGTGATGAAATATATTTCAGATATGTTATGGCATTTTAACATGATTATCAGGTTTTCACACTTAGTTGTAACATATATAAAAAGAGGAACCGAAGGCGATGCAGTTGACCGATTAGCCACCAATACTAATTGCAGCGGGGTCGCGGCATTAACGCTGTCTAACAGGCTGAGCACTGTGTGCAATCGTAATTTTTTTTATGACGCGTCCGTTGATGTGCTAAAATTCGATGTATTGATTTACGACCTCAAACTAATACTAACTGTATGTTACTTTACTGACTGCGTAGTAATACAAGGTATTAAAAATAAATCCCAACAGCACGCCCGCACCCAGTAGGTCATCAATTATCGCTGTGGAATAGGTATGGTTCGTTAATATACCAGTTTAATGTTTTAGCCACTGTTACAGTGTGTCTGATTTTGGAAATAATGTCGAATTCGATGTTCAATTATTGTAGTTAATGTGGGTCACCAACTAGGAAAGAGACGCATGCATTATGTCAAAATACATAGCACCAAAAATGGCTCACATATCCACTTAACCGTATATACCACTAAAAGATAGTCAAGCTATTTGGTATCTTCAGAAATTAAGGCAATAATGTTGTCATTGCTATCTAGTAATGCTTGTTGTGTTACCATGTTCTGATCATGACATCAGAGTCGACACTGACACTTAATGAAATAATGCCGCAGGGATGGCGAAATCACGATTCTAAGAGATAATTAATAATGCATTCACAGTTAAAGCTATGTCTGGTTTTGCAAGCGCAAAAAGCATCCCTTAAGTATAATCCAGTTTGTATCAATCAAGGTGCCAAATGATTTCTAACAACTCGGGAGCGGAAGATTCGGCATTGAACAAACTTAATTCATAACGCTTTCTTTAGTCATAGAATCAGGTTGGAGAATCCATTTACTGGACGGAAGATATTTTGGGTTGCTCTCTTCTTGATTTTCGCAGCAGTAAAACTGTCCCAGTTTGATCTGGACTGTTTTCTATTATATGGATGCCATTTAGATAAGAATATCATAAGGCTGAAATCTAATAAAGCTGGTCAAGTTTTATGTTATTGAAAGGAATTGATATTATCAACTCACGAGGGCTGCCTTCCTTACGGAAAGCTCTTCGCGATTCAACAACTTTTGAGGTGATTTTTTCCTGAAAGAGTTAAATCTTCAATTTAACCTTTGTAAGCCAAATACCAGTCAGCCAATTATTCGATGAATATGGATATATTGCTACCGGTCTCTGGTGAAACATTGGTTTGGTTTGCTCAATTTTTTTATAACGTGGAATCTCAAGTCGTTTTAGGCAGAGGCAGACAGCTGTAACGGTTGACTGTATATTGGGGTAAACGAACAGCACCAGCGCAACAGTTTGCGAATTAAACAATATGTTCATAGCTACGTTTAAAGGGTTCACTCATGCAAGCGGTATGGTGATTTAGAATGTACATAAAATACACGCCTGTGAAAAAAATTACAATCGACAAAAATACATGGGAATATTGATCCAACGTATAGATGCTTGGCGTCTGTTAATGATAAATTATCTGATTAGTCGAGGCGACTACGCCTCCGAATTAATCAGAAAACTTCGCGTGGTTTTAAGAGACGCTATGAACAAAGTAACACGCGGCTCACAGGTGGCGTCTTAACATATTTTCCCGGGTGGAGTCTTGAGTGAACTCTCTAAGCGTAACAATAAACCCTTTGAATAGATCTGTCTGTCGTTATTTTTATCCACCTCAATGGGATCATTTATCACCACCATTATACGGCGTTACCAAGACGCAATTTACAAACTGACTTGTTATTGGGGCAGACGACATGCCAATTTTCTTCTTTTATTTGCTAAGGTAAACGCTTTGGTGAGATTTGACTTTCATACCACATATATAAACAACAGTCCCTGGTGGTAGAAAATTTCATAAGTATAATACAGTGAATAGAACCAGGCGTGTGCTTTATGTGACTTGTAAGGTGTTGCCGTAAAAGGCACTCAACCTGCTATATGGGACATCTTTGGTGGTTAATATGAAAGGTAATTAAAAATAGACATGCAAAAGATGCCTGCTCTGTCAAATGGTCAGCATTCACGAGCTGGGTATAACATAGAGCACAATCCTCACAAGTCAACAGAAGCAAATATAGATGTCGATGGCATTTATATTTCACAAGAACTTGCTGGAAACATTTCAACATGAGCCATTACCACTCGCCCTCAATTAAATACTAGTCGCCATGACTAATGAGTTCGGCTGAGCGCAGTATTAGTAGCCATGGGCGGTCCATCGTGTATGAACATAGCGCATGGGGACTCTTATCCGTTAGTGTTGAATAATTTGGCGCAATATTATCATATATGCTAATGCGCTCTATTCGACTGGAGTGTTTAATACTTCGCTTACCGTTATACGTCCTAAAATACCAAATAATGGTTAGGGTGTGTAAAGAAGTTCCTGTTTCGTGTAAGTGCTGCTTGATCCTAATGTAAGCTGGACAATTCGCTTGTGGCCAGAAGCTAGAAATCACGATCATGCTCACCTAGAGGGGGAAAAGGGTATGTGCTGAAGCATCATTTAGTATGACATAATGACACGATCCTGGCAGATTACTACTATTGGAAACGGTGTTAATCGAATGAGCAATATTGCATTCATTTGCAGGCAGAAAGATGATTCATCAATTTTAAATAACCCAAACGATTGTACATAATTAACTCATTAATCTTGGAAAATGCAACAACCATTACATAATTACGAGCTGATTGCCTATTGATCTTACTATGCGCGCTTTCATCTTGCTCCGTTTAATATGGATGCATGTCTCGCATATGAGCAATGCGGGGGTATATGCTAACCCTGTTCTCTATCGATTTTACTGCTGGACTGCTAGGCTCTCAGGTGTTTAGGGTAAGATAATCACTTTGAACTTTGGAACAATTAGCGGTTTTTTTGAGGAAATTATCATTATAAAGGGCGGCGTTCGATGTATCATTAGTTGTAATAAAGGTAAAAATTATGACGACGTTTTTGCAGAATCAATTGGCGCGGCATTGAAGTTCTTGAACGCGTTCATACTGGCACTATCTTTGTTTTGTTGGTTTTCGTACATTTTCGTGGAACAAAACATGGTAACCCGAAGGTTTGCGTAGAAAGCATTTCCTACGCACGTGATTGCCATGCAAAATAATGACAAGCTGATTTCGCTTGGTTACGCATAGCATCTGCACCGACAAAGCACCTGTAATTCGCAGCCTTAAATTGGTTTTGTATTCATTTTTTAGAATTATTCAACAAAAAGTATTTTGCCATGCCTGTTGGATCATTAATGCCACCACGAACATGGCCATCTAAAACCATCAGTGCTAGTTTATTGCAAAAACAAAAAAATTGCTAACCATTCAAAATGGAAGCTGCAATTTACTGATACAATTGGTTAGACTTAAATCCTAATGATTTGTTAGACTACGTATGATCACACTATCTTTTCAAACGCAATATTTCGGAGACCGTCAGAGTTAATTCGATAAAAAAAAGTTTTGAAAGGCAATGCGTATTAATATTAAGATGAAGTGCATAGCTGTTCGTTTATATATCTTATATATTAGAGTAATGCATACTGCGGAATGAATTGTTTTATACTTTAGACGATGGCTTCAAGATTATTGCTGCTACGATTTACCATTTTCAATAACCTGATTGATGCATACGACCGCCGCCACATTAGCGGGACTATCAGACAGTACACAGTTCATATTATTACAAATAAATAGTTACTTGGCTTAGACAATATGGAAAAAAATTCCACGATTTAAAACCACATTCTATGACAAATGATATCGCTACGGTGATAGATGATGACACGTGCGATGCATTGGGAGCTCTAATTAAATGTCACCGCCAACTGGGCTGAAACCCACTGCTGCAGAACGTACACTACTTCGACAAATGCTCATCACTTACCATTAAGCCAGAGGTTTGTGATGAAATATATTTCAGATATGTTATGGCATTTTAACATGATTATCAGGTTTTCACACTTAGTTGTAACATATATAAAAAGAGGAACCGAAGGCGATGCAGTTGACCGATTAGCCACCAATACTAATTGCAGCGGGGTCGCGGCATTAACGTTGTCTAACAGGCTGAGCACTGTGTGCAATCGTAATATTTTTTATGTCGCGTCCGTTGATGTGCTAAAATTCGATGTATTGATTTACGACAACAAACTTATACTAACTGTATGTTACTTTACTGACTGCGTAGTAATACAAGGTATTAAAAATAAATCCCAACAGCACGCCGCACCCAGTAGGTCATCAATTATCGCTGTGGAGTAGGTATGGTTCGTTAATATACCAGTTTAATGTTTTAGCCACTGTTACAGTGTGTCTGATTTGGAAATAATGTCGAATTCGATGTTCAATTATTGTAGTTAATGTGGGTCACCAACTAGGAAAGAGACGCATGCATTATGTCAAAATGCATAGCACCAAAAATGGCTCACATATCCACTTAACCGTATATACCACTAAAAGATAGTCAAGCTATTTGGTATCTTCAGAAATTAAGGTTAATTGGTTTGCTCAATTTTTTTTATAATGTGGAATCTCAAGTCGTTTTAGGCAGAGGCAGACAGCTGTAACGGTTGACTGTATATTGCGGTAAACGAGCAGCACCAGCGCAACAGTTTGCGAATTAAACAATATGTTCATAGCTACGTTTAAAGGGTTCACTCATGCAAGCGGTATGGTGATTTAGAATGTACATAAAATACACGCCTGTGAAAAAAATTACAATCGACAAAAATACATGGGAATGTTGATCCAACGTATAGATGCTTGGCGTCTGTTAATGATAAATTATCTGATTAGTCGAGGCGACTACGCCTCCGAATTAATCAGAAAACTTCGCGTGGTTTTAAGAGACGCTATGAACAAAGTAACACGCGGCTCACAGGTGGCGTCTTAACATATTTTCCCGGGTGGAGTCTTGAGTGAACTCTAACAATAAACCCTTTGAATAGATCTGTCTGTCGTTATTTTTATCGACCTCAATGGGATCATTTATCACCACCATTATACGGCGTTACCAAGACGCAATTTACAAACTGACTTGTTATTGGGGCAGACGACATGCCAATTTTCTTCTTTTATTTGCTAAGGTAAACGCTTTGGTGAGATTTGACTTTCATACCACATATATAAACAACAGTTTCATGAGTATAATACAGTGAATAGAACCAGGCGTGTGCTTTATGTGACTTGTAAGGTGTTGCCGTAAAAGGCACTCAACCTGCTATATGGGACATCTTTGGTGGTTAATATGAAAGGTAATTAAAAATAGACATGCAAAAGATGCCTGCTCTGTCAAATGGTCAGCATTCACGACCCTGGTACAACATAGAGCACAATCCTCACAAGTCAACAGAAGCAAATAAAGATGTCGATGGCATTTATATTTCACAAGAACTTGCTGGAAGCATTTCAACATGAGCCATTACCACTCGCCCTCAATTAAATACTAGTCGCCATGACTAATGAGTTCGGCTGAGCGCAGTATTAGTAGCCATGGGCGGTCCATTGTGTATGAACATAGCGCATGGGGACTCTTATCCGTTAGTGTTGAATAATGTGGCGCAATATTATCATATATGCTAATGCGCTCTATTCGACTGGAGTGTTTAATACTTCGCTTACCGTTATACGTCCTAAAACACCAAATAATGGTTAGGGTGTGTAAAGAAGTTCCCGTTTCGGGTAAGTGCTGCTTGATCCTAATGTAAGCTGGACAATTCGCTTGTGGCCAGAAGCTAGAAATCACGATCATGCTCACCTTTCATCCAATTCATGATGATGGAGTTTTGTTGACTATGGAATTTACTTTAATCAATTCAAGTTATTTGAACTACAACAAAGCAAACTTTTAAAATAGGTTCCATTATAATGGCGTGTATTAATGGTTCGGTTGCCCAAGTGAAGCGCCATCGGCAGCATATTTTGACTGTTCATATCTAAGACCTGCATTGTGAACCAAAATGGGTAATTGGATACCGTCGTTAAGCTTGTATATGGTGTCGAAGTTGTTGACCAAATAGCACTACTAATAATATAGAGACTGGAGTTTCTGGTCCACCCCCAATTATCTATTCTATTCCCCCTTTGGTATCTTATAAGAGCGTACAAAACGTCGGGACTACCCATAGTTGGGACTACCTCCAGGAATCGGGTTTGGTCTCTTTGTTTTCGCCTTTTCGCACCCCCGGATCTATTCTTGGTAGCATGCCATCGAGCCTTCTTATAACTATATTTCCTCCTATATAGCTATACTCTTGTTATACTTATATTTCTGCGCACTCCTTCGTATCTAGGAATATTGTAGCTGCTTGTAGTTGCTTGAGTGGGGACGCTAGCCAGAGAAAACACACGAGTCCAGGAGTTGAGTTGTTGTTGGTTTATTCAAGTTGGTTTATTAGCTTTCCCTGGAATCTCGGGTCAGAATCTTGTTCAGATACTTCGTCTCTTCGCTAGGTATTTCTCCCTGTACTTCCGCGAGGCCAGCTATTTTATCGGGGTTCCGGCATTGGATTACGCTCGGAACCACACCCACAGCTGGCCTCCCATTGGTCCAGGTATAGCCGGTCCCCCTTCACAAAGGTCAACCCCAACTGCTCACATGGGGCGTGGGCTCGAAGGGTCATTGGCCAATGGGAAAAGGTACCAGCCAGGTCTACTATCAGGGTCACACACCCGTCATAAGGGCGGAAGTATCCCCGGGCTAGTGAAACATGTCATGCTGACAATGGAAAAGAGGGGGAGCGTTTCAAAAGTCAAAAGAGCTAGATTAATATCATAACATCCTCCCCAACCATAGTTAAGTTGAACTTCCACTGTTCAATAAATTTTGATTTACCTCTTGCATTTAAAAAATAGACTAAGTTAAAGGGAATTTCCAACATAGTTAAATTGAACTTCCACTGTTCAATCAATTTGATTTACCTTTGCATTTCGAAAATAGACTAAATTAAAGGAAATTTGGAATATGAGTTAAAGGGTAAAGGGACAGCACGACATTAGCCCAATATTATTTGATTTTGAATTTAGAATGATTCCAGAGTAGCTTGGACATGCGCCAATATCAATTTATATTGGCACATGTCCATAACAAAGATATTTAACATAGATGGATTATTGATGATGAGATTATTATAATTTTACAAAAAGTGTTTCTCTAAATTTGAAAGCTATATATATATGAATTGTGTAATAGTTATACAATATGGTTATTAATGGTTTACATACTGAAATTTAACTTTTAACATTTATCACATTCCACAGTATTACTCCGCACTAAAACCCATTGGGAAAAAAGCGATGAGCCTATACTAGACAATCGTGGAATGGTGAAAATAAATTATTTAGCTAATTGAAATTAGGAAGAATTTAACTAATGTTACAGAAATTATTCTTTATAATAACAATGCCAGGAAAATGATTTAAGTTGATGAGTATGGCTGTTTTGTGGAGATGAGATCTCTGAAGGGCTGCCGTATTGGGTTCGCCAGGTGTCGCTTGAGGTGAGGGGAGATATGCGTTATGACGCTTGGTTGAGCCGTTGGACGTCTTCTGTATCCATGGTCAGGAGGACGTATGCTTTGGCTTGCAAGGCGTTGGCACGTCGGGTGAAGGCGCTATTTCCCTCTTGTATGGCGTAAATATACCTGGCAACAAATGAACTTACGGCAGCGATCAGTGTGTCTTGGTAATGTGTAATGTGATATATACAAAAACAAGAAATAAAATGAGTGCTCAGTGTGGTTAATGTGCGTGAGTAACGTGTATAATATCATGACATCAATGTGTTCAGTGGAGATACATTTAAAAAATTATTTAATATTATTTTGCGTATGGAGATTGAATGCGTGGCAAGATTCGATAAGTGGTTCGAGATGGAGGGTGTTGTTTGCGAGCGTGGTGGCAAATCTGAGCGACGTGGGGGTTGGCGAGATTTTGGCGTGGATAATTCCGAATTTACGTACGGAGCGGTTGTTGTGTGGCTCCGTGGGTTGTGTATAAGTGGAAATTACGCGTCGATGGTCGATATCTGTGCATTTAACGATTAATTACGTGGTTTACTAGAGTTAATTTACCTTTTAAATGTCGTCTATCGCGGTCATATTAAAGAGTTCTCGGGACAGTTTCCCTACGGATCCCAGTAGAGCCCTACTGAGCCTGGCTCGGTCGTTGATGGGAAGGGGGCGTCCAAAAGAACATCTATGGTGCGCTTCTCTAGGTGTATGATGCTAAGAATAATTGCACCTGAAATAATTCATAAGCACATATCGCACACGATTACTGTATAACATGTAAGTACGGAAGAACAACGGTGTGACACTTTAATTGTATTTGTTGTACGTGCCGGAGGAAATAAATATAAACATCTCACATATGCGTTGAGAATTAAATGATACAAAATACTTCTCCGTTAATTGTTTTGATGAATATGCACGTCTTCTCTTAAGCTGCAGATTCCTTCATGAAATGATACCCCGCATATACTTGAATAACATAAGATTGCGTTATGGGTAATGTGTATCACGAAGGTTCACTAATTTTACGCGTGTCCACATGATATGTAAGACGGTGCGATAATAGTGTAGTCGACGTTACTTATAGAAAGATTTTGTCTTATAATCTGCAACTTAGAGGTAAAAAATTGTTGAACATAATTGATAATATTATAGTGTCTAATTTGCGCTGTTTGGAAGAAGACACTGTAAAAGGCTTCTAATAACTTACGTATACTTACAAGTTAATTTCGTGCGATTGCGTAGGATCGATAGACTAAGTGTCGGTTGAGGTAGGCGACGGAGTGTCGACGTTGACTAGCGTCAGAGGGCGTATGTCGCTATGAAGCGAGATGCAGGGAAGCCGTGTTTTATGTGGGAGATTATAAGCGTGGCGTGTTCAAATTTTAAGCCCGCTGCTATCGAGCCTGTGATCGTTGATAAGTGGACCAACTGATCAATGGGCTACATTTTATATGAATGGATGTCAGAGGCGATGTGTCAGATGGTAATTTAAGCGGCTTAGTAAACTTTGATAGCCCAGTTTTTGTATACAAGGTCGTAATTAGATGTCTAGAGACGATCTTTAATTGGAGTGGTTGAACTGGAGTCCAAATAAGCCGCTTTAAAGCGTATGTAGACTTAATTGGCAAAGGACTGTTATCGCTAACATTAGAATTTGAATCCAATTTATCCGTTTTAAAGCGTATATAGTTTTAATTGGCGAGGGATTGTTATCCTAACCTTTAAGTCTGTGTCAGTTGTCTTGAATTGCAATTAAAATTATCAATGGTTCGTCGCAGACGGTTTGAAATGCGGGTGAGACAAACAAAGTGTCAATAGCATGGGTTAATGGCAGGTAAATGTTGTCTGATTGGAATAATAGATGAAATACATATATGGTGTGTGAAATAACGGTACAAAAAGGAACATACTTACAATACGAATGTAGACGTCCTGTTTTGGGGTAAATAGTACATAGGTATAACAAATAATAACATGACATTAATGGGAATAATTTCTGAAAAGAAAAAACACTCTGAAAATGAATAGTTAAACATAAATTGGAAGATGAATAATCTGAAAATGAATAAATGATGATAGTTAAATATTAATCAGTAGATGGTGCATATATTGGTAAATAGTGTCACAAATCGGTAAATGTTGTCATAAATTGGTAATGTTGTCATAAATCGGTCATGTGCATCTTTCGCGCCAGAGACTTGGTGGCGCTGTTGATTTTGTCCTCAAAAATCCACTCAGATTGTCCGCCTGCAAACATGATGTTATACTTTACTTTATTTGAAAATCGAGGAACCTTTGATCCAATCAATTTTACTACATCATGTGTCTTCCCATCCTTACGTACAGCTTGTGGCTTGTGGGAAGTTTTGGTTAAGGCGGTTGTTGGTGGGATATTTTGTTGGGAGGGAGCATTTGCACGTGTTGTTACGAATGATTGTTTGCATGTACGCCGTCGGGGCAGAAGGCTTGGTCTATTAGCCATGGAGGGTGTTGAAGGGGTCGCGTGGACAACGCTGGGGGTAGCGAATCTGTCAGCAGTCCGATCGACTCTAGGGCGTAACCCTGCTCTGCGGGGCGCATCGTCAGGCACGTCCGAGTCCGAATCGTCATTATCTGTTGCAGCTTGATTAAAGCTGTCGCTGGGAAGATCCTCTTCCGATAGATCTCCGAGATCCTCAACATTTAAAGGATCCCATTTGTTGGTCTTTGCCCTTATGTGTCCCTTCTTCAAACGCATAACATTGACTGTCTTGTCCAAGTGCTTCCCGTCTGATAGGCGTTTTAATTTAACCGTGGTGGGGGTTGCATATCCGACAACGAAGAAAGGCCCATGAAAATTTTTCTGCAATTTCTTTTTCGTTTTACGTACTCGAATTTTTGGTTGGTACACGTATACTGCGTCACCGGCTTCGATTGGGTTGACTTTGGTGGTTTTATCATACTGATCCTTCATTTTCATTTGTTGTTCGACTAGATGCTGTTCGGCAAATTTGGAAATTTCCGCTTGTGTTTGCAGCATTTCGACAATGTGGTCCTTGTATGTGTTGGGGGATTTGAGGGGGTCTGGAAGATCCATCTCCGCTGGTAACACGGGCATTCTGCCGAATACTAACATATAGCTTGAATAGCCAAGCGGTTGGTTGTCAGAAGTGTTCAGCGCAAATACTAATGGCATTAGGTGCTGGTCCCAGTCCGTTTGCTTAGGACTGACATAATTCCTTAGAAGGTTTAGTATGGAGCGCTGACAACGTTCCGTTTGACCTTGACTTTGAGCATGGTACGCCGAACTGAAACTTTGTTTAATTTTGAAAAGGGAGCATAATTCCTGGAATAGGGAGCTAATGAAAGCGGATCCATTATCGGAGAGAAGTCGCTTGGGTGCACCATAGACACAGATGACTCTCTCGTAAAAACCCTTAGCAATTGATTTGGCTGTGATGTCACGAGTCGGCCATGCGATGACATAGCGACTGTATTGGTCCGTGACACACACCATGTGCTCGTTACCGAAGCGCGTTTTCGGTAATGGACCGACTGTGTCGATTGTCATAGTGTGGAACGGTCCTGGGGCAGGCTCACGGATGATAAGTGGGGGCCGAATAGAGGCATTGGAACTTTTGGATGCATTGCAGGACTTACATGTGTGAACATATTCGTTTATGTCCCTGATCATCCCGATCCAAGTATAACGCGGCCGCATGACTGAAATCATTCGCGAAGCGCCCAGATGTCCGCCTAGAGGTGCATCGTGATGCATTTTGAGGAAATGTTCCTTGAGGTTTTGAGGGATGACTAACTGTGCCATTGCTTTATTTGGTTTCGGTCCCTGTGATGTTAATATATGATACAGGAGATCGTCAGCAATAAAATAGTTTTGCTCGCGTTTGAGCAGCACGTCTGCCTCTTGTTTATTGGTGGGAACAGTGCCATACTTGAGGAGTCGTAAAACTATACTGCATTGGGGATCAAATCTTTGCTGACGTCTTATCTGTTCTCGGCTTAAGGTGATTGAATCCCAATTAGTTTTCGCTTGGTTTGTAAGCCGATGTCGGGGCTCAGCGCGTTGAGTCCGCTTATCAGTTACTGCACATAGGGCTTCTGTTTCATAATTGTCCTCTGAATCTAGAGATAGCGAGGCAAGTTTATCGTGATCGCGAGGGAAGGCAGATAACTTGCCCGCTGCAGTGGCGGGAATAGTGCATATAGACTGATGCACGAATTCCTCATCCGATTCACCTGGTTGAGAGTTAAGCGATGGGATCACGCATGGCACATCATGAAACTTAACTTGAAGTTTTGCCGTTAACCGCGTTGTCGGCTTGCTAATTATTTCGGGGTGGTGAATCGCTGTTAACAAGTCGGGCTTGTCCGGTCGCAATTGAGGGGAGCAAAACGGTGGCGTTGTTGTAAGGGGAAGCGGATTAACAGGGGTGACCGTGTCAAGATCGGGAAAACGATCGATGACGTCATCAGCATCGGTACGGGTGATATCATAGGGGCGTCGGCTTAATGCATCCGGGACAATGTTGTCCTTCCCTTTAACATGACTCACTTCAAATTGAAATTGCTGTATGAATGTGACCCATCTTGCTAGTCTACCCTGAGGCTGCTTTAACCCTAATATCCATTTGAGGGCTGAATGATCAGTATGTAACTGGAATTTCTGTCCCTCAAGATACACTCTGAAGTGTTGAATTCCCCATACTACTGCAAGAAGTTCCTGTTCTGTAGTGGAATAATTTGCTTCAGATTTAGTGAGACCTCTCCCTGCAAACCCTATCGGTCGCAGCTTGCCGTCAATTTCCTGACTAAGACATGCGCCTAATCCTAGCTTACTAGCATCAGTCGACAATACGAATGGTTTGCTGAAATCGGGAAAGGCTAAAACCTGTGAACTTACCAGCGCCTTTTTCAAGGCGTCAAATGCGGTTTGGCATTCTGGCGACCACGTGAATGATTGATTCTTCTTGGTCAAAGCGTATAGAGGGCGCGCAATAATTGCGTAGCCACTGATGAACCTTCTGAAAAAGCCCGTTAATCCCAGGAAAGCACTTACGTCTTTAAGTTTTGTGGGGGTAGGGTAAGATTCAATTGCTTCTAATTTGTCAGGATTGGGTAATATGCCTTCTGGCTGCAATACATGGCCCAGATACTTTACCTTTTTCACGGCAAACGAACATTTTCTGGGGTGTAGCTTCAGGTTGGCATTGCGTAACCGTACAAATATTTCCCGGAGATGTTTAAGATGCAAGTCAAATGTGGGCGAAATACAACAGATATCATCGATGTATGCCATGACGTATTTGTATTGTATATTACGCAACAAGGAGTCAATGAGGGATTGAAACACGCTCGGCGCGTTCCGTATGCCCTGGGGCATCGTTCGATACCTGTATTTCCCGGAAGGTGTGATAAACCCAGTTTTATCCCTAGACTCTGGATCTAAGGGGATTTGATGGAACCCTTGAGTGCAATCAAGAACTGAAAAGTACTTGGGTTTGTTCTCACCTACACAATCTAACACTTCATCTAACCTGGGAATTCGAAGGACTTGAGGGATGGTTACCGCATTAAGACCTTTGTAATCAATTACAAGTCTTAGACCACCACCGGCTTTCTTAACTAAAAGGGCCGGCGATGCCCAGGCTCCGTCGTGAGCTTCCTCGATTAGTCCTTGTTGAATTTGTTGATCGGGAGAATCTCAATTTTGCACGAAGTTTTATCGGTCAACCCTAACTCCTTGGTTATTGGATTGACAAAACAGTCGGCGAATTCTGCTACCAGGTCTTTAAGCTGTTGGCGCTCAATTTCACTTACCTGAGACTGGCTCCAGTCTACATTTGGTACATGGCTAGTATTTTGTGAGGGCAAATGACATGCATTCAATTTAACATACTCACCTTCACTAGCATTCATAGTGTCATCAATTTTGTACTGGAAGGTTTCTACATCATTGTCCCAGCGATCAAATGTGGCAATTCTCTCACCCTTGGTAATGAACTTTGCAACGGGGGTAGTGTTAAACAACCTTACTGGCACGCAGTTGTCATTGACGGTTACTGCTGCGCGGGCTAACAAAATACCTTTGGCATTCAAATGCGGGAAAACTGAACATTCCCTGTTGTTTTGCTTTCAGTTTTACGGAAAAGATTTCCTGCACATATAATTTCTGAAAAGGGATCAATGGTAATATTCTGTGCAGAGTGTACTGGGACATTGGTTGTGAATGAAATGGTACCAGTTCCGAAATTCATTACTGCTGAATGTTTCTTTAGAAATGGAATGCCTAAGTACATTGGGGAGTGAGAGTCGCTCAATACCACAAAATCAGCTGATAACCTTTGGTTATGTACATAGAATGGTAAGGTAATGTTACCTAGAGTAGTTACCTGAGTGTTGTTGGCACACACACATTTGCTAATTTTAGACTTAAATCTGTTCCGTAATGTTGGTGGCAATTTGGCCAATACGTCTACAGATAAGAAATTCAGATCAGCTCTTGAGTCGACTTTAGCTTTGTATCGCTTATTTGATAGCGTTATAGTCAACTCATTGTTGTCTAAAATGTGAGTGCCGTACTTACCAGTGGCCGTTGTAGTTCCAATGTTGTCGTCTTGAAGGTCAGGCCCGTTACTCACAGAGTAAGCAACGGGCGATGCTAGTTTCCCTGGAAGCGACAGGTAGAACTAGCATGCCCTAGCTTTCTGCATTTGGAGCAGGAGAGGTTGATGTTAGTGCGGCATTGCTCCTTGTGGTGTCCGACATTATGGCATCTGCGGCAGATTTGCTGCCGGCAGTTCCTCTCGGAGTGCCCTCTTTGGTTGCAGACGGAGCATTGAGTGGCAATCGGACGATTTTCGCGTTCGTGGGAATATTGTCGGCGGTCGCGATTGTGGGAGTTATCCCAAACATAATTTCGGCCTCCGGACGGGTGCCTGTGGTTGTCGCGGCGGTACGAGGAGGTGTTACCGTTATCATGACGGCTTTCGTGACTTCGATCATCCGCGCGTCTGCTGCCTCGCTCATCCCATCGGTCATAAGCTGGATAGCTGTCGCATGAGGGGCTTCGCCGATATCTCTTGTCACTACGGTCTGTTGAAGGGGAACGTCCTCTATCATCAAAACTTACCTGTTTCGGGGCCACGGAAAGCTGTAGAAGACGCATTTGCTCTTTGAGGTCGTTTATATCTCGTTCCTGTGGAGAAGGTGGTGGGGGAAGAGATGAGCCTCGCATGATGGTCTCTAATCGCGTAAGCGTGTCCGATTCCGACGGGGTCGATGACTCGAAACGGCGAGCCACTTGTTCTGCCTCGACGAGGGTTTTGGGGTCAAATCGGTGTACCCATGTACCGATTTCTTTGCGGAGACCCTTTGTGAAAAGCTGCACTCGCACAGCCTCATCCGTAATGGTGCGCGATAAGATATCCGTGAGGTCCCTCGCGTAGTCCTCAACGGATTCTCGTTTGTTCGCGGTCGAACAATCGAGAGAGATGGTTTCGCTGCTCCTCCTTGATGAAATGTGAGCGCATTGCGGTGGTCAGTCGGCTCACATCTTCCGCGACGTCGGTGGACAACGAACGGTACCAGTTGTACGCCCTTCCCGTGAGTCCGGTGCTGAGGGCAATGCCCTGAAGCTCGCGAGGTACCTTATTCAGCTTCATATAAGTTGTGGATCTATGGAGAAAATCCTCCACGTTTTCCGTTGGCTTTCCCTCGTAGGTTATCCGGTCGGGCAGGGAGGGGCTCTTTTCGGATGACTGAAGCTGGTGCAGAGTTGCTTCGTGTGCCGATACCTGGTTGTCGGCAAGAAGGCGGAAGGCTCCGGTAATGACGGCTGCCATGTCTGTAACGGCCGCATCGGGGTTTACCTGTCTCTCCTCTGCGTTTGTTGTCTTGCGGTGTCCGCTATCGCTGCTGCTGCTCTGCGACATGTTTGGATTCATGCGAATTCTCGGCGTAGCAATTGTCAGCTATTTTCCTGTACGAAGGAGCTTGTAGAGCGCTTTGTACCGGGAAGTTTTTTTTTCTGATAACAGTGGAAGTTATCAGATATCCGGACTCTCACACCAATTCTTATAACTATATTTCCTCTTATATAGCTATTCTCTTGTTATACTTATATTTCTGCGCACTCCTTCGTATCTAGGAATATTGTAGCTGCTTGTAGTTGCTTGAGTGGGGACGCTAGCCAGAGAAAACACACGAGTCCAGGAGTTGAGTTGTTGTTGGTTTATTCAAGTTGGTTTATTAGCTTTCCCTGGAATCTCGGGTCAGAATCTTGTTCAGATACTTCGTCTCTTCGCTAGGTATTTCTCCCTCTACTTCCGCGAGGCCAGCTATTTTATCGGGGTTCCGGCATTGGATTACGCTCGAAACCACACCCACAGCTGGCCTCCCATTGGTCCAGGTATAGCCGGTCCCCCTTCACAAAGGTCAACCCCAACTGCTCACATGGGGCGTGGGCTCGAAGGGTCATTGGCCAATGGGAAAAGGTACCAGCCAGGTCTACTATCAGGGTCACACCCCCGTCATAAGGGCGGAAGTATCCCCGGGCTAGTGAAACATGTCATGCTGACAATGGAAAAGAGGGGGAGCGTTTCAAAAGTCAAAAAAGCTAGATTAATATCATAACAGCCTCCCCAACGTCTGCCCACCTTTGATTCTATAGCAAGTTTCCCACAACCCCTTTCACCTCCCAAAATCTGCCCGCCTTTCGCACCCCATAGATGTGCTATAGCATACCACTGGTAGCAGATGGATTTCCTAGGCCTCGGTCTGGTCTACCCCTACTATAGCCTACATATCCACACAGCATGCCATTGTTCTAGCATATAGATATCCTGTGTATACAAAAGCCTCTCCAATGGTCTGCTCCACCTCCGACGGCCTACAAGCAAAGATCTTGTTATAATAAGATACCCGACTCGGTAGCTCGCCCGACAAATTCCGTGACACCGCGTAAGCAGCGCCCCCTACTTTTGTGGAAGCTACTTGACGCCAGCAGCCAACCAACTTCGTTATGAGATGGCAGCGAGTATGTCTGACTAGAAGTCAAACACAAATGGGCATTTCTGCGCTGCAATATACTGTTTGAATTGACAAATACTTTCCACCCAGGAAGTGAATGTTCTAGCATATGTCTCTGGCTATATCGCCCGGAAATTAAGTTGTGTGCAATATGCAGACACAAAATTTCTGTAGTCAATGATATACATGACCAGAAGAATTACCGAAGTGCAAAGGAAGGGCTCGTTGTCCCAAGCAAATCACTAGTAGATGCATTATGCAGGCTTAAGGAACATTACCGGAAATTCATTGACACAGTATAATGCAGTAAGCAGGTGAAAGCCAGGAGTGTAAGCATTCTAGCTAAAGAGGTCTCATTAGAGAAACTCCAATGTGAATTATGCAGGTGTCATGTTTCTGTAATATGTATTATGGTGAACATCAGGTTGCATCATTCCCTGAGAGAGGCTTACAGTAAGTTAAGGGACCATAAGGAGAGAAAAAATCGTAAGACATTGACATTTTCCCACTCATGACAATTTCTGCACTTATTTGTTTTAAGTGCTGTTGTATGTGTAGATTTCCGAAAAATAAAATATTGATATTTGTTTACTTAGTTCCTTGAAAGCAGATGTACAAGGACTATCTATCCACTATCATAAATCCACACCAGTATATAGGACTACAGCACCTTAGATTGTACTGGTGAGGGGAGCTTGTCGAACAAAGGTGTCCCTGGATATACTGTTAGAATGGTTGGTTGCATGGTACTCCAATCAGATGTGTGGGTAAGATGGGGCAGAACTATGTCTGGCTGATTTGGTGTGTTTAATGGCATAAAACAGGAAGGCATATTGTCAACCTATCTGTTCAGTGTTTATATGGATGAATTGAGCTCTGGTTTTAAATTATTGTTGTGTTTAGTGTAGTTTTAGTGTGCTTATTGTTAATCTTCTAATGTATGCTGATGATCTAATTTCATTTGTGGTTTTTCTGAGTAAGCTATTAAGACTGAGAGTTTTAGTTGCAATTACCAGAATATAATATATATATATATATATATATATATATATATATATATATATATATATATATATATATATATATATATATATATATATATATATATATAGATAGAGAGAGAGAGAGAGAGAGAGAGAGAGAGAGAGAGAGAGGAGAGGAGAGAGAGAGGGAGGGAGGGAGGGAGGGAGGGAGGGCGAGGGAGAGGAGGGAGGGAGGGGAGGGAGGGAGGGAGGGAGGGAGGGAGGGAGGGAGGGAGGGAGGGAGGGAGGGAGGAGGGAGGGAGGGAGGGAGGAGAGAGAGAGAGAGAGAGAGAGACAGGGAGAGAGGGAGAGAGAGAGAGAGAGAGAGAGACAGAGATAGACTGAGAGACAGAGATAGACTGAGAGAGACAGTGAGACAGAGAGAGACAGACAGAGAGAAAGAGAGATAAATACAGAGAGAGAGAGAGAGAGAGAGAGAGAGAGAGAGAGAGAGAAGAAAGAAAGAGAGAGAGAGAGAGAGAGAGAGAGAGAGCGAGAGAGTTAATGATGATTAAATTGATGCTGCATCAATGTTTTTTGTATATGCTATGTCCTGAAATAATTCATTATTATATTTTTATTCAAAATAACAAAGAATACATGTTACAGAACAACATAATAAAATCATACGTCTGCACAGGGCACCCCATCAACCGACAATGCAGCTTGTTGATTCGGTGGAGGTTCGGGTGACAAATCAAATATCATTCAATCGGGAAATCATGAGCATGTATTTAAAAACTTCTTATATTCCGCCGCAAATATGCCCACACTAATGACAAAACCAATATTATTCAGATTAAGTTTTTAACATCAAATAAGGGTAGACTAGACGTCCGAGTTTGCCTTAAAAGGGGTAAATTCAGCCCTACAGGAAGTCTGAGTAAGTATGTATTTTACCGTTCGATCGAGGCTAGGCCTGGGGTAGATACTGATATATGCGACTTCGTTCAAACGTTCATAAAAAAATATTGTAGTTAATAATCGTCACACAAATTGATAAAAAGGTGTCAATAGTAATTGGCTTTGTTTTTATGTATTGGCTCTATCAAAAAGTCGTTGAATTTTAATGATACAGCGGTATTTTTGAGTACATACCATCGCCGATCGATCTTTTACCATTGAGCCACGCCGCTGTTGTTTACATTTTAGTTCACGAAACCAGGTGGCGCGCAAGTAGCGAGCTTCACAACAGAAACGTCCGAGTCGGGTATCTTATTATAGCAAGATCTTTGCTACAAGTCCACCCAGCACACCTCTTGGATATCCTATAGCATACCATTGGATGTCAGCAGATGGATGTCCTGTGTATACACAACCTCTCCAAAGGTCTGAACCACTTTGGATGCCTACCACCCCAAGAAGCACGACTTTTTCTATTTTTGGGGGGTATATTGATGCCTATAAAAAAGCCTCGCCAACGGTTTTATACCACCTCGGACACCTACCACCCAGGAAGAACAACCCAGTAGTCCCAACTTTGCGCCCTTTTGCACAAGTGGTACCATGTATGTATACTACCAATGACAATCGAAACTACATTCAAACAAATTGGTCTACGCTCCGATGCATCTCTATCCTCCCATATACTTCTAGAGAATGCCTACAAAAACAACCTCCTCTCGGATATATCCAAAGTCGACTATCTGGCGGGAAATAGGGGGAGAAAAAACCTCCGTGCGCTCTATGGCCTTCCACTGTTTTTGGGCGATCGATACATCTTAGGGTACCTGCGCAGGTTCGACTTTGTGCAAAGAAAATGGGGTTCCATTCTGTGCACCACAGGCGAAGAAGGTTCTGCAAAGAGAATTGCAAACTCCATCGTGGCAGCAACCAAGGACAGCTTTGTGAGAGCATACACAACCATTGGGCACACCATTTCTCGCTCTGGGGTAGGAGGTACTCGGAATAGGGAAACCATTGCTAGCATCGAGAAAGCAACGGCGTGCAAAGCAAATAACCTATGGCTGGAATTGTACCAGGAAAGGAAACCCGAAGGATACTATGTGGCAAAGGTCGATGTCTCCGAGATTCCAATCGAGACACACCAGGGGCAGCTTCCTCAGTTCTCCCGTCTACTGCACACGGAAGGGGCAGATATCTACGCAATAGACTACACCCAAGATTTCTCAGGGGTATTGGATCGAGAGGTTCTAGTTTCCTTTCTACAGGAAGAGGGTTTTTGTATAGAGGGCGATGAATTCGATCCAGCTATCGAGGGGCCAACAATTCTCAACAACACAGACAGCGTGGGAAAGCATGTTTGTACCTCGGTTAGGGAACGCCACGGCTACAAGACTCGCACCAAACTCTACAACAAGGTCGTTTCCAATTTCGAAGCTGGGGAAGTACGCAAGCAGGTAGAAGGGCATCTTGTAGAGTACGCAGACTGTCCAAACGCCCACCTTTGCAATACCTTTTTACACCCAGATGTCCAAGATCGAGACTGCACTCGTATTGAAAACACAATCTACGGGTACGACAAGGCCACCCAGGGCCATCTGGTGCAAGAGACCGCAGACTATCTCGATGGGCACAATCTTTTCGTAGTACAACCCCCAGCCGCTCAATGGACGAACCTAGCTTCCGTACTGGATCGCTGTCTGGTGCTCACAAACAGGTCTTCGGGAGAAATATTTGTGGACTGGTATGCACATACCACAACACTTCGGATAGTGGGCATACAAACAAAGCTGGATACTACCGACGACGACGAATGGAAGAAAACGATACTGTGGGCAGCAGCAGACTTTGGATTTCGCGAGTGTCCCATATTTCGGTTAGATATGTCCTACGACGACATTCGATAGCATTTGCACCACTTCGTTGCTATACAAAATTTTGCCCCACCATTCTGTGCGCATCCAAGGAACCGACACAGCTATTCTGAAGCGATCGCGGCAAGGGTGCTAGAGGTCCCATCCAGCCACCCCAGATAGTATACACAGGAGTAGCTTCCGATATGCTTCAAGAATCGCAATATGTAGAGTGGCAATGGAGGCCAAAGAAGTGCCAATAAATTGGGAGGAACAAACCAGCCCAAATTCTGGAAGAAGTTCCCAAGTAGCGATCCGGCGGGAGATATCTACGTGCTCTACCCGCAACCACCAAAAGCGCACGAGGGATATCCTAGATGCAAAGAATGCAGAACAGTGGAGAGAAACTACCAGGAAATACCAGGAAGAGGAAAGATAGCCCTATGCAAAGCAGCAGCAGATCCGAGAGAAAGAATTGGAAGAGTTGCAATCCATAGCTGCTGGTGCTATTGAGCCTTCTCTTTGGAGATCCAAATCCAGACCAAGAAGACATTTCGCCCGCGAGGTGGAGAACCTATTGTGTGGAATCCGATATCTGTAGTGCACGCCCCACTCCTGGTATACTCGAAACATTGCAAGCCTCTGCAGAATTGACAAGCAGCTTGGATGCAATTGCGAAGGGCTATATAGTTCTAGAGGACTACGCATCGCCATATCTTGTAAAAACCATAGCACCCAAAGCACCAGATCTGTCCCACACTGCAGCCATGAAAGAGGGTGCATACAAGTGTACCCACTTTGCAAGGACAACCTTTCGAGGGGACAAGCGCACAGTGCTCTTCTTGGAGCTGGATGGGTCCGAGTTTGCGACCTATGGATACTTTCTAGAAAAAGAAGTTGAGCTGCTCTCGGAACCACTGGAAAAAATACAGGGCCCGATTGTATGCAAGTTGGGTGCAGTCCGTACTATTGGTGTCCTCTACTATCCGTTGGTCTACCATTGTCATCCGCTCTGGTGTCTTTGGGTACCCTCTACAAATCGAGGCTATTACTTTCGTCGATACAATCTTGCTCATGCTGCAAAAAAGAATCCGCTTGGTGCACATGACACGTAGATGCCATCGTATTGTACAATATAGAGTGGTCCATATGGCCATCTATATATATTTTTTGCATTCTCCGTCGAAACATGGCCAACAATTTTTCTGGGGCTAGAGGGTGCGGGGGTATCCACTTCTGGAATCTCTAGGAACAGATTTGGTTTCTTGTTGTATTCTTCGACTGCATCCACAAACATATCTTGATCGAATCTTGGTACACATCTAGCAGAAACACCAATACCACCAATGTTGGGAGCCATATATATACACACCTATTTTTCTATATGTCTATATTGCCAGGAGGAACCCACTCTAGTATCTTGTATGACGTCTATATGGGGAAGTGTGGTAGGAGTGTGGTATGGATCGCTTGCGGTAGGAGTGTGGTATAGTATGGTATTGCCTTGTATTGCCAAGGTATTGCCTAGTATTGCCAAGGTACTGCCAAGTATTGTTGTTGTATTGTTGTTGTATTGTTGTAGCCTAGAATAGCACTATACCAGGTGGGCTGGGTCTATGTTTTTCTGTCTATATGCTCTCCATTCCAATGTTGGAATGGAAGGCTGGTTGGCCACAAGTATGTTATTGCCAAGGTATTGCCAAGATATTGCCAAGGTATTGCCTAGTATTGTTGTAGTATTGTTGTAGTAGTGTTGTAGCATTGTTGTAGTATTGTTGTAGTAATGTTGTAGTAATGTTGTAGTCTAGTATAGCACTATACCAGATGGGCTGTGGGAGTTTGTGGTAGGAGTGTGGTATAGTATGGTAGGAGTGTGGTATAGTATAGTCCTAGGTATTTCCTGGTATTGGTGCTGAACATAGCCTAGCATCTACATAGCATCTACATAGCTTGCGGTAGGAGTGTGGTATACTATGGTAGGAGCGTGGTATGATTGGAAAACATACCGGAGTACACACTTGTCAACTTGGCGAATCCCTTCGCCAAGTTATGGCGATCACGCAGGTTTGTATGTTTGTGGGATGTTTGGATGTATGGTAACATTTTTTTTTGTTTTGCGATACAGGTCGCAATTTTTGAAATATTTTGGTTTTTTTTTCGTCAATCGGTAAGTGGCAATGATGCGCAGATCCGAGAGGTTTTGCTTTGACCTTGACCCAAAAGAAAAGGTCAAGGTCATCGAAAAAGTGAAAAA
The DNA here is from genome assembly GCA_034190875.2 of Urechis unicinctus. NCBI lineage: Eukaryota > Metazoa > Annelida > Polychaeta > Xenopneusta > Urechidae > Urechis > Urechis unicinctus. Next base: position 37,842,065 of record CM067351.1, on the reverse strand, counting down.
CTAGTACCTCAAATAACACCGTTAATAATGGTCGGATTGTTAAAAACTTTACACCATCGTGTAGCTCATTCTAATTGCAAACTAATGACATATGTGGCAATCGCACCGACGGTTTCCCAAGCGCCTAAGGTCGAAAAATCGTGGTATCGGTCCAAATGTCAACATAAGCTTCATGAACATGTTGAGCGCCTCCAAGTAATCATTTTTTGTGATCCGCGATACAGGTAGCAATATTGCAAATTTTCCAATTTTTTTTCACCAATCGTTAGGTGGCAATAGTGCGCAGAACCGAGTGGTTTTGTTTTGATCTTGACCCTAAATTAAGGTCAAGATCATCGAATAAGTGAAAAACTAGTATCTCGAATTACTCCGTTAATAATAGTCGGATCGTTACATAGTTTACACCATCGTGTAGCTCATTCTAATTACAAACTTTTTCTAATGACATATATGGCCATCCAACCAGCGATTTTCCCAAGCGCCTAAGGTCGAAAAATCGTGGTATCGGTCCAAATGGCAACAAATGTTTCGTGAATATGTTGAGTGCCTATAAAACAGTCATTACGTGTCCGATGGTAATAAAAATTGGTTTACATGTTCTCCGAGACATGCTTAGACGTATCCTTAAATATTGTGGATGTCGATGGAGTCACTTCCGGTCACGATAGCTTTGCCTCAGTCCTTCATATCATCTGTTTTGCATATTATGATTTTTCATTTCCCATGAATGTCTTTGCAATCATAATGATTTTCATTATTCACAAGAGGCCCATGGGTACATGAGGAAACTTGTTTACAACAACCTGCCTCTCGCGCTACACTTACAAGAGGCCCATGGAGGTAATTTTTGGCTGAAATTTTCGCAATTATTTGGATGCAGTTCGCCAAGTTCCCCCATGTACCCATGGGCCTCTTGGTTGTGGTGGCGTACACAAGCGGACGCCGGTATATCCATACCATGTATTGGTGTTGATACGGTAAACACCATGCGAAAACAACATCTATCCGAGAAACAAATACACGAAATCCCCGATTTGCAAGGGAAGGTTCCGGTGGAGCAGATTCGAAATAACTATGATATTGGTACTAGTAGACTCTATGGAATATGGAATACAGCAACAATATCTTTGGAGGACTCAGAGAGTAGCAATCCAAATGACCTCCACCAGCCAACCAAGGCCCCCCCAAGAATCTACCAATATGGTTTCCGAGAGTAGCAATGGGGTACCCCAAGAGGCGCCACCGGAGGCCCCCAAAAGAATCCCATCAAATTCTACTACAATGTATATGGGAAGTAGCCCCACCCAAGAAATACTACCATTCCACAACGCGCCACGATATGGCATCCCTAGTGTAAACGATTTCTACTATACAATGCGAAATATAGAGAAAAAGGTCCACGATATAGAAAATAGTAGACACTATTGCAACAGACATGGAATCCGTAGAGGAGGGAATAGACGACAATTTGTCGGTTTTTGAAGACGATATAGAAGAGGCTGGAACCAATGTAGGAACGATTGCTACCCTGAGGTCGTTTTCGACAACATTGCAAATGTTGGGATACGCATTTCTAGCATGGAAAGTCTGGAAAATTACAAAGAACCATTTGGAAACCACTTCGTAATTCCTACTACCACCACCAAAACCAGAACCCCCCAAGCCTACCCCAAGTCGGGACATTGGACCCAAGCCTAACCCAAATCGGGACATTGGACCCTGGCCTACGCTAGTTTGGCGGGACCCGTTCTACATGGAATAGGAGACAGGGCAGGCAAATAGATCGCTTGGGGCAGACAAAAGAAACCATTGGGAGAGTCGTTGTACGCTATAGGGCAGACTAGGCTTTGTAGGCTATTGGGCAGACGGTGGGGAGGCTCGATGGCATGCTACCAAGAATAGATCTAGGGGGTGCGAAAGGCGTTGGGCGGAAAAAAGAAAACAGAGAAGCCAAACCACGATTCCTAGAGGTAGTCCAAACTATGGGTAGTCCCGACATTTTGTACGCTATTATAAGCTGTCAAAGGGGGAATAGCATAGATAACTGGGGGTGGGCCAGAACCCCCAGTCTCTATATAACTCTACTTAAATTGTCTCCCTGTTACAATCTTATATGGCACTTGCGTATATGTTTACGGCTGATCATGCAGAAAAGTTTATGGCTCATCTTCAGTTAATCAACCCGCCTTAATTGCTAAAGCCTTGTCGTTGATTCTGTGATAAGATTTAAGCCAATATAGAATAGCAATGACACTTGGCAATATATTCATCCTCAGATGTGATAGTTAAATGGAAGGATAATGTTGCTTACAGGAATGGTGCTCTGTTGGATGATCTGTTACACTACTTGTTGATATGGCGTGAGAACATTAGCACCTTTATCACACTACTGCATAGAGCGGCCTATGCCTCTTCGGCTTTGACCTTATCCTCGTTATACATCCATATATACCTCTTTGCTCTTACAACAGTATCAAGGCTTACTCTGCTGTGTCCCATCCGGTACTTAATAGGGCTGCGATTTATATCAGTCTAGGTCTGAGACCATCTCATCAACTTACAGAGACAGGCGATGACAGTTCGGAGCTGATGCTGTCAATTACCATGATTTATTTATTTTTTAAGACCTTGATGTCAATGGAAAATGGGCGTGGCAATTTGAGACAACTTCGTACAATCAGTGAAGCAGAGGAAATATGCATGCTAGTATGAGGCCAGCATATGATGTCTGATCTAGTTAGGCAGTAGGTACTATAGTATAATAAACATTTCATACGCACTCTGCACCGCGCAGATCTGAGAACCTGAATGGGAAAACAGTCAGGGTATATCAGCGTCAAATTAATAATCAATTACCACAGCTCTTTAGGTACGGAAGTCACTCATTAGTTTTCCCTTGACGGGACTATGGGACAATTTCAGACATGGACAACCACGCCATACACATCCGTGAAACTGATACACTGTTTGAATTTCATCGCACCAGCCATCTACTGGTAATCGCCGAGCCCTTTGTTTTTCTCCTCTTTTTAGTCGGTGTTGCATACGGTTTGGTGAGCTATGTGCTATCAAAGCCAACCATTCGTCTGCTACACCATGTTTTCGGGTCTGTACCGGTTTAAGCTCATGTGCGTGTGTCCTATAAGAAAGTTGGCTGGCATGGGTGGAGACAACGCCCACAGATACGTATCCCATGATTCATTCACACAACTTTGCTTCAGTTCCGTTTTATTCGCGTCTGGTGTAAATATTTTCCTTTTTCGTGATAACAATGAAGAATAATTGATGACCCGCCAGTATTCCATTTTTAATTAACCAATATATGTGGTTGTTTTGTCCGTCTGGTAATGTAGAATAATCTTCAAAGTCTTGAAACAAATATTGCATGGTATAATCCATGTACTGATTGTCACACCGTCTGGTCATAACGCCGAATCTCCTGGTGTATGAATACAATATAGTAGAACGCCCTTCTAGATCCTCCATCTTGTAGTTACCTTGAGTTATTTACCTAACTCATTCTCTATCTCTATATACGGCCTACCCTTAAGCCGTATCATGGTGGCAGCTAGTGGATAATGTACGATAACCTCCCAGGATTGCTACGGATAACATGCCAAATGGATCCACACGCGGATTAAGCCTGAATTTGTGTGAAAACCCTTGATGAAGAGCAGACGATCTCCACCACATGTGTGCAGGCTAGTAAATTCGAAAGTGACTCTGTAACATTGCAAAATGACTCTATGTGACTGAAGATCATTCCGATTGTGATATCAATGACTATTTAAGTGACGATAAGCGCTCTGTGAACACTATCCAAATAACTCAGTTTGGGGACTATTTTGCGTAGCGTAATAAGCCCATCTCACGCAGGAGTTAACCAATCCACTTCCTGTCCCTGTCAACATCAAACGTCCTTGACCTTCAGTGACTTCCTCTATCGACGAACCCACACGATGGCAAACAACCACTCACAGTCCCGAATGCCAGAACTGAACTAGAAATCCGACTGCAAGGCAGAAGCCTCACATTGCTTCCAAACAAGATGTCCCTGTACTTTGAGGACTTGGACATCCATGACATTGCCCAGCAGTTGGAGATGAGGGCATGCGCAATCTGCTTGCGTCCGTACTATCAAAAGTTGACATGAAGAAGCCGTCAGCCATCTGGAGGCTACTGGAATCAAAGCTTGACGCCAGTGTGAAGATCAACTTTCGGGTGCATAGATCGGAGTTTGCCAATTTCCGGCAGAACACAATAGAGCCAACTTCTGACTTTGTGTCACGTCTCAGAGAAAAGGCTAGCAAATGTGATTTCGAAGCCGCCAAACTAAAGGAATGCCTGATCGAGATGATCATCCTCTCCACTCCTTTCGAGGAATTCCGGAAGGAGTTGCTCACGAAGGGTCGAGACCATCCAATTGCATCAGTGCTGGGGAGAGCCGCGGAGTACGAAGCCATTCAAGCCTCCCAGATGTCACTTCGTTTACTGCATCCGGCAACATCTGGTGCATCCACCGAAGCCACAAAGGTGTACAGCGTCCATAGAAAACAACCCCAATCCGCTAGAAAGCCTTGTTGCAACTGTGGGTCGGACCATGACCCCAGGTCACTTTCTCGTTCTGCAACAACAAAGGCCACTGGAGCAAGTGCTGCCGTGATAAAAAAAACGCAATGACGTCAGCCAAAAGTAGACAGCTGACGAAATTAATAGTCGCTTACAAACTCCTTTCAAAGACCCCTCCTAAAGTCACAATAGACATCATTATCACATCTTCAACACTTTTAACTAAACAACTGACAATGCCTACCGAAAATAGCGCCGCCGAAAATATCGTCCCGAAAATATCGCCCACGAAATCCGTCAGCAGAATAAATATTGCACAAAGACATCCGTCAGCAAAAAATAACCGCTTCCGCGTCAAGGGCTTCAAATGGTCCCTACGCCATCGGAAGGGTACCTACATCATCCCTGCTAACAAAAAAAAAGGGGGCCCGAAGAGGTACCTGATATCGCTACTTACACGTGGTCGTACTGATCGAATGATCTGATCTGAAGGGGGTCGACCACTCGGTTGACGCGCATCACCTGTAGATGCATGTCCATAAATGAGGACTAAAATTTCATCCCAAAACAAACCGGTTTGGTTCTCTCTGGTTCCCAGACAACCATCTACGCGCATAGATTCCGAATAAAACCCTACACATACGAACAACTCACGCAATATATGTCCTACAAAAGAACAACAAAGCCGACGTCTAGTTCGTCCTAACTTTGATTGCCATCTTTAAATTAATGAGTGTTAATAGATATATATACCATCATAGAATTTGTGAGAGAAATTGTGGTAAGCAGCTGCGGTGTGGAGCTGTGGCGTTAGGCTGGTGCGTGTTGCGGATGTATGTAGCTGGAGTAAATTGCAAGGTAGGCAGGGGATGCTGCTTAGTCGGAATGCACTGAGCTCCTTTGATCAAACAACAGAGAGAAAGTAAAATAAACCTTTAATGCAAATAGTTTGCTAAAAGATTATATCCATGATTGTAGATACCACAAAATGCATATTATTGCGTCATGTCATGGCTAGCACAGGTGTTCATGCTTGATTTTATTAACAGCAGTAAATGCAAAAGCAGGCTAAAATAGCAAAAATATATAAACAAAAACACTTTTACAGAGCCTAATGTCGGAAGTGGATTCGATGGCGGTTCAGATTGCATTTCTGGGCGAATGTTCCGTTACAACCAGGGCAAGAGAAGGGCTTTTCGCCAGTGTGAATTCTTTCATGTCTTATCAAGCTGCTCTGAAAAATAAATCCTTCCCTGCAGAATTGACATTTGTGAGGCAACTCATGGTCCCTATGAGCCTTCATATGGACATCAAGCAAGCTGACAGACGAGAACCGGGAATCACAGATAGAGCAATCACATCTACTGTCCTTGTGTGTGAGCGTATGGCGTTCCTTGCTGTTGGTTAACAGATGTCCCCTCACATGGCTTCGTCTTCTACTAGCGTATGAACAGACCGGACATTGATATTTGAAACCATTCTTTGATATTTGTGCACGTCTCTTACCGGCTTCGCCTTCTACACCCCTAGTGGCTGCGCAGTTGGACATACCTGCGTCCCTATCACATGGTGACGTCATCATGCGCAGGTTCTCTGACGAACAAGCATAATGCGCTTTTTTAAAGTTTTGTTGACGGACGGGGTTGTAGTCCTCATCCTTAGTCATGCATCCAGAGCTGATCTGAAGAAGCTCGACCACTCGAGCGTCAGATGACGAGGTAGGTGGGTACACTGATAGGAATTGCATATGGCAAGCAGCGAATAAGTCCAAGTCGGCCATTGCCAAATTAGGAGGTTCTTGCAGTGTGTTGTCTGTCTGACATGAAGATGAGATGTCGGGGAGAGGTCAGTGCGTCAGTGACATTGTTCGTCTCACTCCGTTCTTTGTACCTCACATTTACCTATCTACTTCAAATATACTCAGCCAGGAGAAGTGTCTCTTTGGTGATGAACGCAAGTGGGTTCAATGTTTACACGGATAAAAGCGACACTTGTAACTCTCGTGACGTGCGTCGTTCACACCTACCGCGCGTAGCTTGTAACTGATTGTGGTCGTCATAGATCTACCTGTATAACCAATGATATATACAAGGCTTGCGCTTATATAGAAGCAATAACATACAGGTGTACAGGTACAAGAAAAAACATGACATTTGCCGTAATAGACCATTCGATATATGTCACGTACCGATATTACCTTGGGCACACATACTGCGTGAACAGGCACAGATGCCGTGCCGATTGTCACTTCTACCGTAGGGCGGTTGAGATTGCATTTCTGTGCGAATGTTTCTGTACAACAAGGACAGAGGAATGGCTTTTCTCCAGTATGGATTCTTTCGTGTTTGATCAAACTGGATAGGTGAAGGAATCCATCACCACAGAATCGACACTTGTGTGGTAATCCGTCACCTTGATGTGATTTCAAATGCGCATTCACTGAACTGACAGACGAATACTGCTTACCGCAGATGGGACAATCATACTTACCAACTTTTTGTGCAAGTACGTGGTGCTTTAAGTTGAGAGATCGACGTGTTCTGAAACACACTCTAGTGATATATGACTGAAGCACGCTTCTTGGTTTTGTCGTGGGTCGATAAATCTCTCCGCGAAGCGCTTGACTTCTTACAGGTGTAGGAACAGACGGGGCATTGATATTTAGAGCTTTTACGTGATGCTGTCGCGCGTCCGTCGCAAGCGTCGTCTCTCACTTGGCCAAGTACTGCGCATTCAGTGCTTTTAACCCCCACGCCCACCCAGTGACGTCATCATTCAAGGACGTCTTATCGGGTGGACAAGGCAGACCAGAACCACCGCTAGGCGGCGCTCCCCATAAAGCAGACATGGGGTCGCTTTGGATAAAATGAAGATGATGGAACACAAAAAGGTTTTGTTGGTCGAATTATATACCGTCTTTTGACCAAACGAAAAGCGAATCTGTTGACTGTTAAACGTTTTTCCTTGTCGCATATAAAAAACGATTTACAGTTTAGCTGTTGTTTTTTGTTGTGATGAACAAAAAACGAAAGGACAGTATCGACATGGTCATACTGATCGAATGACGAGCGTCCGGAGCTGATCTGAAGGTGGAGCTCGGCCTCAGGAGAGTCACATGCCGAGGCGGTACGCTGTTAGGTATTGCTGGTGGTACGTAGAGAACTAGTCTGTGTCAGCGATGGCCTCAAATAAATTATTATAGCATAGAATATAACCAAAGGTAACAGCGTCAGGTGCATTTCACTCAGATTCACCCAGAAGTCAGAAATTTCTTCATAGTTGTTCATCAGTCCCATCTCAATATTTTCTCATTTTCCTTCAATGAAAGATACATGATCGTTTTTATTTATACAAACTCTGCATAGCTCTTACTAAAAATTTAAGAGAATCCTCTCTGGACTCGAGTAATTCGTTGTGAGGTTCATTACTGAAAGTTCCGACGTCAAAGACAGGAACACCATATTTGAACACACGTTACAGTACTTACTCTTAGTACTTACATTGCCTCGACGGCGTTTAAAAAGATCTACATGTAAGGAACTAAAACCAATTGAAACGGTCCAGGCAATGAAAGCCATGGAACTTAAAAAAGAAAAAAATACGTAGGTTTACATGATCGGCTAAGCTTACTAGTAGACTAAAGTATGTAAGTGGTACGAAACGTGGTCACAGGATTAAACCACCCATCAAGCTAATGAAATGCCGCAAAAATATGAAATTTTTCCAACAACAAATTTTTAATGTATGGTTACCAATGTCACATAGTAATGGATCGAGTCCGCGCGTTTGGGGCTCCATGTTATCAGCTGAGACCAAAGGAAGCTTGCGTACCCCGTTCTAGGCAAGGCACTCGCCCCTGGTGTTTTGATGATCTGATGCCACCTTACTACTGCGCGGATGTGAGAAATCGAATGTGGTAAATAGCGCGGACGCTGTCAGAGGCGAAGTTTCTTTGCCTAACCCCGTTCGTATTGTGGAAAAACCGGACGCTGCCCCTGCCTCTCGTCTTGGTGAAATCCCGGCCAAAGTGGTGTAGCAAATATAGCCCTCGGCATAAGACGTGCACGAGACGCCTGGGTAACAACAAATGGACCCACTGGGTTGCCCAATAGACCAACGTCAGGTTCTATCTATCACCTTGCATGCAGCACTACCCGTACTTAGTTCGAAAGAGCTACCACAGGGGTATGGAATAGCTCTTATGAACCAAGTGGAGCTTGTGCTCCCTCTTGACAAGGGAGTACCCGATCGACTGTTGGTCTTTGAGATCCTACGGATGAAAGAGGAGATACCAGGAAGCAAACCATCACATACACTAGTTAAACTGTCTGCATCTGATTCATCTCGGCTACCCATAAGGGTCGGATCAAGGGCATACAGTAAGTGTTAGTTATAGCATGGTGACGCGGATGACTTTTGAGAGAACCCTGCTATAACACTTGCAATGTGTGTCAAAGCTGCTCTGCTCGACGAGGGACTCTCTCAAACCGACACGAATGCTGGGTGATATTGGGACACGGTCGCAGTTGTCACACGACTGGTTGGCGATATCAATCTCCTTGCGCAGGCTAGGATTATGTTAGCATAGCGCCAAACATGTCTGCCATGGAGAGCGGGGCGATATGAGAAAAAGGACAGAGCATTTTCTCGAGCTCTGATTGGCTGAGGGAAGGGTGCCGTGTGATAAGGATGTATATGCTGCGATTTCCTAATGTGCCAGAAATATTTACTCCAGTTTATATCACATGAGCTATGTGATTAAGTGATTTCCATGACTTAGGTTGATATACCTTTAGTGGTTTAATGATCCATACATAGCATTTCCTTCCTAGTTGTCATCAGTGCCAAACACTCACCTCTCATCGGCATCAGGCAATGCTGTAAGCAATTTTCTGATCTCAAGTTGATTAGAACACTGATATCAACCAGTGATGATGATGTAGTCACTTAGAGAGAAGAAAACCAGACCATGCAGTTGATTAAGAAATCACAAGAAACACTCAATAAGCTGCATTTCTGTGCATATTTATGGACGAACATCCATGAATAACAATCCTTTAAAGCAAAGGGCATCATAGAACAAATTACACCCAGAAAATATAAATGTAAGCTTGTTTCCATTGTGGTAATTCATAAAAAGAGACAAAAAACTTATTTTGCTCAAATGGTTAATTTGCGTTTGGGTTCCATTAATCATCTGTGGAAGAGGCTGGGATGATTGCCTTTAGATACGAGTGAGTAATTGTAAATGTTAGTGCTTTATTATGGGTTAGCATATGTAGAAGCGGTGTTAATTATTTGCGTTTCGGTTTGAGTTTGCTTCCTCGGTCGGCTCCTTTCTTTGCTCCTTTAACTAGATTTGTAAATCGCCCAGAGCTTTTGGCTTTTTCCTGTGGAAACAATACACAACCGATTCACAGAGGTTCAAACATAGTAAAGTTTATGAATATCATCAATCATCATATTTCAAACAGAGATGGTTAACATTAAAATGCACAATTCAGTCTTGCCAGATCCTTTGACCATCAAACAAAGACAGAAAATGACCATGTCAAAAGTTCCAACCTGCGATTGAGCTGTTTGAAGTCAAGTGGTACATAAGCAAATGGATCCGGCTTCCCCTTCTTTTTCATATCTCCTTTGGCTTTCTGTTCACACAATCGGCTCAGATAAAACTCTCACCGCCAAACAACGCCAGCATGATGAACATTAGTACTGAATGAGACAATAAGCCATGTAGCCCTGTCGCCACCTAGTGGCTGCCTGTCCACCCACGCTATTATCACAAACTACATATATAAACTCGACAACCTCAAAGTGTGTCCTAGCCTTACTACCCTCTACCCATTGCATAGTCCCAGGGGAACACCCCGCCCCCCTACCTCCCATCAGAGAGGGCTGGATTACCTTAGCCTTGTATTCACTGCCAGGTTCCTGTTCCACTGAATGCTGTATCGGACGATGGATTCCACGACCACCAGCTGTCATAGAAATCAACAATCGCATGACAAATCAAATGAAAATATAGTCGTGATTTGATGTAAATATTAATAAGATGTACGGGGCGTACCTTTGTATTTAGATGTGCTTGGTTCTTCCTCCTCCTCCAGATCTCCTAACTTTCTCTTTTGTTTTTCTGTTTTAGGAAATTTTAAGGTAATTATTCATCTCATTTAGTGAGATTAACTACCACAACAACTAATATGATCAGGAAATTAAACAAATATTTATCATCAGACTTACATTTTTGGAAGGTCCCCCCATGGCATCCAATAATTCATCAATGTCGTCTATTTCCATGGCCTTAGCACCTGCAACAGACATCAAGACCTGTCAGATATGTCCTCAAACACAAAAAGAAATTCAACTATAACAGGTATACCAGCACACCAAGGCTCAGGCGTTTCACAAAGAATGATAAATGCTGGACATATCAATGGGACTTCAGGAACTGGACTGGGAGCTATTAAAGTACTCTTTAAATAAATGTACCAAGAAACTGGGAAACAAATTTGTTATTTCTAGAAATGTGTGCGGTAAACATGATATGCCAGTCCTTATGCTTAAAAGGCATGCAAAGCCATTAATGAAACCATGAAAGATAGCTTTTCAAAGCTGACTTGTCAAATCTGTCCCAGGTTAACTAGCCAAAAGGTAGATGTAGCCTCATTTTCATTTGATTATAACATTAATATTTTCTACCCATTTTAAAATGCAAACATATAACTGATTTAATAGAGAATTGGCATTACTGGTTGTTGCATGGATGGAGCCCATATGAGAAGCTGACAAAGTAAAGAAGTCTATTCAAACCAAGCCTGTTCAAGGCGTCCATAGACTTATGTACCAGACGTGAAAGATTGAAGAAAATCACAAGGAATTCAACAACAACAACAACTACCACTACAACGATAGTGATGGATGGTAGTCATGCTTGGACAACACTCCTGAAGTGCCATTATCAACAAAATACAAAACCAACAATAAGATGTGAATCTGTGTGTGCATCTGATATCAAACCATCGATCCACCCCGGTCGGGGCACCTATTGAGAGGTGACTTGAACTAACCTTTGGAGTTCTTGGTTTTGCCTTTGCGAACATCACCTTCATCATCACTCTCCTCTGTGATAATCAGACGACCATCAGATGCCATCTTAAACTCGTCCTTCCCAGCTGCTGCTCTCTTCTTTCCATCCAAGACTGATCCAGGCTTGGTGGCTGACAAAATCCAAGAGTACCCAGATAATGTAATGAATGACAAATTATATCAATCCACTTACAAAATTTGTCAACAGCTGCAACTCTCGTGTAAAGGGTTCAGAAACACTTCCATAGCGTTAACACAGTTGACCCAACATAAACCAACTAGATGACCTTACTTGTGTCACCCTGATCCGATAACTTAATAGTTTATGTCATTATCGTTCCAACAAAAGTCACCCTATTAGAATCATTATCATACATACAAGTTAAGATTACCACAGCAGAAGACATTAGGTTGTCAACAGCGGCACTTACCGAGGACTTTTTTGGCTACAGATGGATCAAGGAAGTCCATGACATCGTCTGCGTTGCCCTCTCTGAGCCAGGCTGCACCATCTCGTTTTTGACGACCAGCTTTATTTCCTGCCACAGTCTTCTTCTTCCTGTGTTTGTCATCAGTATCCTCTTCTAACTCGGAGTCAGTGTCTCGCAACATATCCTCAAAGCTACCCCACGAAAAAGAACAGAACAAATTCTGGTGACTCTAACGGTAAATGCTTCAGAGCAACTGAGATCAACAGCAAATAGGTTACATCATTGTCATCATCAAATCAGCAGTTAGCTTTGACTGCAAACATTTCCTCTATTAAATCGGTCTAAGAACTAAGAGTGGGAACTCACGTCTCAGATTTGCCCCGCCTCTTCTCTACCTCGTCATCGCTAGCTAGTTCCTGATTGGCTACGTTTTCCTTCTGTTTGAGTCGCTTAGTCCGCTCCTGTGTTTTTCGTATGTTAGAAATCATCTTCTGGTGGGTTACAGGAACCATGGAGTTAATGACTTCATAACTGATACAGCAGATCCACCATGTCTCACATCATCATATGGGACATACATCAACTAAGCAAAAGGCAGGAAGCAGAAACACACTTGATACCAGGTTATCAGAATATGCTTACCCAAATTTCCTGACTAGTTTAACAAAGATTTCCTTGGGCCTGAATCTGACATGATGTTTACCATCTTCCTTCATGCTAACTAGACTCGTTACCTACAATACAGCATCAAACAACCAATCACAACACAGCTTCAAACCACCGTCCAATCACAACACAGCACAAAAGCTTCAAATCACAAAACACTATTAACGCTTCTTATTACAACTTAGCAAACACTGACAGGACATTACTTATGAATTACAACTTACAATTGATTTGAGAAACTGGGCCATGAGATTAGTGTCAGCCACGACCAGCAAGGTCTTAGTGAGGCCCAGGGCAGAGGTCACAACCTCCCGCGACCTTGAGGTCAGGAGAAGACAGTTGCTGTCCACAATGCCAGATAGAATCTCACTGGTAAGAGCAGCTGTGCACAAAACAACCATAAGACTTGATAGAAACTGATTTGCCAAGTCATATGATAATGGCTAACAGTGAAGACAGGGTCGACCAGTGTGGGGGTGGGGGATAGACAAGGATTTGATGCCAGTGAACTGGAGGTTATTAAGGGATAATGGTCAGGTTGTTATATCACTATCATAGATCATCACCACAGAATATCACCAGGCACTGGGCAAACTGACCTTTGAATTCAAACAGTATACGTGTTAGGGCCAGAATGGTGCATGAAGTAAGATGAGGTGAACCCGCTAGTCCAGCCATCAAAACCCCCAAGAACTCCTTCAACACATCTGCAATCATTACAGAATCATGCATATTGTCAATAAAATTATCAATGGATTCGCCAAGTGCATGAAATGGCGACCAATTCAACAGCACTGACCGGATGAGGAGGAGTTAGGATTCCATTCCATCATAGCTTTAGGCAGCGCCAGGAGTAAGGTGTAGGCGGCATTGCGGGCTTTCTCTGCTGTCTCACGCGTACACAGCACAGCTTCAGAAATCACAGCAGACACAAAGTCCATCTGCTGGTCCTTCTGCTGCTGCAGGATGTGCAACAAGCACCGTAACCTTGGCTACAACACATCACCATTGTAACCAATCAATGCAATGACTGCAGGGCTTTTAGCTGTGACGAGAATAAAAAGAGTTGCAGTGAAAGGAAGGAGGTTTTGTACCGCTTTGGAGGAGGGGCTGGATGAGGAGAGGGAGGCCAGTAAATGACGCTGTAACAATCCCAAATCAGCAGCCATAAACGCCCGTGATTGCTCCGACTTCCCCGCACACAACTCCTCCAGGAAGCGATAAGATTTCTTCTGAATCGTCTTGTCAGAGTGCTGCACAGGACCAAGGTAGGTATGATTCCATCTGAGTGCATCACATTACCAATATATTTGGGCTGAAGCCCTGAATGAGTGTGAAAAAACTCACATCAAGTTGCTCTATAACTCGTGGCAGGATGCCTTGTAGTATGGGCTGCGTCACAAAGGGTACCATGGTAACAATAAGGTCCATCAATGCATGCCTACAATACACATACAACAATATGTTTAAGTCATCATCTTTTATCTTCCCGGCCCCAACTACTGGATAAAGCACACATCATAAAATATCCAGCTCTACTCCACACAACTTCAACCACAATGCTAATACAACACACCCTTATACCATGACACTTATACACTGTAATTTTGCTCTACACACCCTACAAACTCTCCTCCCCCGGTAAATGAACCTCACCTTTTGAATGTACTCAGGGTGTTGTCTGAGAGCTTTGCCTGGCAACTCGTAAAGAGCTCCTCCACCAGAGCAGTGTCAGTGATGGTGAGGTAACACCGAGCCGTCTCATTGGCAGCCAGTCGGGCGGGCTCCCTCTCACCGTTCTCTGTCTCGGTGGTAATCACGTTGAAGAGGATAGGGAGGAAGTTCTTGCTGAAGCGGGAAAGCTCCTTTCTGTTCTCTTCTGTTGACAACAAAATAACAAGGATTGCTAATAGTCATGACCAGAGGGTGTCCAGACAAAACATATATTACTAGAGTCTGATTTCATCTTCTCAACGTAAAAGCATTGTTGAGGTCCCATACCAATTATTTGACATACCACTTAAGTCAGATAAAGGAGACACAACCAGAGTCACAAATAAGTAAAGTAATTGTTGTTGACCTTTGTCCAAGTTGTGATTAACAAGCTTCCTCAGTGAGCTCATGACTTCCATACGGATATCAGGTTTCTCTGTAATGGCTGACCCCAGAATACGAGCGATTCCTGAAAATGACTGCAAACACCAACGAACCATTACTGATAACCATCCCAATGCAACTTTAAACAGATGTATGGGTGAGATCTGAAGGTGTGAGCTGCACCTGTTTGAGGTCTGTAGGTCGTGTACAGAAGCCGGGCAGCAGAGACCAGATTTGAGACTGCAACACGTCGTACGTGCGGGCTTTCACCGTCTCCTGCTGCGACGCACACTCTGCAGCTGTCACACAAACACAGTGATACTTCATATTGGGGACATCTCAATGACAAATAAATACAGCTGGACTTCTCCATACCCTATAACCACAGCTTGATTTATCCATACCATATGGCCCCAGTTTTACAACTTCATTCAGTATAACCACAGCTGTACTATTCAGCATGGGTATATAGCCTCCCAACAAGCTCTATGCCACATCTCTCCATGCCATCCTCACCTCTCCATGCTAGCCACATCTCTCCATGCTAGCTACATCTCTCCATGCTAGCCTCATCTCTCCATGCTAGCCTCATCGCTCCATGCTAGCCACATCTCTCCATGCTATCCTCATCTCTCCATGCAAGACACATCTCTCCATGCTAGCCTCATCTCTCCATGCTAGCCTCGGCTCCATGCTAGCCTCATCTCTCCATGCTAGCCTCATCTCTCCATGCTAGCCTTGGCTCTCCATGCTAGCCTCATCTTTCCATGCTAGCCTCATCTCTCCATGCTAGCCTCATCTCTCCATGCTAGCCAAATCTCTCCATGCTAGCCACATCTCTCTATGCTAGCCACATCTCTCTATCCTAGCCTCATCTCTCCATGCTTGTCACATCTCTCCATGCCATCCTCATCCCTCTATGCTAGCCTTATCTCTCTATCCTAGCCTCATCTCTCCATGCTAGCCACATCTCTCTATGCTAGCCTCGGCTCTCCATGCTAGCCACATATCTCTATGCTAGCCACATCTCTCTATGCTAGTCACATCTCTCTATCCTAGCCTCATCTCTCCATGCTTGTCACATCTCTCCATGCTAGCCACATCGCTCCATGCTAGCCACATCGCTCCATGCTAGCCACATCTCTCTATGCTAGCCTCGGCTCTCTATGCTACCTTAATCTTTGTATGCATGGTAAGGTACACCTACAGCGTTGACGCAACTTTGCAGCAAGCGGCAAGAAGTATGAAGTGTAAAATCCAAGCTCTGTATCCTGTGTGTAATCACGAAAGACAGGAAGTAGCCAGCTCCGAGGGAAGTCCATATTGTCAGTACTGTTAAAGACACACAACAATACCAAAGTAAAGGCAATGTTCACAGACACATAACTACACTGTAGAAAGCTCAGACTGGAAGAGAATTTTTCCCTTTGTTTTAATATTGATTTTTCCCCATCCCAAATCTGCAAGCTCATGTGGAGCCAAGAAATGCTATACATTACCAGCTAACCATCAACCTTGTTTTATCAAAGACAGTTGGTTTTGTGTTGTACAAGTAAATGCACTATTTTTTCACAAAGTTGATTACATGCCACACTTTACGTGGTGAAGTTCACTACAACACCCTCAGTTTCAGACACGAGTTTTGAACAAACAGTCTCTAGTAGTGAATCACCTGGAGCAGGTGGAATTAAGGAGGACCCACCTGTTACCTACAGCAGGTGGGAGTTAAGGAGAACCCACCTGTTACCTACAGCAGGTGGAGTTAAGGAGGACCCACCTGTTACCTACAGCAGGTGGAGTTAAGGAAACCTACCTGTTACCAGTAACCTGTAGAGGTATGGCGTTGAGCACGCACTGCGGTCCGAGAGCGCTGACAGCACTTCCGACAGCCTGGTCGAGCTCGGTGATGAAAGCAAACTCATGACTGTCCCTCAGATCTGCCAGTGATGCCAGACACTGAAGTCAACATTCACACCCTGTATCTACTTATATCCATCTTCATTTTGCAGAATTATACAATTTTCAGAATTAGTAAAACAAGAACTAAATCCATTTGTTTCAGAGAGATCCTGTTACCTTCATCATAATAGTGTGATGGTCCTTTCCCAAAACCTATAAGAAAAAGAGATGTTTCTTGCTGAGGTCATCAAACAACATATTTTCACTTCAATGTTTTTACTCAGTAATAATAACATGACATGCTACGGAAATAGAACCAACAGCATGACTACAATAATGGGTATGGTCTACAAATAATGTTCATTAAATCACCCTGATTTTTTGGTGCACAGAAAAAATCATAAGTGATGAGAACCTGGAAAGTGACAGAGAGAGTGTTGAGAACCAGGTCCCATGCTCCGTGGTATTTGTAACTAAGACCGCCCTCGATTGCCGAGAAAATCTTGTTCACTGGGTTAAGACTGCCAGAGGTCGCCGACTGTTGACCGAGAATAGACAGCGTTGGGACAACACACTGATGCAGCACCACCTGAAACACACACCAACACGAGCTATCAACAGAGGGCGCTGGCTTAGTTAATCCCGACGAGGAACAGTGTTGTGTATCAGTTAGGTGGGTAAACACAGCGACTCGCCTCTAGAGACTTTGCGGCTGCCTTAGCTACATCGTGCCGTTCACTGGCCATACACCTCACCATGGAGCCGATGACACGAGGAAGGTGGCCAACACACAGCGTCCCGTCTAACCTAACATCACATACACGCTCATTTAACATACACTCATGCTAGCCTGAATCGCCACGTAACACATATCTCACCAAGTTCATAAACCGATATGGGATTGAGGGAGTAATAGGTTGTGTTTCTCACTTGGCAAGGTTACTGTGAGCTTGCTCCATGACTGCCAGCCAGGCCAGGCATGGCTGTACATCACTGTCACCAGGCTGGTAGTCGTACAAAGCCTGCAGTAACAATCAGGATTAAAGAGGGCCATGTCTGATGACACCATAGCTAGTCAACGACAGCAGCAAATGCTGGATGTATATTAAAATAGATATATTTAAGAATATGGAGCTGTAGAGATGAGGTGATAAGGGGTACTCACGGTGATAATCTGGGCATTCATCTGGGCGGGCATCGAAGCAGGGACTGCCATAAAGAGGCTGTGTAAGGCTTTCATACAGAGGGATGTAACAATCTAAACACATAGTCAGCAACATCATATTGATAATTCACTATGACTACACAAAGTCACACATATCATACACCATGACAACACAGTCTCAAGCATCATACTGATCATACACCATGACAACAGTCTCAAGCATCATACTGATCATACACCATGACAACAGTCTCAAGCATCATACTGATCATACACCATGACAACAGTCTCAAGCATCATACTGATCATACACCATGACAACACAGTCTCAAGCATCATACTGATCATACACCATGACAACAGTCTCAAGCATCATACTGATCATACACCATGACAGCAGTCTCAAGCATCTTACTGATCATACAGTATGACAACACAGTCTCAAGCATCATACTGACCATACACCATGACAACAGTCTCAAGCATCATACTGATCATACACCATGACAACACAGTCTCAAGCATCATACTGATCATACACCATGACAACACAGTCCCAAGCATCATACAGATCATACACCATGACAGCAGTCATAATGTGTTGACATTACCCAACTCACCACATTAGACAGTGTCATGAGACGCAGCATGGTCTCGCAGTAGGACTTGAGCGACTGCTGAGGCAGTATGGGTAATACATCCTTCATAAGTCCCAACATATGTAAGGTCAAGGTTGCTTCACCAGTACCTATGATTAAATGAGAAGCCAAACCATAGTCAGATCTATACTCCAGCAGCACATAAGTATTTCTGGTCCAATGAATCCATAGCAATGCACATCCTCACCTCCGCAGCCTTCTATTTGCCTGATACAGTGTTTGGCAGTAGGCACAGCTGCTGGGTGGTGGGCTGGACTATCAGGATTGGTCAAGAAAGTGCTGCCTTTTAAAACTGCAAGCACCGCCTGTTGCCCCGCCTTCCTCACCTTTAACCACACCCACATTGTTAGTGCCAATTAAAATTAATAAAGGCCCAGAAGTGTCTATCTAAGGTTATGATGGAGGGATAACTACATACAACATTAAGATATTACAAACCTTTGGTTTTGTGTGAGAGGCAAACACTAGCAGTGAGTTGTAGATTTGAAGTGTTGATGAATTAGACCAGATGGCAAGTTCTTGAACTCGCAGCACATGGGCAAGACATCTCAATAGCTAGAATCATGTAACAGACACTTCACATGAATCATGTCATGTCTCTAACATTCAAACCATGAGGCAAAATATCATATTGTATATTGGGTACAAAAAATACAAACAATAACTTCAGAGCACAAAAAAATGGGTGCATGAAGGAGGCAGAAGACTGACTGATCTGAGGAGAGCAGGCGTGGAGGAATCTGCATGTTTTTCCAGCTGTTCAAGTAACACTTTGGAGACTTCTGAGAAACGAAACTTGATAACTGATACTGGAACCCTAATTATACAAATAAAAAAAATGACATGTCAAAACCATTGGCACATCTGATAACAGCAAGTGGCACAGTTTGTACTGCATATGGCATCACTCAGATCAATATATACATGAATTCATAGGTATAAAATGAATAGTTTGGTGGGGCAAAAAACCCTCAGTGATAGATAACTTTCAGGAATATTATTTATTTTGTTTGCGTCAGGATGAAAAAGGTACATAATGGTAACGTACTTCTTGATTACTAGACTTAGCAGGTAGCATGCAGCAGCTAACGATTCGGCATCTTCCACGCTCTCCAGAGTTGTCATCTGCCAAATGGACAACAACAGGTATGATGCGACAATTAAATACTGGCACACACAGAAATAAAATAAGAGAAACATTGAATTACCAGCGCAGCGAAGTATTCTGTCTCTGTTTCTTGTCCACCTTTGCTTTTGATAACCTCAGTAATCGCCGCAAGTACAGCAAGTATCTAAAAACCACATACACAAAGCAGCTAAAGCACTTATGGGGTATTTAACAGAACCAGCCAACTTCGTCACCAATGGCATTTATAAAAGACAAACAGATATTGGTACTAGAGGTGGTATGTGAATGTGGGATGTGTTGGATATTTACCTCCTTGTGGACAGAAGAATTGGCATATCTCAAAACTCGACTAAATGTAGCATTAGTGCATTCAGTCCAATTGGTGGCCCAGGTTGCAAACGAGCGGCCTCCCAATGTGTGGGTCACTGAACCCTCCTCCGAACCTACTTCAGCTTGACCAGCATCATGCTCCGCAAGCGCTTCAACTGTTAAATTACTGGGTCCTGATATAAATCAAAACATCTTCGTGTAAATTTTATGATAATAGTAACAAAGAAAAGTCAGACAAATTAACTTCACATATAAGCACCATGGGCGATAATATACAGTTTTCAATGGTTAAAATGAACTGCACCTGTATCGACATTAAAGAATCTATTCTTTGCAGCCTGTCTGTGTTGTTTTGACTCGGGATTAGTCACACAACTGTGTCCTTTTTTCCATTTCTTTGACTTGCCAACCTTTGCTTTCAGTCGACTGCCCATTTTGCCTTTTTTCATGATGGCCTAAATCGTACTGAAACACATGTGGATAATTTCTCTACGCACAAGCTCCCATGTGTCTGACAGAAACCACGTGACATCCGGTGTAAAACGTAAACATCCAAATCACTCAATCGGATATCGTGTTTAATGTGCGTTAGCTTAAAGAAAATAGTACCATAGCAACGAATCTACAACGTTCCTATACGATTTGAATAAGTTATCAAAATCATTTTGTTCAAAAGGTCCAGTACATTTATGTTACGGTCACAATATACTTTGCTACAAGTGCGCATGATAATAGTACATCGCCAATAGATGGTACTACTTTCAAGATGAAAGGCAGGCTGTGAAAGCGAACATTTGACCACATAAAATGTGCCATAATTGGTGGTTTCTGCTGGGATCGTGATCTGTCTATATGGCGACACAACCGACACCGAATGTGGTAACCCTAACGTGTTCCGTGTGCGAGGTGACGGTGAGCCAAGCAGTTGGTACTCGCAGGACGATATGTCCCCACTGTGGGAGCTTTTTCGACCCCGCAGTTGCAGCAGCCGCGGGTCTAAAAGGGGAACGAAATTCACAACCTGGTAGACAGATCGCGCGTTTGGGTAGACCACAGCCACAGAATGGACGATTGCCAACACTGAATTCAAATGTAACGCTTAACTATTTTGTCTCTTTTTGTTTTAGACAAATATTTTTGTTAACTTAGCATCCCAGCAACTGAGATTTATTTCCTTCCTTGTATATCAAGACAATACCATAAACTGTACTGATCTCATCCATTTTCAAAATCATAAATTTGTTATATTTCAGGAACAACAAGCTCAGAAAACTAATGGTGGTCGGCTGCAAACAATTGCAAACTTCTTCCAGAACCTAGGCACAGGTCGAGGGAATGGGAAACAGGAAGCTGACAGTGGTATTTCCTCGGCCACTTCATCAAGCCGATCTCCTATTGGGTCCTCACGGTCCGCCAATTCCGATACACAGTCACAACTGCCTCCAATAAGTGAAACGTCAAATGGCAGATTAACTGTAGATACTAGTCCAAGATGCACATCCTATGATTTGCAAAGCCCAAGTTCTAATAAAAGTTATCAGTTTCAAAATACAACTGCTGAGGAAAAACCCACACCAGAAGTTACCAATGATTGTAAAGACGTGGATAGAATGCTTTCACTGCTGAACATGACTCCAGATGTTCTTCGGTTGGTCTAACATCAAACCTTTGAACATATTACATTTTTATTATTAGTTTAATGTGATATAATGTTTCCTTTATTTTATAACATCAGTAACTTGTTTGAGCATCTTGATGTCTGTGATAACAGGTCAGAGGTCAGGGCTGCTGAGGAATCATCAAATTGGACAAAGATTAAAGAATTCTTTGGTGTTCTTTTCCACTCATTCCATGAACTCAATGTTCTGTTTAAGGTTGGTATAATCATTTGGTTCCATGACATTTATGAAGCTCCAAGATTGACCTAGGTGCAAATAACAGGAATTTGTGCTTATTTGTTCTGTTCCAGCGCCAAAACTTAAAAGAGGTCAGAGCAGCAGATGATCCAGGTCTCAAGCTGGAGTATATTTACGCAGTTTATGAAATCTTAGAGGACTTGGTGAGTGACATGTTTCTGACTTTATTTATGATGATCTGTAAAATGTCGGCGATGACTAGGTGATGACACTGTCATCTATGAGTTATGGAACAGTTAGTGATGGCACTATATTAGTGATGACTCGGACGCTTAAGGTAAAATCAGATTGTTCATTTTTGTCTCTTGTGGAGTGGATCTGGCTTTAATATGTGGGCAACATAGGTGATGTTGCACGTAAAAAGCAATTAATTTCAACCATACTTTTTCCTAGTCAAATTAATTGTGGTATCACTTTTTTAGCCACAAGAAATACAGAAGTTAGTGTTGAAATCCATCATCAACAGCCTCCTCAAAGACCACAAGTAAGTTCTTAATAGATATGTACATTTTTCTGTGCCTTGGTGACCTAAATCTTGATGATTGACTGTGATGCTTTGTTGGTTTATATATATATATATATATATTATATATATATATACATACATACAAACACACATACATACATATGCACGCACATATATTTATGTATGTATTTATCAGGGTGCTTCAACCGCGGCCCCGTAGCCCTTCAAGTTGCATGGTGCTGATTTATTTGGTGTTTTTTTGTGGGTTAGCAAAGACAGAGATGTAAACCGCTTCAATTCAGATATCCTGGTGTTGTGATGCTCTTTCAGGAATATGATGGATCAATGAATTCAAGCAACCCCTAACACATCATGCTCTTCTAGATTTTTTATTTTGGTGATGGCTTTGGCAATCCTTGTCTATATATGTTGCTGAATATCCAATATATATATATATATATATATATATATATATATATATATATATATATATATATATATATATATATATATATATATATATATATATATATATATATATATACAGTATATACATTAATTGTTGGTGTATATTGTTTTTTTGGGTTTTTTTGATAGGTTTATAACATAATTGCACTGGTTTACATTGTCAGTTGTTTATTATACTCCTGGAAGCCCTCTGCATACAGTTTTGTTGAAGAATGTGGTATGTTAATGAGCGGTAATGTTCAGGCATAGAGTGGCACATTTATTATGTGGACCAAAAGTTCCACATTCCCCACTAATTTGTTGTTCATTGGTTCTGTTTATTTTACTTTAACACCTCACAGTCATGTTAAACCAAGGTGATATGACTGACAGGCCAACATTAATTGAACTGACATTTAACCTTTGATTCATTGAAATCATCTAATCAGTATTGTTATAGATTGTTAATCTTTTCTGTTGTCAGGTCGCACTCTAAAGATGACCTCCGTGCCTATGTGGTGCTAGTTATGGTGAGTGAATGAGTTTACTTGATGTTTTGTCATCTCTTTAAGCAGATGCTTCTTAAACATCACCTCTACTGATTCTGACATGTCAGCATGGTAAAATAACCTCTTGTTTAAGCTTAGTTTGGTTGTCCTTATCATTGAGCAATTTTTGTAGACCATTTATCAATGTGTTGATTTAATGAATCACCCCAGTTCCAATGGACTCATTAGTAATTCATGTATGCCTCATTTGGTATTGATTTTTCTCATGTCCCTGCCTGACCCACACTGCTTCTTGGGTTCTGTAAGGCATATGCCTCTATTGATGTGTTTCTTGGTGGGATCAATACATACAGTCCTTTGTCATGTCAACCTACACCCCCATTGCTTGTTTGGTATGTTTGAGTTGATAATGGTGACCCATTCTTCACTGCCACCATTAGCATCATCATTGTTTGATGAACTTGAGTTTGCTAGGGGCTGGTATAAAGGCTACTTTCCACTGTAACCCAATATTCCTTTCCAATTGGGATATATATATATATATATATATATATATATATATATATATATATATATATATATATATATATATATATATATATATATATATATATATATATATATATATATATATATATATATATATATATATATATATATATATATATATATATATATATATATATATATATATATATATATATATATATATATATATATATATATATATATGTAGATATATATCTATATATATATATATATATATATATATATATATATATATCTATATATATATATGTATCATATAGTCTATATATATATGTATATTATGTTGTGTGTGCGTATATACACCTGATGTGTGTATGTTGCGTCCTATACTAGAATTTCTTCGCTTGTGTGCGCTCCTTTGTTCGTGCTCTGCTGCTGGGCTGCTGCCTTCCACCTATATTAACTCATCATTGGTAGTTTGCCTGGAGCCAAGCCAGAAAAAATAACACGAGTCCTGGAGTAGAGATGTCTTATTTAGTTTATTTATAGGTTCAACAACAATGAAGCTCCCAGAATACATGTGGCCTGAATCTTGTCCCTGCCTAGATGATCTCTCCATCTGACCTCTTGTACCTTCTAGAACCCATCTGATCTGCTCCATCTGGTCCTTATAAAGGGTCCCACGGGTCAGCTGATTGCTTTCCCATGACCCTTGACCGGTCTTCCATCACACAATAGGTCCCACACATGTGGGCAACAATAGGCCAGGCTGGTCACATCGTGCTCTGGGAGTACGATTTCCCAGAGGACTTTGACCAACCCACGCTATTGGCGGGCCATATCGTGCTGATAATGAATGGGGGATGCACAGGGGAATTATATTTTCCCAGAGGACTTTGACCAACCCACGCTATTGGCGGGCCATATCGTGCTGATAATGAATGGGGGATGCACAGGGGAATTAGCTAGATATAACATTAAAACATGTGTATCTTCCACCTATATATAACTCATCAGAGGTGTCAACTGAACAGCCCACTTCACTTGTAGTTAATCTGTTGCTAGGATGCTTTAAATACCAAGAGAAGGTGGAGCTCTATTGTTGTCAACAATAGGTAAAGATAGACCATTTCTGTATCATCCTGCACCAAGGGCTCAAATTGAGCACCTGTCTGTACCACTCTTTGAAGAGGCAGATACACATGCTGCAACTATGTCAAATGTGTTATTTTAGGTTTAGTCCAATCCACTTGATTGCTCCCCTGATGAAGCAGTGAAATTACCTGCCCATTTTATTTCCTAATTAAGGATCTCATCACCCTAATCTCTTCTGCTGTGCTCAGTATTACCAGGTAACACTCACATAGTGTGTGTCTCTGCTTCTTCTAGAACCCACAGTTCAGTAACCTCACCACCTATGTCATCTTTGCTCACCTGTTGAGGCAAATGGCGGCGTTACCTGATCAAGACCATCACCATTTGGTCTTCTGGTTCAGAAAGTAAGTCTGCTTAGTTTCCATTGTTTATTTGTTCAGCTTCTTGCTTTTTTTTTGCGTAACTGTTTTTTTTATGCCACAGTAACTTGAGTAAGTACACTCAATTGTTATTCTTTTATTGTATTTGTTAAAAAAGTTCATTAATTTTTGATTTAGTCATAACCATATAAATTCAGTTTCACACTGTTCAAATTCAACCAATATTTTTAACCATCTCTTACTCTGAGGAATTCATGCAGGATAATTATTGAAATTCAATCCCTATCTGTTATTATGTATTTTTTTACATAGAGCTTGCAAAGTAATCCCATTTTTTATGTGGAACTGGTATACCGTTGCCACTAAATGCCTTTTGTTGTGCTGGAACTACAAGCTACTGTATTAATATGCCAGTGTTTTCTTTTTTTCAGGTTGCATGTTGAACATTTCCGGTCCTTGGTCCAGAAGTTGCATAACTTTGTATCCTGTCGCTTGTTTCCTCCCAAGCCTCAAGATCTGCCCCCTATGAGCAAGTGCTCATGGTGGATTCCCAGTGCCACCAAAGTCTTGGCTCTTCTCAGTAAGTCTTAGCAAATTTCAATAGGTCCTAGCACATATCAATAGTTGCTAGAATATTACAACAGTTCCTAGATAATATCAATAGTTCTTAGAATATATCAATAGGTAATAGAACATATCTAGAGTTCCTAGAGTATATCAATAGGTCCAAGAACATGTCAAGAGTTGCTGCAACATATCAGTGGTTCCTTGAAAATATTGATAGTTCCTAGAACATATCGATATTATAAATATCAATAGGTGCTATAACATATCATTAGTTCCTATAACATATCAATAATTCCTAAACCCTAGTACATATACATGTCTCTGCACATATCAGTAAGGCTTAGACAATATCAGTTGGGCACAGTAAATATCTATCAGTCTCAACTTATATCAGTAATTCTCCCATGTATAAATAGCTCCATACACATAAGTAGGTCCTAGCATATATCAGTATGTCATTGACATTATTGGTCCAATAAACCATAAGTTTGACAGTTGAAAAGTCCTTAAAGATCACTTTGCTGTCCTTAAAATTGGAAAATGTGAAGTGGTTGGATAATAATCTGCTTTCAGATACAGCTTACTTTAACAAAGTTTACTTGAGCTGGCTATTTTTTTTTTATTAACAAGCAACTACATTTCTAGTGTATTATGTGGTTTTCAAATTGTGTAGACGGCGCTAACAGTCAATGCCCACCACCATTGATCTCCCACATGGAGTTCTACAACAGCACACTGGATCACTTGGACCTATTGGCTGAGTACCAGTCATGGCAGAACCCTCGTCCAGTGCAGGGTGAGTCTACTAACACCTTGCTCATCCTTTCTTCCCACTTGTTGATATGTATTGGGTAGCTGGAGATGAATGTAATGATAGCTTATTGTGGTAGCATCTCGATGTATGGTATGGATGATAAATGTCCTGTAATAGCTGGGGATATCATTTTATTGGGATGGTGCCAGTTACTGTCTATTATCTGGGGGTTTGGTCCATAACAAGGGAGGGCTTTGTCCATTACCTGAGGTTAGTCAATAACAAGGAGGGCTGTGATCATTACCTGGGGGTTGGTCTATAACAAGGCGGGCTGTGTCCATTTCCTGGGGGTTGGTCCATAACAAGGAGGGATGTGATCATTACCTGGGGGTTGGTCCATAACAAGGTGGCTGTGTCGATTACCTGGGGATTGGTCCATAACAAGTAGGGCTGTGATCATTACCTGGGGGTTGGTCCATAACAAGGAGGGATTTGTCCATTACCTGGGGTTTAGTCCATAACAAGGGGGGCTGTGTCCATTACCTCGGGGTTGGTCTATAACAAGTAGGGCTTTGTCCATTACCTGGGGGTTAGTCCATAACAAGGGGGGCTGTGTCCATTATCTGGGGGTTAATCCATGACAAGGGGCTGTGTCCATTACCTGGGGGTTGTTTCATAACAAGTAGGGCTTTGTCCATTACCTGGGGGTTAGTCCATAACAAGGGGGGCTGTGTCCATTATCTGGGGGTTAATCCATGACAAGGGGGCTGTGTCCATTTCCCGTTGCATGGGTCCATAACTAGGGGGGGGCTTTGTCCATTACCTATTGTATGGGTCCATAACAAGGAGGGCTTTGTCCATTCCCTGGGGGTTGGTCCATAACTAGTGGGGGATGTGTCTAGGAGTATGAAGATCCTAAAAAGAAAGGTTATGTAAGTGTATAAGCATTTGCAACACAAATTCCAGGTTTTCGTATGAAATTCAAATCCAACCAGTTCACAAAAATATTATCTGCACTATCTTCATTTATTGATATTGTGGTTTATTTGCAGGTTTAGTTTCTGTCAGTATCCATTCTGTCTCAGTATCAGCTCCAAGAGGAGTATTCTGCAGCGAGACTCAGAACAGCAAATGATCATAATGGCCAGGGTTTGTAGCATTAAATTGGTAATCATAATGACATGTACCAGTAGATAGTGCTACCTATCAGTTTGTTTCACTTATATGGGCATAATGTTTGCAGAGGAGTCTAGTTGCTAAAGTGCAGAGGCGAGAAATGCCAGACATAGGGATGTTATTCCTAAACCTTAACGTACGCCGCAGCCACCTGGTATCAGATTCTCTCAATGAGGTAACCAAAAAATATCACATCTCATTTCAGACACAGCACAATTTTGAAGATCTTTTTTATAATTATGCACCCATCTGATTGTTATATTTCATATGTGAGAAAGGACATTGGGTTTGTGTAGATTGCCAGGAAACAACATGAC
Source organism: Urechis unicinctus (assembly GCA_034190875.2). Taxonomy (NCBI): domain Eukaryota; kingdom Metazoa; phylum Annelida; class Polychaeta; order Xenopneusta; family Urechidae; genus Urechis; species Urechis unicinctus. Next base: position 37,813,915 of record CM067351.1, on the reverse strand, counting down.
CTCAAGAAGAAGCTGAAGGTGACGTTTGCTGGTGAGCCCGGGCTGGATATGGGGGGCCTCACCAAGGAATGGTTTTGTCTCCTTGTAAGACAGATATTCCAGCCGGAATATGGTGAGCTTGGGATACCACACCTAGCATAAATCTTCAACATGATCATTCAAGACAATTGAATTTAGCCAAATGAATTCACAATCTCACATACCATCTTGATTTTAAAACGGTAACAGATGTGCCTGTGAGAACATCTACTGTACATTTATTCAGTGACCTTGGTCATGACCTCTGTGTTATAGGCATGTTTACCTTTGACCAGAAGTCATGTACATTTTGGTTCAGTAGCTCACAGTGTGAAAACTACCGGGAGTTTAACCTTGTTGGTGTCGTATCCTACCACACTCAAGTCTGATTAATGATTATAATGAAACCTATCAAATAAAAGTAATTGTTAGAATTATCAGAATAACTCCTACCTAATAAAATATCCTTATCACTACCCTACAGCTAATGGGACTAGCTGGTATAACAGTATTATTTTAGATATTCACTTTCCACCGATCTGCTATAAGAAGCTGCTGAGCCCTGCCGTAGTACCTTACAACCAGCCTCATGCCAAGGTCGGCATCACTCCTGGGGGCATATTTTATACATAGAGCTTGCAAAGTAATCCCATTTTTTTAGTGGAACTGGTATACCGTTGCCACTAAATGCCTTTTGTTGTGCTGGAACTACAAGCTACTGTATTAATATGCCAGTGTTTTCTTTTTTTCAGGTTGCATGTTGAACATTTCCGGTCCTTGGTCCAGAAGTTGCATAACTTTGTATCCTGTCGCTTGTTTCCTCCCAAGCCTCAAGATCTGCCCCCTATGAGCAAGTGCTCATGGTGGATTCCCAGTGCCACCAAAGTCTTGGCTCTTCTCAGTAAGTCTTAGCAAATTTCAATAGGTCCTAGCACATATCAATAGTTGCTAGAATATTACAACAGTTCCTAGATAATATCAATAGTTCTTAGAATATATCAATAGGTAATAGAACATATCTAGAGTTCCTAGAGTATATCAATAGGTCCAAGAACATGTCAAGAGTTGCTGCAACATATCAGTGGTTCCTTGAAAATATTGATAGTTCCTAGAACATATCGATATTATAAATATCAATAGGTGCTATAACATATCATTAGTTCCTATAACATATCAATAATTCCTAAACCCTAGTACATATACATGTCTCTGCACATATCAGTAAGGCTTAGACAATATCAGTTGGGCACAGTAAATATCTATCAGTCTCAACTTATATCAGTAATTCTCCCATGTATAAATAGCTCCATACACATAAGTAGGTCCTAGCATATATCAGTATGTCATTGACATTATTGGTCCAATAAACCATAAGTTTGACAGTTGAAAAGTCCTTAAAGATCACTTTGCTGTCCTTAAAATTGGAAAATGTGAAGTGGTTGGATAATAATCTGCTTTCAGATACAGCTTACTTTAACAAAGTTTACTTGAGCTGGCTATTTTTTTTATTAACAAGCAACTACATTTCTAGTGTATTATGTGGTTTTCAAATTGTGTAGACGGCGCTAACAGTCAATGCCCACCACCATTGATCTCCCACATGGAGTTCTACAACAGCACACTGGATCACTTGGACCTATTGGCTGAGTACCAGTCATGGCAGAACCCCTCGTCCAGTGCAGGGTGAGTCTACTAACACCTTGCTCATCCTTTCTTCCCACTTGTTGATATGTATTGGGTAGCTGGAGATGAATGTAATGATAGCTTATTGTGGTAGCATCTCGATGTATGGTATGGATGATAAATGTCCTGTAATAGCTGGGGATATCATTTTATTGGGATGGTGCCAGTTACTGTCTATTATCTGGGGGTTTGGTCCATAACAAGGAGGGCTTTGTCCATTACCTGAGGTTAGTCAATAACAAGGAGGGCTGTGATCATTACCTGGGGGTTGGTCTATAACAAGGCGGGCTGTGTCCATTTCCTGGGGGTTGGTCCATAACAAGGAGGGATGTGATCATTACCTGGGGGTTGGTCCATAACAAGGTGGCTGTGTCGATTACCTGGGGATTGGTCCATAACAAGTAGGGCTGTGATCATTACCTGGGGGTTGGTCCATAACAAGGAGGGTTTATCCATTACCTGGGGGTTGGTCCATAACAAGGAGGGTTTATCCATTACCTGGGGGTTGTTTCATAACAAGTAGGGCTTTGTCCATTACCTGGGGGTTAGTCCATAACAAGGGGGGCTGTGTCCATTATCTGGGGGTTAATCCATGACAAGGGGGCTGTGTGTCCATTGAGTCCTGGGGGTGGGGTTTCCATAACAAGGGGGGCTGTGTCCATTACCTCGGGGTTGGTCTATAACGAGGGGGGCTGTGTCCATTACCTGGGGGTTGGTCCATAACAAGGGGGCTGTTCATTACCTGGGGGGTTGGTCTATAACAGGGGGGTTGTGTCCATTACCTGGGGGTTGGTCCATAACAAGTAGGGCTGTGATCATTCCCTGGGGGTTGGTCCATAAAAAGGAGGGTTTATCCATTCCCTGGGGGTTGCAAGGAGGGGTCCATAACAAGTAACTAGGGGTCATAACAAGGGGGGCTGTGTCCATAATCCCTATTGTCCCGTTGCATGGGTCCATAACTAGGGGGGGGCTTTGTCCATTCCTATTGTATGGGTCCATAACAAGGAGGGCTTTGTCCATTCCCTGGGGGTTGGTCCATAACTAGTGGGGGATGTGTCTAGGAGTATGAAGATCCTAAAAAGAAAGGTTATGTAAGTGTATAAGCATTTGCAACACAAATTCCAGGTTTTCGTATGAAATTCAAATCCAACCAGTTCACAAAAATATTAACTGCACTATCTTCATTTATTGATATTGTGGTTTATTTGCAGGTTTAGTTTCTGTCAGTATCCATTCTGTCTCAGTATCAGCTCCAAGAGGAGTATTCTGCAGCGAGACTCAGAACAGCAAATGATCATAATGGCCAGGGTTTGTAGCATTAAATTGGTAATCATAATGACATGTACCAGTAGATAGTGCTACCTATCAGTTTGTTTCACTTATATGGGCATAATGTTTGCAGAGGAGTCTAGTTGCTAAAGTGCAGAGGCGAGAAATGCCAGACATAGGGATGTTATTCCTAAACCTTAACGTACGCCGCAGCCACCTGGTATCAGATTCTCTCAATGAGGTAACCAAAAAATATCACATCTCATTTCCACAGACACAGCATTGATTTTGAAGATCTTTTTTATAATAATGCACCCATCTGATTGTTATATTTCATATGTGAGAAAGGACATTGGGTTTGTGTAGATTGCCAGGAAACAACATGACCTCAAGAAGAAGCTGAAGGTGACGTTTGCTGGTGAGCCCGGGCTGGATATGGGGGGCCTCACCAAGGAATGGTTCCTTCTCCTTGTAAGACAGATATTCCAGCCGGAATATGGTGAGCTTGGGATACCACACCTAGCATAAATCTTCAACATGATCATTCAAGACAATTGAATTTAGCCAAATGAATTCACAATCTCACATACCATTCTTGATTTTAAAACGGTAACAGATGTGCCTGTGAGAACATCTACTGTACATTTATTCAGTGACCTTGGTCATGACCTCTGTGTTATAGGCATGTTTACCTTTGACCAGAAGTCATGTACATTTTGGTTCAGTAGCTCACAGTGTGAAAACTACCGGGAGTTTAACCTTGTTGGTGTCGTATCCTACCACACTCAAGTCTGATTAATGATTATAATGAAACCTATCAAATAAAAGTAATTGTTAGAATTATCAGAATAACTCCTACCTAATAAATGATCCTTATCACTACCCTACAGCTAATGGGACTAGCTGTGTATAACAGTATTATTTTAGATATTCACTTTCCACCGATCTGCTATAAGAAGCTGCTGAGCCCTGCCGTAGTACCTTACAACCAGCCTCATGCCAAGGTCGGCATCACCCCTGTCACCTTGAATGACCTCAAGTCCATGATGCCGGTAGGAGAGAATTTACTACTGTTCCCCCGTGATTGTGATTGAGTAGCACAGGCCAATGAATAAGTTGTTATAACCAGTGTTTTAGTTTTGATTGGGTTGCACAGGCAGAGTTTGTGTTTTACTGACTGGTGAATGAGTTTTAATGATCAGTGAATGCATTGTAAATACAGACGATAGAGTTGTACTGGCCTGTGACTGTTATATTTTGTCCAGTGAGTGTGTTATTCTGTCTAGTGTTACATCAACAGGTGATTGGGTTGAACTGATCAGTTCTGGTTTTATTCTGTTGAGTGAGTCTGTTATATTGGTATCTTATTGGGATGTACTGACAAATGATTGTTTTATATCCTGTCCAGTGATTGTGTTATATAAACTAGCGATTGGGCCGTACTGACCTGTGCCTTTGTTGTGCGAGACAGGAGCTTGCCAGCGGGCTGCAGCAGCTGCTTGAGTACGAGGGGGATGTGGAGGAGGATTTTGGTCTTACCTTCCAGGTCACTACACATATATGATGTGAAATAGTATCTAACATTCATAAAATGGGAAGAAAGCCATCTCTGGCTACATTGTGCCCATCCTCTCGACACAATCTGATTGATAAAATAATATAGAATTTCTTATTCAATGTTTTTTTCATGTACAATGTCAAGAGTAGATTAAACTTCTTCTTCTGCTTCTAAAATGATCAATCATTTCAACTGATATGTTAAACGAAATGATAATTGATCATTATTTGCTGGATTTAAGTCCCTTTAATCTGAATAAATCTGACATTTGCACACCTTGCCACAATGTATATGTATTCTTACTTAGTGTTGACTTCAGACCTGCATTTCTCTCTGCAGACATCATACATGGAGTTTGGCAGTGTTGTTTGCCTGCCACTGAAGCCAAATGGCGAGAATGTGCCAGTCACCAATAAGAACAGGAAAGGTATGACTTACTCTATTGTATTGTAAACTTTACTGGACTTATCTGTGGCTGATTTCTATCTTCTTTATTAAGAGCAACTAATATGGACTATTCACCAATCTATCGTGAAGTTGTGTACAACAGCTGTTTGGTTTTGTTGACAGAGTATGTACAACTTTATGTGGATCACATCTTGAATCAATCTATTGCCAGTCAGTTCCGTGCATTCTACCACGGCTTCCACAGTGTGTGTGCCTCCAATGCCCTAATAGTAAGTTCAAATTCAATTTTTAGTAACAGTTAAAATAATTATCCAAAGTGACTACCACAGGGCTTAATACTTAATTATCTTTTGTACATTTATAATGGTACTGCATAAAAAAACTAAATCAATTAACTGTACTACAGTTTTGTAGCATAGTGGGAAATTACAGTATTTTACATACATGTAAGGTTGATCACACACACACACAAATCCTCATGAGAATACTCGAGAGTTGTTCTGACTGCATTCAGCTGTGATGGAGATTTCAGATTTTAGCCACTTCTGACCATTTTTATTCAAGGGTTTATATGTTAAATTAGAATGTGGCTATATTTGTCATTGATGTCATACTCTGATCGTGGGTAAAGAAGTGGTGGTGTGGTGACTGATATGACCTTGAATTGAATACAAGATGATCTTGGGATGATGGGTGCAGATGCTACGCCCAGATGAAGTGGAGCTGCTTGTCTGTGGATGCCCTACTCTCGACATGGGAGAGCTAAAAAAGGTCACTACCTATGACGGTTACAGTCCTTCTGATCCACCAGTGAGGTCAGTGAATGAGGGTTGTCCTACTACCCTCATGCCATATTAAATGTTCTGTTCATATGTCATCATTTGGGCTCTTGTTTTGAAGGTAACATTTTGTCTGTAATTTTGTGTTGCAGGTATTTCTGGGATGTTGTGGCTGGCATGTCAAATGATCTCCAGAAACGTCTGCTGCTTTTTGCGACAGGAAGTGATCGTATTCCCATTGGTGGTATGAGCGAAATGCAGTTCAAGATTACCCGCAAAGAGAAAACTGACATGTAAGATTTTCATTGTTTCCTTATGGTAGATATCTAATCTTCTCTTCTAGAGCTGAATAATGGCTTGCATGTCTGACTGACCAATGAGTGAAAGTTAATATTGGGCTACTGTTCCAGGCTGCCAGTTTCACACACTTGTTTCAACCAAATTGTACTGCCAGCCTACCGCAACAAGAAAACACTCAGGCAGAAGCTTCTTATTGCCATACAGAATGCAGAGGGTTTTGGCTTGGAGTAAAAATTCTCTCCAAAAGCCATAAATCCAATCGCTCTTCACAGTTTCCATCTGTGTTGTCACTGTAGTATTTTGAACTAAAATCTCTTTCAATGCTTATTCAACAAAACTAAACAGCAACATTTTCAACTTATTTTTCATGGGTTTTTTTTTTACAACAATCAGACCTGTTGCATTTATACTAAATAACTATTGTTATGCATTTAACCCACATACCTGTCTCAAGCTTGGGCTCTTATGACAGCCATGTTGAATGCGGCATTCTGGTCACTGATTTGTCTCATGGGTGATGTGTGCATGTATTTATGTGGTAACAAATAACTGGTTTGTTTTACATGCATACATTAAGTGTATCCTTTGGTGTTGAGGAATCTGTTACCTTTTCCTCCAAGGTACACAAGTATTAAAAGATTTTAATAACAGGGTCTGGATCTCCATGTTTGTTTCATATGATGGTAAGGAGTCGAATGCCAGAATATGATCTATTTTATCTGGCTTTATTAACCTCTCTGTTAGCATATTCTAAGGGTGTCACATGAAACAGACCTGCGGTTGGATGTGAATGTTATTGTGATCTTCACTGGTGCCTCTTTTACAAACCCTGATTCACCACGGGTTGATCTTTTACTTCTTGTATCACTATGAAGCTATATTCTTTCAACCACACTTTTGCATGATAAATCTAACAATGTCTGCTACTAGCAAAATACATTTCATTCCTTGCAGTCAATTTCACTAATCACTCATTCTAAGAATGTTTTACTTCACTAATGAGTATTTTAGTAACTATACAATCATGGGTATTTTTTTTGCATGGATTGGAGTCTTGTGCTTTGATATATGTATATATGACAGGTGATATTGACCGTTATACGGTTTGGGAGGCGGGGATATGTGGTTCTAGTCCGTCCTTTCTGCTGAATATGCACGAATGTATCAATTTCCGTTTTGGTTGTCATATTAGCCATTGATATGTTGTGATAAAATGTTAAGTCCTGCAATTGTCTGTGGTTGGTTATATTGCTGTTATATACCTTATACATCTTTTGATCATTAACTTACACAGTTTAATGGTAGAATTGTCAAATAATGTAACACTGGTATGGAAATGGAACCACATGGGAGACATGCCCAGGAGTTTGCAAGAGCATTAACTAAATTCTACAAGCTATATTAACTAAAATGCCACCTATATGTATTGGATTCACACATCCCTAATCTCTTATCCAAGGTCCCACCAGAATGTATCTTTGCTCCTATGGAATCAGTATGGAAGCAATTTCCAATCCAAATTGTGGTGCCATTTGGTTGTGAAGAGAGATTGAGTCAAATGTATGTTATGTGGCTGCTAGCTTCCTTTACAACAAAAAGTGTCATCAAAGGTTAAAGAACTGACAGACAGACGGATAGATACCGGACATAGGTAGAGTTTATGAAGATCTCCATTTACCAATTTACACTTATTTTGCAAATTATTGCACTGCAAACAAAAACCACAAATTACAAACCATTGAACAAAAATATAAAAAAATATTTCCATTGATGATGATAGTCTCATATTCTGCAGCTAGTCATGTATTTCATCTATAAAAATATGTAAATACTGCATGAAATTATGAAAAATGATACATTGCACCACATATGCTATCTTTTACACTGTAAGGCGTAGTAAGACAGAAGGTCATCCACATCGTCTGCCTCAGTGAGCAGATTCTTGCTCTCTAAAGTCAAGTCTGCCACTTGGCTGCAGAGCCTACCATCCAATGCTTCAGTCTGGGCAGCAGAAGCAGAAGATTCAACGACTGATGATGAATTTCCTTCACCAGACACTGAATCACTCTCATCTTCTAACTTTTCATTGGGCCTGACAGGCACTATTTGCGAGCGAGGATAATTTTTGCATTCCACTTGGTGAAGCTTATGAGACAGCAGGCGCTCATTGATGTGAAGGTCACAGCCATCATGTAGCATGTGAAGGGCAATACGAGCGATGTTGCGGGAATCATCAAGACCAGAATGCTGATGGCCCTTAAATGCAAGCCCTAAGTTGTCCAGCATGGATACTAAGTTGACCTTCTTTATGTTATAGAAGGTGCAGTAGGCTTTGCGCAGGTTGATCCATCGAGTGGCCCAGGGTGGGATAGGTACTTGTGAGATGTGGCATTGCAGGTAGAGGAAGCGCCCCATATCCCATGGTCTGCACACAAAAACACAGTGTTATCACTGAAATACTACCCCATGGATCATTCAAAATTATTTCCATAATAAATCCTCCAATCTTCCATAACCACTTGCTGGCAATCCTTCACCCATTACTGCTCGTTACTTCACAATAAACCTATGTCACACTCTCTGGCTGTTAGAGTAGCTAATGTGCAGATCAACCACCAATTTTTATCCTGCTGCAATAGTGAAAACTAAGCATCAGTTTTTCATATCGAAAAGCTCTTTTGTCGTTAATGAGTTTTAGAAAGTCAAAAAATAGAATTTTGTTTCAATTGACTGATGGACATAGTGACCTTATAAAGTAATTCAAGGTAATCCATAGTACATAATGTATATCAGCATTGTAACATGTGTTTCTGGTGTCAATATGGTCATGAACGCTGTAGTCTTCATCAAGTTATAGTATTTTTCCAATTTTGATAGTGACCTTAAAATCAGGTTCAGGTCATCTGAGGACAATTCTTGTGTAGTATTCTTGGTCAGAATCACATAGCCAACAATCATACAAAGTTTTGTTCAGCCAGCTGCATCAGTTATGGAATGTGTGGAAAATGTAAAATGGCCGCCAATTGATGCGCACCGAACCTTGGACCGTCCATGGCTAAAGGTTTGGCAAACGTCATATGTTATCCCCTTCTTTCTATCTTTAGCCAGCCGTTCAAAGACATAATTAGGCCTGTCCAGCTGTCCAATTACAGTAGAGCTTATTACTGATTTGGTCAGGTAAAGGAGCATGTTACCTTACCTTCTTTAATACCCTATATAGCTACAGTATGTCATCATATAGCAGGGTCGTCTTCAATGAAGGTTTTGTACCGATTTTCAAGACATTATTTGGAGTGATACAAATGCCCATCAGAAAGCAATGCGAGAACAGCACTGTCAGGGGCAGACGGACTCTCTGTACAGTCAAAGTCAGTCCCCATGATCTCACCCGCATCCCCACCCAACCCTGGCTTGTTCTACGCAACTTGTACCAACAGAAGACACATACAACATACCCGTCTGTAAGCGCAACAGCTGTTTTCTCCCTCCCAAGGCCATGTTTATCCATCCATTCCTCCATGAGCTGCAAGACAACCGGGAATGTGGGACTTGTGTCCACGTCTGCCTGCAGCCACATACAACTTGGTCATAGCATGATGGGAATGATCAAAGGCAAAATGATGATTTAGCAATTGGGGAAACACCAACCTGCTGGATTCCCGTCAGACTAGAGCAGAAGGGAGAGAGTTTAGGATTGAGGACAGGTTTAACAAACGAATGGAACGTATCCTCCTGTAAAAATAAGCACCTAAAATTGACCAAGTGTTGTGCATGGTAACAGTTATCAGTAACAAGCGATAATATATTGATAGCAAATGGCTGGGACAGGAGCAACTCAAAAGCAAACTAATGTAATAATAAAAATGATGCATGGATTCACTGATGATCTTAGCATAGCAGAAAATCATAACATTACCATCGTTAGATATGTTGACAACTCACCACTTCCCGTGTCTCACTGTTCACAAGCACCACTGGGAACTCTATGATCTCATGCAACCAGTCGGGACCATTTGTCTCCTGGCACGTGGCCTCGTAGTCAATCACCAGCAGGTAGTCATGCTGGGGCAGTGACTGAGGCTGTCTGACACCAGCCTTCTTTGTCTTGGTCCGTCTGTAGTAACCTTTGAGGCGTTTTTTCAGTACTTCTTTGACACCCCTGAGATATGTTAAATTAATAGTGAGAGCAGAGGTCGGAGTTAAAAGGATGGTCTTCAAATCTTAGAAAACAAATATTTATACAGCTATATTTGATACAATCTCGCAAGTTGTTATAGGGATTGGGTTTCATTTGAGCTGAATCAGCGCTACCTTGTGTCCATCCTGAGCGATTCTAATTTGGTTTTGATTTCATCTTTGGTCATTTTGTTAATTTCTCCATTGAGTTGGGAAAGCTTTTTAAAGACAGGATGTTCGAATGGTCGACCTTCAATGGAATCCTTTTGTGTTTTCACTTTCCATGTTTGTGAAACCGCCTGAGAATGTGATCAAATATTGTTACAGCATTCATACAAATGGGAGAAAAAATCTTTCAAGTGGCATGCAGACAAGTTTACCATGAGCAACTATAACCTCTTCACTCAAGAACTTTTGCAGACATGGCACAGTTTATAAAAAAAACATTCTCATATCCATCACAAGCTCCACCAAATTATGTTGCATTGTGGTAGTCGGCCATGTTGAGGTTTCGAACAAAGTTTCTCAACGTGCTGCACTTTTGTGATGAAACTTAACAATAATACAATGCTGTAGTAATAGACACTGTCCTCGTGTCATCTTGTGAAATAATCTTTCATTTTGTCACAAATTTTATGGCCTGGAGGGCTTTTGTAAGTTTTTAGCGAGTTAATCTGCCATTTTGACTTCGGAACTTAATAAATTTCGCAGGCGGCTCTTCGCCTCTATGGCACGGATGTGAGAGATCGAGAGTAGTAAATGGCGCGGACGCTGCAAGTGGCCAAGTTTCTTTGCCTAGACTGTAGACCGGGGCTACCTTCTGACTTCAAAATCAAACATAATTCTTTCGTCAGTTATCTGGCTATCGCTGGTTATCACACCATTCACAGTATCAGGTGGTTATCTGTTTTGATTGAAAAAGGAATCAGTAAACATTGATTTGGACCAGAAACTTATAGTAGCTTAATTAAAACTCACTTTCTCTGATGGAGGGAAAGCATTTTGCGATTCGGCCATTTTCGATGACTTGACGGCCAACTCAAACATTTACGTTAAATCATCGCTCAGTTGGGTGATTTCATTTTCGATGTGTGCACTCACGAAATACTTCTTGTCATGTCTTTCGTACACAAGTACCGATCGTCATTACAATTTTAATAAAGCATGATTTTTCACGGTAAGTTATGGAATGTTAAACAACTATATATTGTGTCTTCTCAAGGCGTTATATTAATTCTGCATCTTTCAAGTTTCAAATGATTACTATCCGCATATTATTTCGATTAATACACCGCTGTCAACAAGAGTACTTCGTCATAACACATTGAACATAGTTCCGAATCAGCTCATGAGCCTGCGCGAGATAGCTGACGCATACAACTTGCGTATCAATTGAACATTATCATGTCTTACTGTATATGTCTGGAAATTGTAGCTGTACTCTTGTCAAGGTGAGGAATTACCATGGTATTTTGTGAGCGATAATGTACGGTGGTATTCCCTTGTGTACACTGGTGTCACCCTGGTCACTGGCACACTGCTGTTGGAAAAGATTTCCTAGATCTACCATCTGCCGCTTTGACTGATGACTGCAGGAGAGACAACAGTAGTAAAGTCGGGTACCGGGCAAGGGATATCCATCGAAATACTGTGTTGTGTATGTTAGATGTACATACATGTCTTCGAGTGAATTACTCAATTAGCCGCGCACGACGGTAATATAAATATCGTAGTGTCTATTGGCACGGAAACCGGGCCAATAACCATGGTTCGGTGCACGGGAGATATGCATGCGCATATGAAACATCCTGTGGCGGGATATTCTTTCGTCACTTTCGTTTCCGTCGCTGAGGTGGAAGGACGCCATGGACATTGGAGCGAGATTTGATTCTTATGAATCACTGGTAGAGGAAGTGTTTGGTCAAGAAAACAATGTTGTATTCGTTAAACACGACAGTAAGACAGTTGAAACAGCGCACGTCAACGCCAGACGATGAACATGATGCTTGTCTAATTAAGACGTCATAAATACAGACATTTTTAGTAAACTTTTGCCAGGATACAAAAGCCTTATCAGTTGTATAATTATTCAACATAGGCTACCTATTATTTTAGACAAATAATCACATTTCAGTATTTGTCAACCTTCAAAAGCTGATTAGACAAGGAGTCTTTCACCAATATCAAACAAATCAATGCAGACTGTCGAACACCTGAAAGTCTTTCGGTCCAAGAACATTGATGCCGAATTGAAAAATCTTTTGCCGTGCAATGGTTGACTTAGTAGTCATTTGCCCGGTTACCGTGCACGCAAAGATAAGCTTATTTGTTATTCGCACGGTTACTATTATAACATTACATCACTGTCATCACATGAGAAGTACAGGTGTGAAAAAGATTATACATCATAGTATTAGGATTATCTCCCAGACGATTTTGGATATTTATAGCATAGGGAAAACAGGAAGAAATACAAGATTATGGTTAGACAAAGAACCAGATGTGAATCACCTAGGTACTAAGGCTCAACAACGAGTACTCAGTCTTAACAACCTATTAAACTGGCTTATCTTGTACATTTGGCATGCATGCATGTACATATAAGGCAATATCCCCTTGGAAATGTGTGAGAAGCATGTGGTTCTCCACAACGATAAGGACGTCCTGAACATACCATTTCGTTCTTCAAATCAAAAGTATAAATAAACTCATGGCATGAAATGCAATGTTATTTAAACCTAGTCAAATGCTGAACCTAGTCAAATGCTGACTTAAATTGTCAAGTAGAACTGGATTTATTCAACACAACCAATAGATATCATGTCCCGTGCATATGATGATAGTTCAGTTGTTTGCACGGTTTCCGGGCGAATAACACGCCATCAGAGCATTCCGTGCACGGTTTCCGTGCATGCATCGCGAGTCTGTGTTGTTGTTGGCCCGGCTTCCGTGCCAATAGCAACTTCCTATAAATATATACCAATAAGACGTCGTGCACGGCTACGAGTGAATCTGCTAACTGCATGCATAGTATCGTGGATTTGAAATGGCTCTTTGTTTGGGGTGTCGGTGAATTTTTCAAAATTTGTTTATCATAATGAAATTCGACCACTTGATGAAGAGTTCGATTTACAAAAGGACATAACAAATTTCATTGTTCTATTTATACGGATGAAGTGTTAACGAAGTTTGAAGTGTGGTATTGGGTCAGTATGCCCCTTGGACGATCCGGCCTCGCCAGGATGATGTGCTCCCGGGACGATCGGCCCCCAGAATGATACGCCCTTGTGTTACAGAAAGGAAGCAAATCTAAATACTGAATGCTACATATTTCATTTCATAAAGGAACAGTATTATTGAATTTATATTTACTGATATGAAATCAATTTAAAGCATAGCCTCCATAGAAACAATACATCGCACCATCACCCCCAGATAGAGTGCTGTAGGGGTGTTTGGCTGGGCTGTTGTCTCGGGACGATATGCCCCATGATCCAAAACGCGTACAGACACATGAACCGGGCACCAGAAGAATGTGTGGTATATCTTATTTATGACATTAACATAATGTTATAATTGATCATTCATAAAAACAAACCAGTGAAATATAATAAGAATACTAAGTAAAGACAGGAATATGAACTATAAGCGCACACAAAAATACATAATTCAATACAACTCGGGGGGGGGCTCTTTATTCAACATTCATAAAACATACATGAAAACAAATATGATACAACTCGGACTCTACATTCATACAATTACCCAAATGCATTTTGAACGATTGAGTAAATTGGCTGAGCACGTGGATACAAAAAGTTCTCTAAGACGTGAGACTTGGTGAGTTGTGAGTGGGAACCTTCATGAGTACAAAGCACCTGCTTGGCATGTGGGGATGCCTTTGTGCTAAAACTAACAAGCCAGCGCCACGGGGGGGCGCTCTGCATGCCTTTTTACGTGGTATGAGTAAAATCTTGTTGCGTTATGCCCACAAAATAATCATAATTGGTCAGTGTAACATTCTGTCTAGCAGTTGAAGTGTTTATTAATTGAATTAAGCAGTAAGACTTGTTTAAATTAGATGCCTCCAGAAAATACAAAGCACGGCTCATTAATGACTCTATTGGTCATCTTTTGCCTTTCTCCATGCTATCTCCCCTGGCCCATCCCCATTTATAACAAGCAAGCATACTGCGGACGGTTTTATCTGTAACATTGCTACTTAAGTCTGAGTGATGTATGACACTGATACCTAATCCTTTGCTGCTTGCTATGTTATGCATTGTGCTGTTGTGTGGATTCTTGTCAATTTACTTTAATTTGCTAATAACAGAATAGTGTTTTTCTGTTGGCAGTTTGTTGTACCATTGTGTCTTCTCGAATTTGGTGTGTAATGTGGGGTATGTGAAAGATGATGGATCATCTCCGCCACTCAGCAATTTTACGTGCAGTGAAAAACAATTCCACACTTTAACAACCTACCACAATGATTCCATAGAATACCAATACAGGTCAGTTCCACATTTACAATGCTCATTTACTCAATAACATTATATACGCAATCAGTCAAACGGGGACTTGTGATTTCTTTTATCAGCATATCAAACATTTATGATAATTCATCATTTTTGCTGCAGCTTGCACAATCCAGAAGGTGCAGCGAGAGCATTTCGGGATGTGGATTATTGCCTTGCTTTCCTAGCATCTGGCAAAGACTCCATTGATTTTATGTGTGATTATCACTATGTATGTGATAATGTTACCAATCATGAAGGATTTACGCCAGGGGTAAGTTAATTCACTGATTGGTTGAAGATGCCAAGGCCAATGTGAACTGAACATTTTGATATCCTAACTTAGGTGGCTAGTATGAAATGATGTTGACAAAGAGCTTATAGGTAAATTAAGAGGGCTCACTCTGACTAGCTATGCCATGAGTATGTCAATAAGTGAACCTCATAACTATTGTTATCCATAAAATCATCATCAGCCAATTGGACTGCTGGTCCAACGTCTTTAGGATTGCTGCATTGCAGCTTATGGTGAAGAAATTGAGTCTTCTGATTGGTCAAGGCCACTGCGCCCCAAAATTGATCAGAAAATTTCCATATGATTTTAAGAGACGCTGTGACATAGCTGTGCACTGCTCACAGGTGTTGTGTTCACATATTTTGTCAGGCAGAGGTGTGAGTGAGGCCTCTTAGTGTAGCTATAAGCCATTTGGTTACAATTGACTGCATATTATGATACCTTAACATTGAATGCATGTGTTTTTCAGTTTGTTTATGGTGGCTCCGCTGGCACCCTCTTCTGCTGTTCCAACTCTGAGTGCAACAGTGTAGATATTATCATCAAACTCAAACAGGTGGAAAATAGCTGCTATGTAACAAATTCCTCATCAAATGCAACAGGTAAATTGGAACTGATAAGATTCAACTTGAGTAATACAGTCATCATATCATATCAGACATTTGTTACTTCATCTTAGATGTTCCATCTCTTCCTTGCAGTGATGATGCAGTGTCCTACCAGCCATTGTATCAATCAGACATTTTTTGACTCTGAAAGCGGTTCTGTATCCAAGCATATCTGCAGCTGTGATGAGAAGAATTTCTGTGTGAACAAACCTAACTCCTGCCAAAATGTAAGTCTTTTATGCTACTACTATGATGGTTATTTTATCTGAAAATTACCAAATTTATCTGCCAAATTTTCCAACAGTACCACATATAAAACACCTGTATTTACTTTAAAATATACTTATACAGTGTAATGCTTTGCTTAATGACTTTTTGACGTGTTTGGTTTCAGAAAACCAGCCCTGATGGCGTGACCTACAGTGTGTGTTGTTGTACAGGAGCAGGTTGTAATCAGTTCACTCCTCCTATTTCTCGTGTCTCCATGGTAAACCCTGAGCAGGAACAACAAACTCGCCGATCTCACAGCATAATGATAGGTGGCATTGTGGCATCTGCCATGTTTACAACGCTGGTGTTTATCATTGTTGCCCTGGTGATACGGAAATACAAACAACGTAAACAAGAACAGTTGTCATTCACTTATGCTCAGTTAACAGCAGATCTGGCAGAACCTGATACGACGGATGCCTGTTTGATGTCCGCTGACCCCCGTGACCCTGACGAACAGCTCATCATAGGCTAGGTGTTGGCAAAGAAACTCCGCCTCTGACAGCGCCGCGCTATTTACAACTTTCAATCTCTCACAGGGGCGAGTGCCTTGTCTAAGACTAGGTGATCCCTGTGTTGCAAGGGAGTGGTGATTTTCTTTTTTTCCGCCATAGGTTACCATATATTTGTGAAAAGAATGGGATGTCTTTTGAGGCTACTTAGGTTAATGATAATCCAACTGTACAAAGTTCACTTCTCCACACCGTTCTTTACAGCAGAGGCATCTATGTGTCTAAGCTTTGTTTGATCTCGTTCACTTCTCGACCTGCTTTCACTCTCTTCGACCCTAGCGTCGATATTAAAGTGTCTCATATCAATCATATGATTGTGTCATTATATGCTGTGTGTTTGATATGTACTTACCAAATTGCTGTGTTATACATGTGTATCTAATATATATATATTTCGCCTTCTTGCCATTATAACCACGATAAGCAAGCTCAGTGGATATTGGTTTAACTATGAGACCCAAGGGGTCGCGAGTTCAATTGTCGATATGGGCAATATTTTTTCCTCATAGAACATATTTTAGTTTAGCTCTCTGTCAATATGAGGGAGCAACTAACTTAGCATTTAATCCTGTTTGTGTCATGACCCTATTTATAATCTAGCAAATTGTAATACTACAATTTGAATATTCAACATCTGCCTGATATAAAAATCTTTTAAGTTTATTTTATATATTTATGTTAAAACTCAGGAATCTCATTGTCAAAAAAGGCATCGTTTTCTGATAACCAATCTTAATATTGGCCAACCCATCTTGGAAGTTAGGTGGATCAGTTATTAAAATAGGTGGATTTCAAGTTGGGTTATGTTTTGTGTGGTGTTGGATATCTTATCATAGACTTATCGTTGATATCACAACAATTTCAAAATAATATATATTGAATAACCATTCTTCTTTTAAGGGATTGTCATAGAAGATAACCGATTTGTTGTTATAAATAACGTATAGGAAGAAGGCAACAGCATTATTTTCAAATAATGATAATCATCTGTGATTGTATCCTAGGTCTGTGTGTAGATTAAATTGAAGAAGTATACACTACAATTGCTCATATTGGCTGATTTGATATTTTATACTTACTGCTATTTGAATGTGATTAACAAGTGTTTTTTTCTGTTACCAATGAATGTTGCATTTAGTAATTCTTGAGTGAGCTTGAAATGCTAATATAATTGTGTGGAATATACGACCTGTTGTCTGCGGATGTAATACTCAATGACATAAATAAAACAACTATGTTCTTGACATAAATCTGACACTCATTGTGCTCCTGAGCATACTTTTTCACACCTGATATACCCTCTGGTATAGGTAGGTCCATGGACATTTTTTTGATGGGTGTATATATATATATATATATATATATATAACGATAAAAAAAATATCCATACACCACATGAACATATATATATATATATATATATATATATCGTGAATAATCTGACCACTCGTACATGTGGGCTAGGTCTCAAAGCAGCAGAGAAATGCAAATCACGATTGTGTTATAAGATTCTTTATGTAAATATCATGAACCAGCTCCTAATATTTGTGGGTGCTCTTTCCAGAATTGGGCTCCAATAATATCCACATTCAAGTGAGATATAACAGACTTGACAACTGTCACACTGTCTTGTTCAACGACAGATTCTGTCCCGGTTGAAGCGACATTCACATGAGGGTCAACTTCGCTGACCTGCAAAAAACACAACTTTCAATATTAAACACATTTATATTGAAAAAGATTCCTGCATCCCCCACACACCCTCATTCATTCATAAAAACGGAGTTGGAATTCAGTTCAGCTTATAGTTTAACATGTTTTAGCAAAATGTGTCAGAGCTAGTTTCATATAAGCCTCTCAGTGAACATATATGGCAGACATTTCCCATATTGACTGTGTCAACAAGGAGCTACATTATTACAGCCATTGAAAAGTGTGTATAATGATAGCAGAACATTTGTGAATGTACCCACTTTGACTTTGATCATTGTGGTGCCTTTTCGATACAATTCAGGTAGGTCATTGTAATTTGTGTTGAATTGAGAGAACAATAACTCATTCTTCTCTCCCGACACAGTTCCCTGTAAAGCCATGCCAAAAATAGGTCAGTGCAGAGAATCCAGGTCAGAATTTACCCGACAAATGAAACAATGCAATAGTTCCTTCTTAATACATTGTGCAATTTAATGGGGCAGGTCACTAAAAGTACAATTACTAAGATCTGATTTATTGAAATCCATTAGATTTTGCAACAAACCTTGAGTCTTTCTTGAGCTTCGTTTGGACTCAGTCCTGCTTCTTGGATTAACTTCCAAAAACATGTGTTGTACAAATTGTTTATATGACCTGATCCAAGAAAGACGTGAAGCAAATTGTTGAAGCTGGCACGTGTTGTGAGGGATATGATATCAAACAAGTTATTCTGAGGTCCAAACATAATCAATTACTTACAATCAGCCTGTCTCCAACTAAGATAATCTTTCAGATTCTGTAAGGTAGGATACAAAACCACTCTAGCATCAAAAGCTGGTGGATACAACAAGGACTCAGAGGCAAAGAAATCTGGCCAATGGTAGACAAAGGAGGAAGCAAATAGGCTGCATATGTTGGTCATCAGCTTACTGAAATACAGTCCAATTTCAACACACATGTTGGTGCTTTTATTCACAAGAACAAAACAATAACCGATCATAGATGAGTTGTACAGAGCAGAAATTAACTCATTCCATAACATGTGGTCACATCTGAAAATAAAGTAAGGTAAGAGTAAAATATTTTATCCTCTTTTAACTAAATGTTTATCTGCAAGCTATAAACATAATCTCACCTTCCTCTCCTGTTGTAAGCCTTGGCATTCTTTCTGAACACGAAGCTGTACTCGTCACTTTGACCGTAAGCTAGAACAATATCCCTGAACTCAATCATGACACGTTCAGCGGATTTCGACATCAACTTCAGAGAACGGTCATCATTTGGTTTCACAAACTTGTGCTTATCTGAAAACCTAGAGAAGAAAATATGTTATTCAAGCAAATGTAAGCATTAAACTAATCAGCTTTAATGCAAAGAAAAAATGAACACACACTTATGAAATCCTTTTCCATCAATACGTATGACAATCCATGTGTTAGGAAGGCATCTGTCCTCTGTTTCAAACTCCCTTACATACTCAAATCTACTCTTAGCCATTATTGCTGAAGTGGAGAATCTTCCAATCACAGGCAGGCTTGCTTTCTGGGATGTAAATGTTGTTGAAGTACTTGTAGTCCTTAGAAGCAATGGACTGAAAATAAACAGACAGACAATTCCAATCATGGTAGCAAAGAGTGACAAACTCCCACACAGGTCACAAAATATAACCACTGGTGCAGATTGTCAAATGAGTAAAAGCTGCCCATATTAAGTGTGTGGTAGAAGGTGGTTAGTCACTTCATTGAGTTATAAGGGATGGAGGATGCACACCCAGACATCAAATTTAGAGCGAGTCTTTACCACCTAAAACACTACCGTCTAGCACTGCTGCAGCTCCCCAGCAAGAGCTGGTTGCTTTGATACCCATCAGGTCTTACTTGGGCCTAGCCAAACTAACATGCCAAGAAGACAAATGAAAGCTGAACTCCTTAATGAGAAAAAAAAATCGGGCATTTTGTTCATAGAGTCATCAACCTTACTTGCTCTGTGTTTCCTTAGCCAATGTAACAATCTTTTTAAAATACACAGTGGGGCAACATAGACTAGACCAATTTGAAGCAAATTAATTGTCTGAGAGACACAACATGGTAGCTGAATAAGATCTGCTTTCGTGTATTTCAAATGACATCAAATATTGGAAGTGAGCTTACCCAAATAGACAGAATAACGATTGTATAACTTAACATTCCCTCTAGAATATTTGACAGGCCGATAGTCGGATACTGTGAACCATCACAAACCTTTAATGATATCAACTTCAATCATAGGGGCAAATCACTTATAGAAAATTGCCACCGCTGAAAACATGCAGACCAGGAGCACACATTTTCAGCACACATTGAGATGATCATGGTATTTACAACAGAAAGCCCTTTGCAAAATCAAATGATGGTTGATTAGCTAATATCATCTCTTTACATGGATACTTGCCATTATTATGTTCCATAAAATTATATGAATTTGAATCAGAAGGGCATACTTTCAAATGAACAACACCTGATTTGTTATTCAAGGCATAATAGTATCTATTTTGTAGCTGTTAAAGCAACAAATTGAAACCAGTAGTCAACTGATGATTTTTTTTAAAACCACAGAGGGTCAGATTAGCCCCGACTCAGACATCAAGCTCAAGGAGATCGTCAGTACTTTCCTCCAGGGCTTCATGCCAAAAAACCAGCCACCAGCTCTAATTTATTGTCATCATGTTCAAACTTAATACGGTACCTTAAGATTGGAGCAGCATCGAACTGAGAGTTATGAAGAAAAAAAATATTTTTTGTCTTTATTTTATTTTCTACTTAGTCTGTATGGCATGAATTTATTCTCTCTAGGACTATTGAACTGTATTGTCTCTAAGGCGATTGAATGAAAAATGAAGACTACTAGGATGAACCTCAAATGGTCAGTATCCTTCTTTTTGTTCTTTACTTAAATGTTTCGGCTGACAATGATTTGGTCTGTGAACAACCACATCAAATATCAACTGCTATTTTAGTTGTCAACGAGAGATTTATTACCAACAGAACAACAAACACAGAACATGCTCTTGATCAAGTTGGAAACAACCAAAATGAAACCACTCCATCTCACACTTGAGGCGGTCACAAAAGCATGTGCCTATGAGGATAAACGTATGAGTGCTGACAAGAAATTGAAGAATGGATTCAACATTTGAATGATTATAGACTAGCCATGCATGATGTCTCATTGTATATATTTATACTACTGTCAGACATGGGCTATTTAAAGACCAGACAAATAATAATGACCTCCGATAGATCTTAGAACGAAGATAGAAAGATATATATTTATCGATCTATAACCTCCGGTAGATTTTAGAACCAAGAGAGAAAGATTTATATAATCGATCTAATGATCCCGCTCCTTTTTTTAGTAGAAGCGGTGTCGTTATATCGATTATATAAATCTTTCTATGTTCGTTCTAAGATCTATCATGGGTCATAGATCGATAAATATATATATTTCTATCTTCATCCTACCTTCTGATTCGAATCCCTGTGGCTAATACCACGGCACAACTGTTAAAAAAAGAATGACTAAAGCCACCAGAATCCAGATAGGCAATGCACTCGCCCCTGGTGTTTTGATGATCTGATGCCACCAATATGGCGGATATGAGAGATCGAAAGTAGTAAACAGCGCGGACGCTGTCAGACGCGAAGTTTCTTTGCTCAGCCACCAGAGTACCTGGCCGAGAACCGGTGCTGATTATGAACCCCCACACTTCACCACTGTTCAAGTGTCACTTGCAGACGAATTCTGACATCGATTAAAATGTCGGTCTCAAACCGCATAAAATCAAGTAACGGAAGGAAAGTTATTAAACAGTGATTAAATAAGATATATTATTTTACGCGTCTGTGGCACTTTGATTTGTTATATTCAACGGAAACTGCAATTACACTTGAACTTACATCAATCTCATGGTAAAATGCCAAGCGGAAGTGAAAACACTGATGAAATATTGCTGCTATTAAAAGCAACTAATTTCGTTGTTGTTGTTGTTGTTGTTGTTTCCCGGTAAAGCAGTTCGGCAACTATAGGCCACGTACTGCTAAAAAAAAAAGAAAAAGGAAAAAAAAGAAAAAAGAAAAGAAACATGTATGAACATGCCATCAGAGGGCGCCAAGTAGGGTGGGTTGTACGAGGAGGGAGACAGTTGATCTATATTGTATATCATAATGTAGAAACGATCAATAGAAGTGAGACTAAAACTAGATTCGGCAGGCACGCCATCGGCAAGTCTTCCAATGGCAAGCAATCGGGTCTGTGATTGCGCCTTGTGAAGAAACCCTATGCGCAGCACACGTTTACGATAGATGTCAGCGAGGGGAGTTGGTAACGCGCACTATTTTTTCGATAGATGTCACAAGCTGCAGCCCCTTAGATGTTTTGATCTGACCCCATAGCAGATGTTTTGACATGACCCCTTAACCAAGTCAATAAAAAGCCGAGGGTATGGCACTAAGCCGGTCTCAGTGGCTTGGTGGTTTACTGCTTTGCCTTTTGATCCACAGGCTGTGGGTTCGACTCCAAGGTGTGACAACCTGACTCGTGACTCGGATACAAATGGTGGTCACATCTTTGAAAAGGGATGTAAAGATCCTTTGAGGACGACGTGCACCCTAGCAGTGACCAGTTTAGAGTAATTTACTCAATTGTAGTCGTACATAGCTTAGTTGCTAAATACGAATATGTTTCGATGCACACAAAACACACACACACCCACATTACTGGTCGATTACGTAAGGTTAGGACTTCCTTGAGTTGGCACAAGCGCCAACGGCATGTCTTCCAACGGCAAGCCTTGTATCTATATATTTGTATATATAGATATATTATGTAAATATATGATATATATATATATATATATATATATCTGTATATATAGATATATATATCATATATATATATATACATACTATATAATATTATATATATATATATAAACACCACCACACACACACTATAGGTTTGGCCTACTTAGAGTTGGCACATGCGCCAACGGCATGTCTTCCAACGACAAGCCTGGACGACCAGCAATACAGTACCAACAATATACCACAAACAATATAGCTCTATAGATGATATATATATATCTATATATATATATATATATAGATATAGATATATATATATATATATATATATATATCTAGATATATATATATAGGATTTATATATATATGTATAAATACATGTATTTTATATACATATATTTATTTTTATATTATATATATGTGTATGTGTATATTTTATATATATATATGTATATAGGTATGTATATAAATATGTATATATATATACATTTATTTATCTATCTATGTATATATGTATATTTATATATATGTATATATATATATGGTATATATATATATGTATGTACATATATATATATATGTATATATATATGTATATATGTATATATACATCTATGTGGTATATATAGATGTGTGTATATATATAAATATATTATATATATATATATACAGATATGTATATATATCTATGTATATATCTCTATATATGTATATATATATATTTATATATATATATATATATATATATTACATATATATATCCCTACGTATTGTATAAACACACACAACACTTATTAAATATTTCACATAATATGCTATTTATAGATAGCTGCTCGGCGCTCGGAAGCTTGGCATCGGAAACCGTGTGTATACATACATATAGATATATATATATATATATATATAGATATAGATATATATATATATATATATTAGATATAAATATATATATATAGATATATAAATATATATATATATATATATATATATATATATATATATATATATATATATATATATATATATATGTGCGTGTATGCGTGTTTGCGTATATATACCCGCTTTGATTGCACCGGGACATCCAGTGCACACTGTCGCTGAGACATAAAGACAGTATATACACGGACCGATAATAGCCGGTAACGCGCACTATTATAAGCTGCCGCTTAGATGTTTTGACATGACCCCTTTGCCAAGTCAATATTGAGCCGACGAAAGTGAGAAATGCCGCTGGTCGATTACGTAAGGTTTAGCCTGTTTTGACATGACCCCCTACCCAAGTCAATGCAAACCCAGCCAAGGCCTTTGGTCGATTACGTAAGATTTGGCCTACTTAAACACGAACTGCTGTTAGCCTGCCACTAAGCTGCTGCAGTAGAAAACCTTGAAACTAATCGTCCTTTTTACTGTTTTTTGTTACTGTGAATGCTAAAAATACTGTTACAATCATTATCACGAGGCCAAGTTCTAAATACTGACAAAATTTCATGTCCGTAAATACAGCCGTTTCAGAGATATCAGCGAGGAGAGAACTCGTAGCAAAAATCGCGATAGGTACTCTAAAAATATATGTCATTATACAAAGTACAAAAGGTGAAAAAACAAGTATTTTTTCGCCTATTCCATGCTACGATAATTGCTTGTTACAACCATATAACTCATATGTTCGTAACTGCAGTAGTTATGGAGGAGATAGTTACAGAAAATGGGGGAAAAAATCGACGAAAAATCGATCCCATAAGCCTCCAACACTGCGCATGCGCGTCAAATTGGATCGGCAGTTGTGTCCCAACTTGATCTATCATTACCCAAAATTTCATGTTGATATGTTTAACCGTTCCGGAGAAAAGCCCGAAAAACCTTGACTGGAAGAAAAAAAAAAAAAAAAAAAAAAAAATACTGGCTAAACCAATATGTCTTCCAACTATCGTTGGAAGACATAATAAAGAGGAGTTTGGTTCTTTACAGGCCCCGTGATTTTGGATTTTTATTGTTAATAATTTTAAGTAAAAAATGAAATTAAAATAATGAAAAATGATATGAGGTGCTCCTAATTAGAGTGCTGAAGGATGCAAAATATAGATGGTTTCTCACACTGGGGGCCGCTCCAGTGCATTAAAGTAAGAAATAAATTGGCCCTAAAGTACACCATGTCCTTATAAGGACTTGGGGGTTCCTGGATAGAAATTTTTTTTTAGTGAGGGATAGAAGAAAATAACTAAAAGGTGAACAGAGAATGATTGAAGAGTAAGAGAGTTATGATGGGTTTGATGAAGGGGGGAGGGTCGATACAAAACGTTTGCTATTGTGAATGTATGAGATGGTGTATTTTATGATATCTTGTTGGAACAAGTTATGGATGTTTAGTGTGTAATTAAGGGAGTTAAGTTTGTTGATGAGTGGGGAGCGGAGGTTTGAGTAATTGGGGCATTCAAAGAAAAAGTGATGAGAGGTTTCTGGCAAAGGGCAGTAATGACAGATAGGGTTGGGATGTAAGGAGCGATAGTGCTTACTTTTGTAGTATTGTAGAAGGGGGTTGTCTAATGCTATTAATGTTAAGATCTTGTCGGAAAATATGTTATTACTGAAGGTATGGGGTTTATAGTCTATTGTGGATTTAATATGTTTGAAGGTTGAGGAGGAGTTGTTCCACTCTTCTTGCCAGGTTTGTATTAAGTGTTTATTTATGATAGAATAGTGTGTGTTTAGATCTAAGGGTATGGGTTGGATAAAGGGGTTTAGAATGAGATTTTTTGGCTTCTGAGTCTGCAGTTTCATTTCCCTGGATTCCGCAATGAGCAGGAATCCAGGCTATTAAGGTATAATAGTTGTGATGAGCAAGAAGAGTGGAAAGGTATTTGATTTCATGGATGAAGGGATTTAGAGTTTTGTTTCTGAGTGCAATAACAACTGAGAGGGAGTCTGTGAGGATTATAGGGTTTGGAAGGTTAGTATGAAGAGCTAAATAAAGAGAATTTATGATGGCTAACGCTTCAGCTACAAAGATGGAAAAAAAGGAATGAATACGTGAGGATTTATTATACTTTAGAGATGGGATAGTTAGGGCGTAGGAGGTACTTGTGTTATTTTTGGAGCCATCTGTGTAAATATGAGTAGAGTTTGAGGGGAGTTGACTGATGAGCTGAAGAGCTAAATTTTTATTGTATGCTGGGTGGTCTTTAATTACTTTGTCAGTTAGTTCAGTGTTTAATAAAGGGTTAATTAGATGCCAGGGTGGAAAGGGGTATGCAGGTAGAGGTGATATGATGGGATGAGATAATGTGAAAGGGAGGGTTGAGCTGCTGGTAAGTTTACGTTTATGTTTAATTTTGTTATGCCAAGATTCTTCAAAAATATGTTGAGTAGGAAGATTATGGGTTTTGGATCTTATTTGATATTTTAGGGTGGATTTTAGAAGCTGTAAAGGGATTGGGGGAAAACCAGTTGAAGCCTGGAGAGGAATTATAGGTGTAGATTGGTGTGATTTAGTGATGGCTCTGAGAGTGGCTGATTGAGCAATGTCTAATTTGTGGATGGTAGTTTTACATGCAGTGATGATAGCTGGGGCACCATAAAGGATGTATTGTAATGAGTGTGATGAATGGATTTTGCATGATGTTGATTTGTTTGTGCCCCAGGAAGTGCCACTGATGTATCTAATGAGGTTGGTGATTTTTTGGCACTTCGATACTGTATGTGATGTGATGTGGTCTCTCCAGGTTAGACCTTTGTCGAGGATGATTCCAAGATATTTTGTAGAGTCGTGTTTAGGGATAGGTTTATTGTTAAAGTAAAAAGTGGGTAGATGATGTTTTTTTTGTTAGTTCCAAAGTGGACAGTTTTTGATTTTGAGGGGGGAAAAGGAGACGCCCCATTTAGAGGCCCATTTTTGAATATTGAGGAGGTGATTTTGTAAAGATTTGGTGAGTCTGGATGATAGTTTACCAGTAGCCCATATAGTAATGTCATCTGCATAAATAGAAGAAGTACTAGGGGTGGGAATGTCATTAATAAATATGTTAAAGAGAGTAGGGGATAGTACACTACCTTGAGGTACTCCATTGTCTGTGGATAGTGAAGAGGAAAGGGTGTTGTTAGCTTTTAACTTGAATGGTTCTATTAGATAGGAAGTTATGAATCCAATTGAGGGCAAGGCCTGTAATTCCTAATGTTTTGGCTTTAATTTCTATTGAGGGTCTGTTTACCATGTCAAAAGCTTTAGAGATATCGAGGAAAATAGCATGAGTTTTTTTATTGTTGAGGAGACCTTTATTAATGGAGTCAGTAAGGAGAAGAATGTTATCGATAGTACTATGGTGGGGTCGAAAAGCTGTGAGATTGGGATGATATAGATTGTTGTGCTCAAGGTGCCAGGAAAATCTGTTATTATTTTAATATGGATTCAAACATTTTGGAGGCAACAGAGGTGAGGCTGATTGGACGGTAGGAAGAGGGATCGTGCGAATTAAGACTGGGTTTTAGAATGGGTATAATTATAGAAGAATTCCAAGAAGGAGGGGTAGTAGAGGATTGCCATAATTGGTTAAAAATTTGTAGGAGTACCTCAAGGGAATCAGGAGGAAGATGAAGAAAAAAGGGGTATATAAGAAGATCTTTTCCAGGCGATGTATTTTTTGTTTTGTTAACTGCGTTTGTTACTTCTTGAATAGTGAAAGGTTCATTAAGAGGAGAAGTTTCATTGATTTTGTTGTTGATTAGTGGTGGTGATGGATTCAGGAGTAAAGTCAGGGGGGTAGATTATGATTAGAGCTAGTTTCTACGAAATGAGATGCAAGAACATTAGTGATTTGTTGATTGCTATTTGTATAAAGATTATTATGGGTTGTTAGAAGAGGGGGGATTGGAGAGTGAGAATGATTGCCTTTTAAAATATTAACTGTGCTCCAAAGTTGTTTGAGATTAGGAGAATTTAAAGATGAACATTTATCTTGCCAGTATTTAGCTTTTGTTTGCTTTAAAACGTATTTGACTTTAGCAATGGATTTTTTGAGTTGAATTTTGTTATCAAGGGTTTTATTATGATAATATTTATTACGAGCTTTGTTTCTTTCTTTTATTGCATAAGTACAAGCATCACTCCACCAGGGATGGGATTGAGGTTGTTTACTTTTTTTGTGGGTTGAAAGGAATGGACAAGTGAGCTATGTCAATTAGAGTGTTGTAAAAATTTTCATATGAGGTAAGCGGATTTGTTGATAGAATTTCAGGGGTAATTTTCGTTGGTTACAGAGTTTTTGAAAAAGTGGCCAATTAGCTTTTTTAACGATCCATTTTGGTGATGGAGAGGAGGCGGGGGATGAGATTGAATGGTTATTGGTAATGGAGAGATGATAGAGTGATCACTTCCCATTGTATTGTGGGTGCTTTTAAAGAAGAATTTATGCGAAATGTCTGGAGAAATGAGAATTCGATCAAGAATATTTGAACCGTTATTATTGAAGTGAGTAGGAGAACTATCGTTGAGAAGAGTAATATTGTTGTCTTGGACTATTTCAAAAAGGGAATTGCCTTTATCGTTAGGGAGGGGATGATACCAAAAAGTGGTGGTGGCCATTAAAATCACCAACTATTATATTTCGAGGAAGATTGAGGGAAGGCTGGTATTGATCTGGGTCAAGGGAGTAGAGATTGTCATAAATGTTTGAGATATGATAAATTTGATTTGAAATGTTAAATTGAATGGTTGATGTTCTATTTCAGAAGAAGTTAAACTAATAATTTTGTGTGGAATGTTTTGATTGATTAGAATAGCTAGTCCTCCGTGGTTTGCTGAAGTTCTGTAATTGCGAATGATATCATAATTTGGAATTTTTGAGTTGTGAATAGATTTAAGAAAAGTTTCTTGTAGGCAGATTATTGTTGGCTTGGGATTGGAATTTTGGAGGAAATGAGAAAATTCAGGTTGTTGAGATTGAAGGCCTCTGCAATTCCAAGACCATATTGTGATATTTGATTGATGAGAGGAGTTCAAAGAGTGAGTTGAATTATTTGGGTCATGTGGAGGGGGGAATTTGGAGTTGAGAAGAGTGATGAGAAGTGATAATATCAGAAAGGATGAAAGGATGAGAGAGGCAGGATGATAGATACAATGAGAAGCTTTCATCAGATTTATGAAGGTGGATGATTAAGATAAAGTTGTAGTTGATTGGTAACGATAGAATGTTGGTTTATTGCTTGGATGAGGGTACTGGGGAGGATGTTGACATTGAGTAGTTCTTGGGCAAATGCAGAGAGAATATTGGCTTTTGAGTCGGGTGAGAGGTGAGATGAGAGGATAGCTGTGGAGAGGTAAACAAAGTCAGATAATTTGATAGCTGGGGAGGGTTGTGTTGACTGAGATGGGGATGGAGTGGGAGTGGGAGTGGATCGGTAAATTGGAGCAGAGGAAGGAGTTGTAGTTTTGGCAGGTGTTGTAGAAGTAGTAGAGGGTATAGTAGGATGAGGGGTCGATGATGGTTTGGTTGATTTAGATGAATGAGGTAGGTAGGAGGTTTGAGTTTTGGGGGATAGGGGGGGTGATGTCGAAGTAGGGAGAGGAGAAGGGGAAGGGGGGGGGAAACATAAGATGGTTGAGGATGGGGAGTAGGGGGAACAAGGGATGCTGCTTGGGCGTATGAAATGTTTTTTGGTGAATTTGATTTGATTGATTGATTGGGCTTTACTGTAAGAGCGACAGCCTTTATAGGCTGCGCTGTGGTTACCACCACAATTGGACATTTTTTTCTCTTTAGTTTGACATTGAGTAAAGGGGTGGTGCTCTCCACAGCTTGGACAAGAGGTGTTATTTGGGCAGAAAGGGGAAGTATGGCCATATCCGTTGCATTTAAAACATCTGGTGGGGTTGGGTATGTAAAGTTTAACGTTGTGAAAGGAGTATCCTATTTGTACTTTGGTGGGGAGGATAGGAGTAGAAAAGGTTAGTTCAACAGATTCTGTAGGTGTGATTTTTTCCTAGTCTTCGGATATTGATAACATCAAAAGGTTTGAGTGCCAAAAGGAGATCAGAATCTGGAATGTCAGTAGTAACACCATGAATGATGCCTTAGTTTCAGGTTTTTTTTGGTTGAAGAATTTTAGTGGTGACGGGGATTTTTCCAAGAGATTGGGTGTTTTGCAAAAGGGTGGCTTGTGATTTTGAAACTATAAGCGTAATAGAGGAACCTGTTTTGGTGGTGATGAAATCTGGACCTATGATGTTGATGATCTCTTTTTGAACTATGATGGGGTTTATTTTGACTATGTTGAGTTTGCTGCTAAATATATTGACTTTTACAGTTTGTGGGGGGTTCATTTGTTGTTGTTTGTGAGGAAGTGAGGGAGATGATTCATGGGGTCGTTTTCTTCGAAGGGGTTGTTGTTCCTCCAAAGACTCGTCCATTGAAATGTTGGGCGAGGACAAGCAAGATGAATAGAGTTTGTGAGGGGAAGTTATAGTTAAGGGGTTGTCAGAGCGAGGTTCTAGGTTGTTGATGGATAGAGGGCTGTTCATGATTGGGATGTATGAAATGAACACAAAAAATGATAATATGATGCCGTTTAACTAAAATAGGGAAATGGTGCTTTAATCGTAAATGAAATGTGGTGAAAAAAAACAGAACAAAAAAAAAAAAAAGACTTAACAGTTTGATGAAGGTAATCCCAACACTAATCCGGTGTCCAGCTGGGAGGGGTGGAGTCCACGGGAGGACCAAGTCCTACCCAAAATTTAGGAAAAATAATCCTATAATAAGGATTTTTTGTAACAAATGTGATAAGGAAAACAAATAAATGGGTGCCTTTAAGAATAACAAACTCCTCCAAGGTAATAAACTTGAAAAGAGAACGAAGAAAAATTGAAGCGAAAAATTTTGGCGTCAAAGATTCGGAGAAACATACACAACACGTCCGTATCCACTCAGTATGTGTGTGTGTCTCGACCGAGAATAGCTGGTAACGCGCACTATTATAAGCTGCCGCTTAGATGTTTTGAAATGACCCCTTTACCAAGTCAATATTGAGCCGACGAAAGTGATAAATGTCACTGTTCGATTACGTAAGGTTTAGCCTGTTTTGACATGACCCCCTACCCAAGTCAATGCAAACCCAGCCAAGGCCTCTAGTCGATTACGTAAGGTTTGGCCTACTTAAACAGCACCTGCTGTTAGCCTGCCGCTAAGCTGCTGCAGTAGAAAAGCTTGAAACTAATCGTCCTTTTTACTGTTTTTTTGTTACTGTGAATGGTAAAAATACTGTTACAATCATTATCACGAGGCCAAGTTCTAAATACTGACAAAATGTCATGTGCGTAAATACAGCCGTTTCAGAGATATCAGCGAGGAGAGAACTCGTAGCAAAAATCGCGATAGGTACTCTAAAAAAAATGTCATTATACAAAGTACAAAAGGTGAAAACAAGTATTTTTGTTCGCCTATTCCATGCTACGATAATTGCTTGTTACAACCATATAACTCATATGTTCGTAACTGCAGTAGTTATGGAGGAGATAGTTACAGAAATGGGGGAAAAAATCGACGAAAAATCCATCCCATTGGCTACCAATGATCACTGCGCCCTTGTTGTATTCAGTTTAATTTATTGTAGGGAAAGTGTGTAAGATGTTATAGATACAAATGGCATTAACGCGATGTATTATTTATTATTGGGTAGTTAAGTACATTTTAATGATAAGGTAATCGTCGATAATTGAGAAGCTCGCGGTGTGCAATAAAGAAGCGTTTTTCGGCAAATTGATGAAATTGTTATTTTGCTTTCAATTTTTTGTAGTTGCAAGACTCGTTTACGATCCGTTCGTGTTATTAGGATCCTCAGATCATCGATGGTTAATCGATAATGGCTAATTGACACAGCCTCGGTACTTTAGTTTGCAAAACTACTCAAATGAATAGCGATCTGGAACAGCTGCTACGCATGCACAACTCAACCATTTTCTTGTATTATCGCTCCTTTTCTGCTTCGGATGTATTGTAGCGTCTACTGTGTGCCATGTATTTATTATGTCTTCCAACGATAGTTGGAAGACATATTGGTTTAGCCAGTATTTTTTTTTTTTTTTTTTTTTCTTTCTCCAGTCAAAAGCTGGAGATCAAGTAAACTTTGTGAATATTGTTACATGCATCTTAATTATGTACATGTATTAGTTAATTACCTAATTACATAGAAAAATTACAAGTCAACGATCACGGACGCTGCCTGCCTCGCGGACTCGCAATGCGCGGCGCTCGCGCCAGGCAAAAGTTTTCCCGAATTCACCTTTGACCCGCGCATCGGCGCATGCGCAGTCGGAACTCCGAAGGGGTCTATTAGATTCGCGCTGTTGATGTCAACATCTG
>CM067351.1:37763952-37777142 GCA_034190875.2 Urechis unicinctus | reverse complement strand
AGCTGCTGCAGTAGAAAACCTTGAAACTAATCGTCCTTTTTACTGTTTTTTTGTTACTGTGAATGCTAAAAATACTGTTACAATCATTATCACGAGGCCAAGTTCTAAATACTGACAAAATGTCATGTCCGTAAATACAGCCGTTTCAGATATATCAGCGAGGAGAGAACTCGTAGCAAAAATCGCGATAGGTACTCTAAAATACATGTCATTATACAAAGTACAAAAGGTGAAAACAAGTATTTTTTTCGCCTATTCCATGCTACGATAATTGCTTGTTACAAACCATATAATTCATATGTTCGTAACTGCAGTAGTTATGGAGGAGATAGTTACAGAAAATGGGGGAAAAAATCGACGAAAAATCGATCCCATAAGCCTCCAACACTGCGCATGCGCGTCAAACTGGATCGGCAGTTGTGTCTCAACTTGATCTATCATTCCCCAAAATTTCATGTTGATATGTTTAACCGTTCCGGAGAAAAGCCCGAAAAACCTTGATTGGAGAAAAAAAACCAAAAAAACAAACAAACATTCTGACTAAACCAAATATGTCATATATATATATATATATATATATATATATATATATATATATATATATATATATATATATATATATATATATATAATCTATATATATATATATAGATATATATTATATATATATATATATATATATATATATATATATATATATATATATATATATATACATGTCTTATATATATATATTATATATTATATCTATTATATTATGTCTATATGTATATTTATATATATATGCCTATATATCTATCTATTTATCTCTATATCTCTATATGTCTCTCTCTCTCTCTCTCTCTCTCTATCTCTTTTTCTCTCTTTTTCTCTCTTTTATTTCTCTCTTTCCCCCCCCCCCTTCTAAATATACACATATATATGCTATTTATAGATAGCGGCTCGGCGCTCGGAAGCTTGGCATCGAAAACCGAGCGCCTGTGTGTATATATATATATATAAGTGTGCGTGCATGTGCGTTTGTGTATATATACCCCGCTTTGATTGCATTGGGACATCCAGTGCACACTGTCGCTGAGACAAACAAAAGACAGTATATATACACGGACCGAGAATAGCTGGTAACGCGCACTATTATAAGCTGCCGCTTAGATGTTTTGACATGACCCCTTTGCCAAGTCAATATTGAGCCGACGAAAGTGATAAATGTCACTGGTCGATTACGTAAGGTTTAGCCTGTTTTGACATGACCCCCTACCCAAGTCAATGCAACCCAGCCAAGGCCTCTGGTCGATTACGTAAGGTTTGGCCTACTTAAACAGCACCTGCTGTTAGCCTGCCGCTAAGCTGCTGCAGTAGAAAACCTTGAAACTAATCGTCCTTTTTACTGTTTTTTGTTACTGTGAATGCTAAAAATACTGTTACAATCATTATCACGAGGCCAAGTTCTAAATACTGACAAAATTTCATGTCCGTAAATACAGCCGTTTCAGAGATATCAGCGAGGAGAGAACTCGTAGCAAAAATCGCGATAGGTACTCTAAAATATATGTCATTATACAAAGTACAAAAGGTGAAAAACAGTATTTTTTTTCGCCTATTCCATTCTACGATAATTGCTTGTTACAACCATATAATTCATATGTTCGTAACTGCAGTAGTTATGGAGGAGATAGTTACAGAAAATGGGGGAAAAAATCGACGAAAAATCGATCCCATAAGCCTCCAAGCAGTTGTGTCCCAACTTGATCTATCATTCCCCAAAATTTCATGTTGATATGTTTAACCGTTCCGGAGAAAAACCCGAAAAACCTTGACTGGAAAAAAAAAAAAAAAACAAACAATTCTGGCTCTGGCTAAACTAATATGTCAATATATTATATATATATATATGCATATATATATATATGTATGTATATATATACATGTATATATACATATATATATATATATATATATATATATATATATATATATATATTATATATATATATATATATTTATATATATATTTATGTATATATGTATACTTATATAATATATATATATATATATATATATATATGTATGTATATATATATATGTATATGTATATATATATATATCTATATATATATATATAGATCTATATATATATATATCTATATATATATATACGTATATAAACACACACACTTATAAAATACACATATATATGCTATTTATAGATAGCGGCTCGGCGCTCGGAAGCTTGGCATCGAAAACCGAGCGCCTGTGTGTATACATATATATAAGTGTGCGTGCATGTGCGTTTGTGTATATATACCCGCTTTGTTGGCATTGGGACTTCCAGTGCACACTGTCGCTGAGACAAAAAGACAGTATATACACGGACCGAGACGAGCTGGTAACGCGCACTATTATAAGCTGCCGCTTAGATGTTTTGACATGACCCCTTTGCCAAGTCAATATTGAGCCGACGAAAGTGATAAATGTCACTGGTCGATTACGTAATGTTTAGCCTGTTTTGACATGACCCCCTACCCAAGTCAATGCAAACCCAGCCAAGGCCTCTGGTCGATTACGTAAGGTTTGGCCTACTTAAACAGCACCTGCTGTTAGCCTGCTGCTAAGCTGCTGCAGTAGAAAACCTTGAAACTAATCGTCCTTTTTACTGTTTTTTGTTACTGTGAATGCTAAAAATACTGTTACAATCATTATCACGAGGCCAAGTTCTAAATACTGACAAAATTTCATGTCCGTAAATACAGCCGTTTCAGAGATATCAGCGAGGAGAGAACTCGTAGCAAAAATCGCGATAGGTACTCTAAAATATATGTCATTATACAAAGTACAAAAGGTGAAAACAAGTATTTTTTTCGCCTATTCCATGCTACGATAATTGCTTGTTACAACCATATAACTCATATGTTCGTAACTGCAGTAGTTATGGAGGAGATAGTTACAGAAAATGGGGGAAAAATCGACGAAAAATCAATCCCATAAGCCTCCAACACTGCGCATGCGCGTCAAACTGGATCGCCAGTTGTGTCTCAACTTGATCTATCATTCCCCAAAATTTCATGTTGATATGTTTAACCGTTCCGGAGAAAAGCCTGAAAAACCTTGACTGGAGGAAAAAAAAAAAAAAAAAAAAAAAAAATTCTGGCTAAACCAATATGTCTTCCAACTATCGTTGGAAGACATAACTAGATTCGGCAGGCACGCCATCGGCAAGTCTTCCAATGGCAAGCATCGGGTCTGTGATTGCGCCTTGTTAAGAAACCCTATGCGCAACACACGTTTACGATAGATGTCAGCGAGGGGAGTTGGTAACGCGCACTATTTTTCGATAGATGTCACAAGCTGCAGCCCCTTAGATGTTTTGATATGACCCCTTAGCAGATGTTTTGACATGACCCCTTAACCAAGTCAATACAAAGCCGAGGGAATGGCACTAAGCCGGTCTCAGTGGCTTGGTGGTTTACTGCTTTGCCTTTTGATCTACAGGCTGTGGGTTCGACTCCAAGGTGTGACAACCTGACTCGTGACTCGGATGATCACATACAAATGGTGGTCACATCTTTGAAAAGGGGTGTAAAAGATCCTTTGAGGACGACGTGCTCCGTAGCAGTGACCAGTTTAGAGTAATTTACTCAAATGTAGTCGTACATAGCTTAGTTGCTTAATACGAATCTGTTTCGATGCACACAAACACACACACACCCACGTTACTGGTCGATTACGTAAGGTTTGGACTTCTTTGAGTTGGCACAAGCGCCAACGGCATGTCTTCCAACGGCAAGCCTGGACGACCAGCAATACGGTACCAACATATAAAACGGTACCAACATATATAATATCTATATAACTATATATATATATATATCTATATATATATATTATATATATATATATATCTTTATATATATATATATATATATATATCTATGTATATATAATATATATCTCTATATATATATATATCTATTTTTATATTTATATATATATATATATATATATATCTCTGTATCTCTTATGTCTCTCTATCTATATATCTCTCTCTATCTCTATATATATCTCTCTCTCTCTCTCTCTCTCTCCCCTCCTGTATGTCTCTCTCTGTCTCTCTCTTTCCCTCTCTCTCTGTCTCTATCTCTCTCTCTTCTATCTCTATCTCTCTCTCTCTCTGTCTCTCTCCCTGTCTCTCTCTATCTCTCTCTCTCTCTCTTTCTCTCTCTCTGTATATTATCTCTCTCTCTCTGTCTCTCTATATATATATCTCTCTCTCTATCCTCTCTCTCCCTCTGTCTCTCTCTATATCTCTCTCTCTCTCTCTCTCTCTCTCTCTCTATCCTCTCTCTGTTTTCTCTATATCTCTCTCTCTCTATATATGTCTCTGTCTCTCTCTCTCTCTCTCTCTCTCTCTCTCTCTCTCTCTCTCTCTATCTCTCTCTCTCTCTCTCTCTCTCTCTCTCTCTCTCTCTCTCTCTCTCTGTCTCTCCCTCTGTGGCTCTCTCTCTGTCTCTCTCTCTCTCTGTCTCTCTCTCCCTCTCTCTCTCTCTCTCTCTGTGTCTCTCTCTCTCTCTCTCTCTCTCTCTCCCGATAGCTCTGTCTCTCCCTCTCTGTCTCTCTATCTCTGTCTCTCTCTAGAGAGATCTCTCTCTCTCTCTATCTCTCTCTCTCTCTCTCTCTATCTCTCTCTCTCTCTCTCTCTCTATCCGTCTCTCCCCCCCCCACCCTTCTAAATATTCACATATATATGCTATTTATAGATAGCTGCTCGGCGCTCGGAAGCTTGGCAATGGAAACCGTGTGTATATATATATATATATATATATATATATATATATATATATATATATGTGCGTGTATGCGTGTTTGTGTATATATACCCGCTTTGATTGCACGGGGACATTCAGTGCACACTGTCGCTGAGACATAAAGACAGTATATACACGGACCGAGAATAGCTGGTAACGCGCACTATTATAAGATCACAAGCTGCTGCCGCTTAGATGCTGATTTTTGACATGACCCCTAAACCAAGTCAATACAGCCCGCGAAAGCGATGAATGCTGCCGCTGATTGATTACGTAAGGTTTGGCCTGTTTTTTGACATGACCCCTTAAAGCCAGCCAAGGTAAGCGATGAATGGCTCTGGTCGATTACGTAAGGTTTGGCCTACTTAGACACGAACTGCACATAGCCTGCGCTAAGCTGCTGCAGTAGAAAACCTTGAAACTAATCGTCCTTTTTACTGTTTTTTGTTACTGTGAATGCTTAAAAATACTGTTACAATCATTATCACGAGGCCAAGTTCTAAATACTGACAAAATTTCATGTGCGTAAATACAGCCGTTTCAGAGATATCAGCGAGGAGAGAAGTCGTAGCAAAAAATCGCGATAGGTACTCTAAAATAAATGTCATTATACAAAGTACAAAAGGTGAAAATAAGTATTTTTTTCGCCTATTCCATGCTACGATAATTGCGATAGTAGTTACAGAAATGGGGGAAAAAATCGACGAAAAATCAATCCCATTGGCTACCAATGATCACTGCGCCCTTGTTGTATTCAGTTTAATTTATTGTAGGGAAAGTGTGTAAGATGTTATAGATACAAATGGCATTAACGCGATGTATTATTTATTATTGGGTAGTTAATTGAGAAGCTCGCGGTGTGCAATAAAGAAGCGTTTTTCGGCAAATTGATGAAATTGTTATTTTGCTTTAATTTTTTTGTAGTTGCTAGACTCGTTTACGATCCGTTCGTGTTATTAGGATCCTCAGATCATCGATGGTTAATCGATAATGGCTAATTGACACAGCCTCGGTACTTTAGTTTGCAAAACTACTCAAATGAATAGCGATCTGGAACAGCTGCTACGCATGCACAACTCAACCATTTTCTTGTATTATCGCTCCTTTTCTGCTTCGGATGTATTGTAGCGTCTACTGTGTGCCATGTATTTATTATGTCTTCCAACGATAGTTGGAAGACATATTGGTTTAGCCAGTATTTTTTTTTTTTTTTTTTTTTTTTTTTTTTCTTTCTCCAGTCAAAAGCTGGAGATCAAGTAAACTTTGTGAATATTGTTACATGCATCTTAATTATGTACATGTATTAGTTAATTACCTAATTACATAGAAAAATTACAAGTCAACGATCACGGACGCTGCCTGCCTCGCGGATTCGCAATGCGCGGCGCTCGCGCCAGGCAAAAGTTTTCCCGAATTCACCTTTGACCCCGCGCATCGGCGCATGCGCAGTCGGAACTCCGAAGGGGTCTATTAGATTCGCGCTGTTGATGTCAACATCTGATTTAATTTTTATCACCATTGAACTGATATTTACGATTTTATTAGCAATCGAAAATTTGACGAAAATTGACGGAGTGAAATTTGTTTTTTCAACTCAACGCGCTTTGAAAAGGACAAATATATTGATTGCATATGTCAATTATGAAAGTTTGGTAATTCCATCAGCTTTCAGAAAATGTAAATTTTGTTACGATCGGACCAAAATTAATGAATCTATTGCGAAATTAAAAAGTTTAGAGATTTTGGCTACCAGAAGTTTTCGACCTGCTACGATTTTTTTTATGATGCATTATTTACAACTAAGTATATTTAGAAAAAGTTTACAATTACACTACACTTTCAGAATATGTTGACTGTATTGAAATTTAATAGTAAAGCATGGACATATTGAACATTGAACTTGTGTCATTTTTTATAAACTTTGATGCTTTC
Organism: Urechis unicinctus; assembly: GCA_034190875.2. NCBI lineage: Eukaryota > Metazoa > Annelida > Polychaeta > Xenopneusta > Urechidae > Urechis > Urechis unicinctus. The sequence goes on along the minus strand of CM067351.1, from coordinate 37,770,408 downwards.
GTGACCGGAAGTGACGCCATCGAAATTCATGAAATCTATGGATCCGACTTAAGCTGTCATGGAGCACATGTGACCCAATTTTTATCATTATCGGACATATATTGACGGTTTTAAAGGCGCTCAAAATATTCATGAAACTTATGTTGTCATTCGGACCGATAGCACGATTTTTCGACCTTAGGCGCTTGGGAAAACCGTTGGTTCGATGGTCCAATATGTCATAAGAAAAAGTTTGCTATTAGAATGAGCTACACAATGGTGTAAACTATGTAACGATCCGACCATTATTAACGGAGTTAGACGAGATACTAGTTTTTCACTTATTTGATAACCTTGACCTTAGTTTTGGGTCAAGGTCAAAACAAAACCTATTGGTTCTGCGCATTAATCATGCCTAGCGATTGAAGAAAAAATAAATTGAAAATATCAAAAATTGCGACCTGTATCGCGGATCAAAAAATTGTTTACATACATACATACATACATACATACATACATACATACATACATACATACATACATACATACATACATACATACATACATACATACATACATACATACATACATACATACATACATACACACACACACACACACACACACACACACACACACACACACACACACACACACACACACACACACACACATACATACATACATACATACATACATACATACATACATACATACATACATACATACATACATACATACATACATACATACATACATACATACATACATACACAAGTTAATAATGACAAACGCGACTGACCAACGTAACTTGGCGTTATGATTACGCCAAGTTAAAAATTGAAAATATCAAAAATTGCGACCTGTATCGCGGATCAAAAAATTGTTTACATACACGCATACATACATACATACATACATAATGGCAAACGCGACTGACTAACGTAACTTGGCGTTATGATTACGCCAATTTAATAAACATACATACATACATACATAATGACAAACGCGACTGACTAACGTAACTTGGCGTTATGATTACGCCAAGTTAATGACAAACGCGACTGACCAACGTAACTTGGCGTTATGATTACGCCAAGTTAACAAACTTACAAACGTGACTGACTAACGTAACTTGGCGTTATGATTACGCCAAGTTAACAAACCGGGGTGATCGCCATAACTTGACGTTATGACAACGCCAAGTTAAAAATCATAACGTCGATAATAAGAGTCGGAGTAACGTTGTGAAATTAGTTGCGAGAGAGGAGGTTGTGAGGGCACCGTAGTATGCGGACGTGTTGTGTATGTTTCTCCGGATCTTTGGCGCCAAAATTTTTCGCTTCAATTTTTCTTCGTTCTCTTTTCAAGTTTATTACCTTGGAGGAGTTTGTTATTCTTGAAGGCACCCATTTATTTGTTTTCCTTATCACATTTGCTACATAAAAATCCTTATTATAGGATTATATTCCTAAATTTTGGGTAGGACTTGGTCCTCCCGTGGACTCCACCCCTCCCAGCTGGACACCGGATTAGTGTTGGGATTATCTTCATCAAACTGTTAAGTCTTTTTTTTCTTTTGTTCTGTTTTTTTTCACCACATTTCATTTACGATTAAAGCACCATTTCCCTATTTTAGTTAAACGGCATCATATTATCATTTTTTGTGTTCATTTCATACATCCCAATCATGAACAGCCCTCTATCCATCAACAACCTAGAACCCTCGCTCTGACAACCCCTTAACTATAACTTCCCCTCACAAACTCTATTCATCTTGCTTGTCCTCGCCCAACATTTCAATGGACGAGTCTTTGGAGGAACAACAACCCCTTCGAAGAAAACGACCCCATGAATCATCTCCCTCACTTCCTCACAAACAACAACAAATGAACCCCCCACAAACTGTAAAAGTCAATATATTTAGCAGCAAACTCAACATAGTCAAAATAAAACCCCATCATAGTTCAAAAAGAGATCATCAACATCATAGGTCCAGATTTCATCACCACCAAAACAGGTTCCTCTATTACGCTTATAGTTTCAAAATCACAAGCCACCCTTTTGCAAAACACCCAATCTCTTGGAAAAATCCCCGTCACCACTAAAATTCTTCAACCAAAAAAACCTGAAACTAAAGGCATCATTCATGGTGTTACTACTGACATTCCAGATTCTGATCTCCTTTTGGCACTCAAACCTTTTGATGTTATCAATATCCGAAGACTAGGAAAAATCACACCTACAGAATCTGTTGAACTAACCTTTTCTACTCCTATCCTCCCCACCAAAGTACAAATAGGATACTCCTTTCACAACGTTAAACTTTACATACCCAACCCCACCAGATGTTTTAAATGCAACGGATATGGCCATACTTCCCCTTTCTGCCCAAATAACACCTCTTGTCCAAGCTGTGGAGAGCACCACCCTTTACTCAATGTCAAACTAAAAAGAGAAAAAATGTTCCAATTGTGGTGGTAACCACAGCGCAGCCTATAAAGGCTGTCGCTCTTACAGTAAAGCCCAATCAATCAATCAAATCAAATTCACCAAAAACATTTCATACGCCCAAGCAGCATCCCTTGTTCCCCCTACTCCCCATCCTCAACCATCTTATGTTTCCCCCCTTCCCCTTCTCCTCTCCCTACTTCGACATCACCCCCTATCCCCAAAACTCAAACCTCCTACCTACCTCATTCATCTAAATCAAACAAACCATCATCGACCCCTCTCATCCTACTATACCCTCTACTACTTCTACAACACCTGCCAAAACTACAACTCCTTCCTCTGCTCCAATTTACCGATCCACTCCCACTCCCACCCACTCCATCCCCATCTCAGTCAACACAACCCTCCCCAGCTATCAAATTATCTGACTTCGTTTACCTCTCCACAGCTATCCTCTCATCTCACCTCTCACCCGACTCAAAAGCCAATATTCTCTCTGCATTTGCCCAAGAACTACTCAATGTCAACATCCTCCCCAGTACCCTCATCCAAGCAATAAACCAACATTCTATCGTTACCAATCAACTACAACTTTATCTTAATCATCCACCTTCATAAATCTGATGAAAGCTTCTCATTGTATCTATCATCCTGCCTCTCTCATCCTTTCATCCTTTCTGATATTATCACTTCTCATCACTCTTCTCAACTCCAAATTCCCCCCTCCACATGACCCAAATAATTCAACTCACTCTTTGAACTCCTCTCATCAATCAAATATCACAATATGGTCTTGGAATTGCAGAGGCCTTCAATCTCAACAACCTGAATTTTCTCATTTCCTCCAAAATTCCAATCCCAAGCCAACAATAATCTGCCTACAAGAAACTTTTCTTAAATCTATTCACAACCCAAAAATTCCAAATTATGATATCATTCGCAATGACAGAACTTCAGCAAACCACGGAGGACTAGCTATTCTAATCAATCAAAACATTCCATACAAAATTATTAGTTTAACTTCTGAAATAGAACATCAAACCATTCAATTTAACATTTCAAATCAAATTTATCATATCTCAAACATTTATGACAATCTGAACTCCCTAGACCCAGATCAATATCAGCCTTTTCTCAATCTTCCTCGAAATATAATAGTTGGTGATTTTAATGCCCATCACCCCTTTTGGTATCACCCCCTCCCAAACAGTAAAGGCAATTCCCTGTTTAAAATAATCCAAGACAACAATATTACTCTTCTCAACGATAGTTCTCCTACTCACTTCCATAATAACGGTTCAAATATCCTTGATCTAATTCTCATTTCTCAAGATATTTCTCATAAATTCTTCTTTAAAAGCACCCACAATACAATGGGAAGTGATCACTCTATCATCTCCATTACCAATAACCATTCAATCTCATCCCCCGCCTCCTCTCCATCACCAAAATGGATCGTAAAAAAAAGCTAATTGGCCACTTTTTCAAAAACTCTGTAACCAAAAAATTACCCCTGAAATTCTATCAACAAATCCACTTACCTCATATGAAAATTTTTACAACACTCTAATTGACATAGCTCACTTGTCCATTCCTTTCAACCCACAAAAAAGTAAACAACCTCAATCCCATCCCTGGTGGAGTGATGCTTGTACTTATGCAATAAAAGAAAGAAACAAAGCTCGTAATAAATATTATCATAATAAAACCCTTGATAACAAAATTCAACTCAAAAAATCCATTGCTAAAGTCAAATACGTTTTAAAGCAAACAAAAGCTAAATACTGGCAAGATAAATGTTCATCTTTAAATTCTCCTAATCTCAAACAACTTTGGAGCACAGTTAATATTTTAAAAGGCAATCATTCTCACTCTCCAATCCCCCCTCTTCTAACAACCCATAATAATCTTTATACAAATAGCAATCAACAAATCACTAATGTTCTTGCATCTCATTTCGTAGAAACTAGCTCTAATCATAATCTACCCCCTGACTTTACTCCTGAATCCATCACCACCACTAATCAACAACAAATCAATGAAACTTCTCCTCTTAATGAACCTTTCACTATTCAAGAAGTAACAAACGCAGTTAAAAAAACAAAACAAAATACATCGCTTGGAAAAGATCTTCTTATATATCCATTTTTTCTTCATCTTCCTCCTGATTCCCTTGAGGTACTCCTACAAATTTTTAACCAATTATGGCAATCCTCTACTACCCCTCCTTCTTGGAATTCTTCTATAATTATACCCATTCTAAAACCCAGTCTTAATTCGCACGATCCCTCTTCCTACCGTCCAATCAGCCTCACCTCTGTTGCCTCCAAAATTTTTGAATCCATATTAAATAACAGATTTTCCTGGCACCTTGAGCACAACAATCTATATCATCCCAATCTCACAGCTTTTCGACCCCACCATAGTACTATCGATAACATTCTTCTCCTTACTGACTCCATTAATAAAGGTCTCCTCAACAATAAAAAAACTCATGCTATTTTCCTCGATATCTCTAAAGCTTTTGACATGGTAAACAGACCCTCAATAGAAATTAAAGCCAAAACATTAGGAATTACAGGCCTTGCCCTCAATTGGATTCATAACTTCCTATCTAATAGAACCATTCAAGTTAAAGCTAACAACACCCTTTCCTCTTCACTATCCACAGACAATGGAGTACCTCAAGGTAGTGTACTATCCCCTACTCTCTTTAACATATTTATTAATGACATTCCCACCCCTAGTACTTCTTCTATTTATGCAGATGACATTACTATATGGGCTACTGGTAAACTATCATCCAGACTCACCAAATCTTTACAAAATCACCTCCTCAATATTCAAAAATGGGCCTCTAAATGGGGCGTCTCCTTTTCCCCATCAAAATCAAAAACTGTCCACTTTGGAACTAAAAAAAAACATCATCTACCCACTTTTTACTTTAACAATAAACCTATCCCTAAACACGACTCTACAAAATATCTTGGAATCATCCTCGACAAAGGTCTAACCTGGAGAGACCACATCACATATACAGTATCGAAGTGCCAAAAAATCACCAACCTCATTAGATACATCAGTGGCACTTCCTGGGGCACAAACAAATCAACATCATGCAAAATCCATTCATCACACTCATTACAATACATCCTTTATGGTGCCCCAGCTATCATCACTGCATGTAAAACTACCATCCACAAATTAGACATTGCTCAATCAGCCACTCTCAGAGCCATCACTAAATCACACCAATCTACACCTATAATTCCTCTCCAGGCTTCAACTGGTTTTCCCCCAATCCCTTTACAGCTTCTGGATACCCTAAAATATCAAATAAGATCCAAAACCCATAATCTTCCTACTCAACATATTTTTGAAGAATCTTGGCATAACAAAATTAAACATAAACGTAAACTTACCAGCAGCTCAACCCTCCCTTTCACATTATCTCATCCCATCATATCACCTCTACCTGCATACCCCTTTCCACCCTGGCATCTAATTAACCCTTTATTAAACACTGAACTAACTGACAAAGTAATTAAAGACCACCCAGCATACAATAAAAATTTAGCTCTTCAGCTCATCAGTCAACTCCCCTCAAACTCTACTCATATTTACACAGATGGCTCCAAAAATAACACAAGTACCTCCTACGCCCTAACTATCCCATCTCTAAAGTATAATAAATCCTCACGTATTCATTCCTTTTTTTTCCATCTTTGTAGCTGAAGCGTTAGCCATCATAAATTCTCTTTATTTAGCTCTTCATACTAACCTTCCAAACCCTATAATCCTCACAGACTCCCTCTCAGTTGTTATTGCACTCAGAAACAAAACTCTAAATCCCTTCATCCATGAAATCAAATACCTTTCCACTCTTCTTGCTCATCACAACTATTATACCTTAATAGCCTGGATTCCTGCTCATTGCGGAATCCAGGGAAATGAAACTGCAGACTCAGAAGCCAAAAAATCTCATTCTAACCCCTTTATCCAACCCATACCCTTAGATCTAAA